>OY292394.1:58658823-59019939 GCA_958496205.1 Idaea biselata | reverse complement strand
GTTTATTCATTCGGATATTAGCAAGATATCTCTTTGACATGTCATTTTTTTTTAATTTAATCTACTCTACTATGTCTTCGGATCGCGACCTCCATGACATGAGAAGAAGACACAAGAAACTCATGGGGTTTTTTTTTTTGTATATTTTTTTTGCAGTAATCATGTGATTTACATTGTCGCATATATAATATTATTGAAGAAAAGTGGAACTGGAGCAATAATCTATACTTACTATAATAATCCTTACTAGCATTACAAGAGCGAAAGTAACTCTGTCTGTCTGTCTATCTGTTCAAATAAGTTATAATATACAAAATAATAAACATTAAAAAAAATAATTTACTTAAACACTATCTCATCCACAAACACACAACCCGCCCAACACCGCCCAAACCGCCCCGGGACCCACCACCAGAGTTCTGTGGTGCCAGCCTTGCATTCCTTTCCTACACTCTAGAATTTTATTATAAAATTCGTAGGTAGAACCATCTATTTACTCCTTTCCATAACTTATCCTGCTACTTTACCACAGAACTCCATGAATACGCCCCAGGACGAACCGAACCGAGCCGAACGAACCAAGCATTTGCGAACGCGACCGTGCCCCTGTCTGTCCCCGTCTTTTAATAAAGTATTCATTTCCATGGATTTTTATCGTTAATATAATCCGATGTATTATAGTATGCCATCCTGTACAGTTTGCTTTTAATATATGTTTTAAATTTATTAATGGACATGTCACACACATTCTTGGGTAACTTATTATAGTAGAGCATAGATGAGCTAGAGAAGGACCTGTTTATTTTCTGGAGCCTACTCCAGGGCACAGTTAGATCATCTTTATTTCTTAAATTAAATAAATGTATGTCCCGATTTTAAACAAGCTTGTCCTTATTTTTATGGACGTATAAAAGATTTTCGTAAATATATTGTGAATATACTGTTAAAATATTTATTTCTTTAAATTTTTCTCTAAGTGATTCTCTAGGGCCCAACCCGTAGATAGCTCGTACCGCTCTCTTCTGTAAAATGAAGATATCCTTAATATCTGCAGCACACCCCCACAGCAGGATGCCATATGACATAATGCTGTGGAAGTAGCCGAAATAGACCAGGCGGGCAGTCTTAATATCTGTGAATTCACGAATTTTCTTAACAGCGTAAGCTGCAGAACTTAGTCTAGCGGACAAAGCTTTCACATGTGGACGGACAGACAGCGAAGTCTCAGTAATAGGGTCCCGTTTTTACCTTTAGGTACGGAACCCTAAAAACAATAAAAATCACGTCGGGGTCACCTATCGACCTAGCAGAGGATTATGAATTGAAAAGCGCGTGATGGTACTACGTCTTTATTGTGAGACGTGATCTTTCAGACTAGTTTGCTTAGCCTAAGTGACAATGAAATATACCTTAGTGGTAGGTATTGGAGTGTTCTTTATACAATGTAGGCATCCAATAAGAAAGGATTTTATTTAAATTCCTATGGGGTCGGAACTTACCCAGGTGAAACCGCAGGACACAACTAGTAGACACTAAATAATAAGCGTCGTTTGGTGTAAATCTATTGCTTCTGACGTACACTAAATTTTTCCCCTATAACATTAAATCGACCGTCATAAAATAGTGTCATCATGCCTATTATTCAGCTGTTGCATAATAAACTTATTTCGGAAAAATATAGCTCGTGCGATACACGACTTCATAATTACTTATAGTATACATAGATGTCACTTGAACAGAGTCTTGAGTTGCGCATACGCAAGGACATGTCATATTGATTGATAAATTAGATGATTGTACTGAATCGCTCGCGAGGGAGCCCGTTTTATATTTGCTGAAAGTAATTGATACATGCGTTAAGTGGATAAGGGCCTGATTTCTGTTTAATTGGAGCCGAGGTCGAGTGCAGTCTTAAGGGGCAATCTTACCTACTCTTTCTCCATACAAACGTAGTCGACTGTTTCCTCCCTGGATAAAGACATAAGAGTAAATATGTTTATGCCATACAACCTATATCTGCCATGACCATGCCCCCACGTTTTGTTTTTTTTTTTATTTTCTAATTTTGGAATAGATATAAAATTCAGAAAAATTAGAAAATGAAAAAAATCATGGCCGAAATAGGACTTATGGCATAAACATATTTTTACTAATTTTTTTTTATCCAGGGAGGAAACAGTCCACTACGATTGTGAAGTTTGTATGGGCAGACTATGATTTGACACATCTTCGTGAAGAAAAAATGTCAAATACAGAGAAACAAAACGTCAGATCGTAGTCTGAAATTAAAAAACGAATTACCTACATAAATAAAATTTATTTGAAACAACAGTTTTGAAAACAATACTTATTAAAGTCAAGGAGATTTACTAGGTCATATCATATATGATGCGAGAACACGATTCCTGAAAATTTTCTTGATAGAATAAAATCATATAAATATCACAAATAAAATTTATTTGAAATAAATGGCAGTAGTCAGTTTATATTTTACCTCTACTAAGTAATAAAACTTTGTAGATAAATTGATCTTATCTACATGTACCCTTAAGGGCCCTATACCTGCTAAACTCAAAATCCATGTCGGGCGCATCGAAAATTGTTGATTATTTCATGACGGAATGTCGTAGAACTTTTTTTTGTGTATGGATTGTAGGCGACATTGTTTCCGATATTTTAGTGCAGTTTCCATACAAATATGTCGAAACGTATTGAAGCCTATCGACATTTTAGCCAAATCAGACATTTTTTGTCTAAAATTTGGATAGGCTTTGCACCAATAGGAGGTTCTTGTCTTAAAACTACACCAAAATGTAGGAAACAATGTCACCTACAATCCATACGCAAAAGAAAGTTCTACAACATTCCGTCATGAAATAATCAACAATTTTCGATGAGCCCGACAGGGATTTTCAGTTTCAAGGTCGTTGGCGTTGTTATTCCTCTTAAACTCAACAAAATTCGCAAGTTTTTAATAACATTTCATTATATATTTTCAGATGAGCAAGTGGAAGTAGCCCCTTCAGAGCAAGTGTCGGAGGAAGTGTCTGACACACAGACAGACACAACACACACGATACATACTGAAGGTAAGTTCACTACTAATTATCATTAAGGGCAGTTCAAGTATAACGTAAGCACTATGGGGGGCGGGGGGTCTTTGCTTTGCTTATTTTGGACGACATGGGGGGTAGGGGAGACTAGATGATAATTACGTCATCGGTAGTTATTTACTTTTTTATACGAATGGCAACCCTCACATTGTCTTTGCTCTATCCTAAATCTATTTTCCTATTTTTTTTTAATTATATGTATTAGTAACATTATAATTATAATATTAAAAAAAACACAATACATTAATTGAAAAATGTTTGGGTGAGCATGGGGGGAGGGGGTAAGAGCTTTGCTTACTTTTGCTGACAAGGGGATGGGGGGGTAAATAATTGTAATAATTCTGCTACGTAACACTTGAACGGCCCCTTACCCGAGCGATGTTCCCGGTTGCATCCCCCTCAGAAGTCCGGTGTTCACCCTACTAACTAGCCGTATATCTTGTACATAGTACGATGGCGCACTTTGTATCGACATCGGCTATATCGAGAAAAAAAAACTACCCCTATTAGGTACATAGTACATACTGGAAAAAAAAAGTTACGATAGTTACCTACCTACTAAAATTATTTATTATCAAAGATAATAACCTACTAAAATTATTTTCAGAGCCGGTATCACCAAAAGATCCACCGGAAGTGAGCGCGGCAGGAACCGACGTCACGGCGAAATCGAAAAAGGATGCCCTCAAAAAGATAGACACGAAGAAACCTAAAGCTAAGCCAGTTGTGGTGAAATCGGAGACGAAAATTCAAACGAAAAAGAAGGAAGTTAAAGCTGTGAAGAGTGAAATGAAAATAGACGATAAGGAATTTCCAATTGTCGATGTTCAGAAGGTAAGCGTTTAATGTATTTCCTACAAGCTGTATCCCGCGGTTTCACCCGCACTAGTCCTGATCCCGTGGAAATTTCCAAAATCCTTGACTTAGTGGATACCTGCACAGCAAAGAATACACTCTCTATAAATTTCTTGTCTCTAGCACCAACGGTTTTAAGAGCAATACTGAAAATACCCGTTTTTTGCTAGGATTCGAACAATCGTTCAGTCGATTTTCCATTGATACAACAACATATGACTTTCAAAACTATATCAGTCAGTACTCCTACCGTGAGTTACTACGTAAATACGTGCACTGTAAATAAATAAAATGAAAATGTATAAATATTGCACGACGTTACACACAGCGCAATCTAGCTCCAACTAAGCACTAGGTGCGTACATATTTTACTTTTTATTTGTAAATACATACATATAATACATAGAAAACACCCAGACCAGAAACAAATATTTATATTTAAGCATCGATACTTTCACCCGGCGGGAATCGAACCCGCAACCTTCTGCATTGCAGTCGGGCCTTTCCCCGACGCGCCACAGAGGTCGTCAATGTAAACAGTTTGACGTTGTGCACAGCGCGCCCGCTCTGTTTGTTTCCTGGCACACCGATTGCGACTTGTCGGCCGTGCGAACCGCTATTTAGCGTTGCGGACATACCCAAACTGTTAACGTTACAGTTCACGTATTTATGAACCAACTCATGGTAGACCTACAGGACTTTGAATTTTAAAATGTCTAAATTGGATTTTTTTAACAATTTACATGTTTATTTTCAGTCTCAAACGACACCAACTGAAGAAATAAAAGAATTAGAAACGAAAGAAAGCAAGGAATCGTCTCCAGCCGGTCCTAAGCCAATAAACTACGCAGCAGCCGCGAAATCTAACAAAGCTAAGCAAAAATCTACCACCCCACCGTTAGAAACCACCAAACCTACCAACCCTACCGCTCTGAAGGCTGATAAACAAAAAACAACAGATAAATTAGAAAAAAAACCACTGCCTAAAGAAAAAATTGTACAAAGGAAGAATTCTACCAAGTAAGTTTTGATTTGTAATATGTCTACTAATCTAAATACGTTTTTTTGGTAGAAATTGTCCATTTTTACCGTCTTACCGATAATTTTATGTCTTTTATTTTGTGAAGTTTGAATTTGTATGTCGTTTCCAAAATTATTTTTTCGCGGCGGAGTTTGAGCTTGTGACCTTGGCTACATTGTAGCAGTGCTCTTAGCAATTGGCCACATGCTATTTCGAATAATGAAAAAAATTATGGAAAGTAACGGTATTTACTGGATTAACTTTTTAACTTGTTGGTGGTTGTTTATTTTGAGAATTTTAGGACAATGCATGGAATGAGCTTTTTTCACAACAAAGGTTTTAATATTTCTTATGTTTTTATTGCTCAAGGAATTTTTACTTGACAAACAAAGATTTTAATAATAGATAGTAATAACTTTTCTTTTTGAAGTCGGTTGAAAAAGACTAAATTATGACCACAGAGTGGTTAGGGCTTTCTTTGCCTTCTCAAGGGGACATCATTGGTTCGCAGAAGTTATATCTAAGCATCATCTATTCTATTGAGAAACATGTGAATAAAAGAATCCCTTGTTGTAAATATAGGAATTTTGTTATTTTTTTTTTGTTTTTCTGAGATCCACTGCCTGATGTGCTTTTGATCTTAATCCCACATTGTATTTGATCAAGATAATTGTAAAACGAAGTTAATGGGAAAGCATGCCTACTCTTTTCTCCATACAAACTTCACACATTGAACACACACCGAAGGAAAATGTCGATGTCAACATCGGTATTATGTTGTATTATATAAGGTCACAGGGGGGAGTGCGGCTTTGGGGAAATGCGGCCAACATTAATTTCTCCTATCATGATTTCATCAATATAATATGAATTGGATGTCCGGTAAATTGATGCTCGCTGCACTTTCCCCAAAGCCGCCAAAGCCTAGTGACCTTACATAGTGAATTTGTGATGTAAATTATATATAACATACACTTATCAATCAATTAATTGTGCGCTGGTGTAAATTATCCTTAGAACTAAAACATCGTCGTGAAAAAAGCTCATTTCATTCGTCAAGCTATCGGTAAGACGTGTGTCCTTTGCGCGAAATTTGCGCTTTCCGCGCAATTTAACTTAGCGCAGTGCGTGGAAAAACCAGCGCAGTGCGTGGGAAAACCAGCGCAGTGCGTGGGAAAAACTTGCGCAGTGCGTGGGAAAACCAGCGCAGTGAGTGGAAAAAAAATGTAAATAATTATAATGTTTAAGGTCTATGACAAGACGTGTTGAATTACAAAATATAATATACATAATAAAATAAAATAAAGTTCAATTTTATCTAGCATTTAGTGTATAAATTAAAAGTAAAACACGTTTTATTGTTTGTTGCACTCAGAAACGGTTCGAAGTTAAACTTTTGGTAGAATTTATCGGAATTGATTATTGAATCAACGTGAATGATGAACGATTCCGAGGCCGGCCGCACTTTCGATACGTCCATAATCATTCGTGCGCTAACATCCGAAGACGTACGAATAAATCCATCCTCCTAAGTATACTTTGGAATCCCGCAGATTGCATACAAATCTGTATACGTACGACTAATTCGTGTGCAGTCTGCGCGCTTTCATAGTATTTTGATGTTGAGATTGTTCGTACGTCTCCGTACGTTAGCGCACGAATGAAATTCCCACGAAAGCGTATCCAAAATGCGCCCGGCCTCAGGCAAAACTTGTATATGGGTATGACGTCACTCATGCAAATTGCATGCACCTTTTAAAAAAAGCCACAACATGTACCTATGCAAGTAATTTTATCTTGTACGCAAAAATGATGTCATACTCATATCTGTATACAAATCTTGCCTCATGGAATCGGGGCTTTAGAATCGATTCTGGATGCAGACGTTAGTGTATAAATTAGAAAAAAAACACGGTTTTTTAATGTATAAATATATTAGAATATAAATAAAAATTAAACACGATTTTTTGTTCGTATTTTTTAAATGGCAATAAATTGGAGTTGTAAACGTATAATTAAAAAAAAATAGTAAGTTTTTTGTTTGGTAATTTTTAGTGTTTAATATTAAAAAAGTATATAAGTATCTGGAACTGGCAACGAAATCCATTTTAATAGGAGGGTAGATTTATGATGGCAACACTGCGATTGGTAGGAATTTTCTTTCACATACATCATTTATCTCTCGTCATTTGAAATGCCTAAATTGAAAATGCTTGTTTTAATCAAAATATGCAGTTGAAGATTTTCAAATACGTACAGAAAATATTTTTTGGAATACATATGAAATGTATATCTGCAATTAATGTTCCTCGTCAATCAGTTTTAAAAATTGCAAGTATTTAAAATTTCTAAAACTGTATTTAAATAAAAAAAAACAAGTCTATTTTTTGTTTAAGCCAGAGCGTAGTCTAAATGCGTTAACTTGAGAATCAATCTATTTGCTACCAGATATCCAATTATTTGTTCAAAACGTCTAGATTGTTTTTGGTCTTCGATTTTTAGAAGCATGTTTTAATCTTTGGTAGCTAATAGGTGGATTTAAAGTTTGGTTGTCAGAGGTCACACGAAATTGACGAGTAAAATACAATTATCTCAAAATTTTTCGAAAACAATGCAGTACTTTTGTCTACGTAGACACTTCGTTTTTTAATTGAAGACTACGATTTGACACAACTTTCTGAAGAAAAATGTCTAACACAAGGAGCCAAAACGTCAGATTATAGTCTGAAATTAAAAAAAACGTACTATAGGTGGTTGAAACCTACTATCTCCGTAGGCAAAAGTACTGTACTCATTTTGCTAATTTTTCGATACCTTGAAGTCTAGAATTCTTGTACTATACCAGTTAAAGGTAACTACTGTGTGAGAAAAACTCTGTTGTCCGTTGAATATTAGAACCTTCTGGCGCATCGGGCGGACACCCGGCTGCGACTTAGAAAATTGCGGGTTCGATTCCCGTCTTAATTTAATATTTATACGTGAAATTAATTCTTGTTTCTGATCTGTACGTTAGGTACGTGTAAGGGATAACAGAGTTTTTTTAAATATTAAATATTATATTGTATTTAAAAATGTATAGTAATAATAATTTACAATTTAAAATATAAATGCATGCGAGTAAATCTATAAGACAGAATTTTGTTTCTTATTATTTTTTACCAAAAGCCGCGTTATTTTTTTTGTTCTGGCAACATTTATTAAGTGTCACACACAGCCCTGTACGATAGTGGAAGGTTGAATTATGGAGGGAACGCGTTAACGAAATAAAACTGTATTTCCATTTTCGTGAAAAGAAACCTCGTTAAAATGCGTGGAAATTGTTTTATTTGGTGGCTTAATCTATTTAATTGTGTAAATGTACGAGTGTAGTGAAAATGAAAATCAGTGCCAAACATAGACGTTTCTCGTTGCTTCCAAATCTCCCTACGTATGTAGTTGTGGTAAAATACCAAGCTACTGTAACCTTGAGTGGACTATGCCGACTTAACAGCATTTGTATCTGCAAATAATATAATGATATACTTGACACTGGCTAAATCCCAAATGATTTTCGATTTATGAATGAGAAGCAATAAAAAAATAAGCCAGTGTGAGGATGCGAAATGACTGAAAAATCTTCGAACTGACAGGGCAAACGAGTGGTTTGTCTGAACGGGTTTTTAATACATTATAAAGGGTAGGAAATCGCCATCACGCGGTTAGGCTCATTTTATAGAAGCAATACCAATATAGGCGCGATCCCCTTGAGAAAGAGATAAGACTATGTTTTTTCGAGTTTTCTAGTCCTTTTTTGTATGGCTAATCCATACAACTTTGGATATACTTCATCCATATTTTGTCTTATTCCTGCTAGTAATTACTAAACTGATTAGATTACTCACATGCACCTAACCTATTATTAAATATGTATTTTTAGGTTTAGACAAAATATTGATATAAGTTTTTTTGTAATCAATATAAAAAATAGGACCTAATTCGTTTTTTTTTTCAACTCGAAAACGGTTAAAATATTTGTTGATAAATTCTTCCGTATCGGGTATAAATAATATTATGTGATATAACTATAAAATTGCATTTTTATTTCATAACTCTTCTTATGTTAGGTTTATCCAGATAACCCACCTAAGTCCTACCTATATTGATTGTATTGTACCTACCTAAACCGGCTGTTCCGAGGAGGGGGGGATATTAAGCCGAAGGGGGGTGGTCTGTTCTAGAGGTCAACTTTTGTTCTACAACTTTTTACGTACTGGCAACTCTCTTCCAGATAATAAATTATTTTATTATCTGATAATAAATTATTTTATTATCTGATAATAAAATCCCTCCGTTTAATCCTATGGGCAATGAGTTAATCGCCCATCACCATCAATGCCATGCAGGTCGAATGCGTGGAACCACCTTTGGACCTGAGAAGACAGTTCCTTTGTGATCGGTTTCTTCTGAGAGTTTTTACAAAATTCACAACATCCACTACCAAAAAAAATCAAAGCATATAATGATTCGCTGGATCCTGCAAACGTCCCTCCAAGTGATAAATTACCGTGCATTCTTAAAAGTTATTTAAAATTAACTCGCCTTCCCAATCCCATTAGCCAGTTCCAATTGTTCCCAATTTTTTTATTAAAGTATGAAGCCTTAACCTTCAGACCTATGGTGTTGGTTGATTTTGAAATTGAAAAAGGTTGCTTAAACGGCTGTTCTGCTTTTTTAATTACATTAAATAGTGAATTCCCCGGATGGACCACTTTATATACCTAGTTACCTACTGTAACGTTGTACACGTACAATAGTCGAATTATATATTAAATAGGCTAAAATATATAAAAATAAACAATTTGAAACATTTAATTTAAATAATTAATAAAAAAATAATAATAAAACTAAAATAATTAAACTAAATAACTTAAAACTTTAAACAATTACCTTAAAAACTAATATTAAAAACCTAAAACTTAAACTGAAAATACCTTAACCTAAACTATATTTAACCTACATAATTAAAAACTATATCCTACAGCTGTTGTAAACATTATGTTCATAAAACGTCACTGAAGTTGGTCAACTCAAGCATCATGTCTAGTTGCGCGGTTGTACTGCGACATTCTTACCGGCCGGCTATTGTCCTCCGAGCGCGGCGACGACGGGAGCCGTGACGTAGATTCTTGGACCTCGGCCATTCGTAATTTGATTCGCATCAAGACACACGCGCTCTTCTCAGCGCGGGTCCCTATATAGGACACACGCGCTCTTCTCAGCGGGGGTCCGGGATATATGTATTAGCGAAGTCAATAATTAAATTGTACAAATGCACATTTAGTGCAAATAAACAAACACTTACATCAATAAGTGATTCTAAAACCCGAAATTCGGTAAGTGGCGAACATTTTGTACTAACAGCATAGGAATTATTATTTTGGTTTTGTTTTAGGTAAATAAACAAACATTGCACGACGTTACACACAGCGCAATCTAGCCCTAAACTAAGCACTAGGCTTGTACTATGGGTACTAGACAACGGATATACTACATATTATACTTTTTTTTGTAAATACATACATATGATTCATAGAAAACACTGAATATCCCATGTCTTCGGACCGTGGTGAGTCCTACGACATGTTGGTTTCCTCACGATGTTTTTCCTTCACCGTAAGAGCGATGTTATTAGCGCACATACCACATATACACATAATTCACCTTTTTTCTTTGACTGATTTTTATTAATTACTTTTGAAGTGATGAATTTTCTTATAATTATTGTTATTTCGAAGAATTTTGTTTTATAATGATTTTAATTTAACCTAATTTGTATTTGATTATTTGAAAAAGATTGTAATTCGTATTATTTATTATCGACATATTACCTTTATGTATCACCTTAGAGAGGAAGGCCAGAGTCCCCTATCACAGGGGTTGTTATACCTAAAAGGGGATTCTGTGTACTGCGTAATATATGTAATTTTTAAAATTGGTAATTAAATAAATATTTTTGTATTTTTGTATTTTTTTTTTGTACATACCTTTTTCAGAAAAAGACATTGGTGCGCGGTCGGTCTGGATTCGAACCCGCGACTCTCAGAATGAAAGCCGGGGTATCTACCACTAGACCAACACCGCTCATAAATGCTTCATAGTAATGTACAATACACTTTTTATTGTTTTATATTGTGGGGAATAGTGGTAAATATTATATTTGATTGTATGTATTCACGCTAAATTGTATGGATGTGTTTCGTTATGTACAAATTTACTACCCACCCACATGTTTTTAACAAAGTCGTTATTTAAATTATTTTCTCATTCCCGTATTTAACTTCATTAATTTTAACTTTTATCAGAATCTCTGTTCTCGTAAACCATCAGCCACAGTCATTGCCTACTAGGTAAAGTTAGGTGCTTCCTCATCCTCATCATCATCATCTCGTCATGGGCGTGGCAGACTGTGGTTGTGGTCACTGTGTGAATATAATTCTAACACTGGACGATATTCCAGGGTTCCAGGATTACGCTTCAAGTTTACGGATTCAAGATTGCCATCCAGGAATTCCAGATTACGGATCCAGATACCTAAAGAAGTTCACTGACCCGGCAACCGCCGGGCAAAGAACCACCCCTGTATTTTTTTTCCTATTAAATTTATTTTTAATGATTTAATGTAAAACCATTTCTTATTTAATCCTACCAAACACTAAACCGTTACACTACTGATGCTTCAAAATTATCACAAGATAGTCCAGTCGGCGCATCTGTATGGTTCCCCTCATCCAGGATCATATTAAGTTTCAAGTGCCCTCATTATATTCAGTATTTACAGGTGAGGCTCTAGAAGCTATTTTATTTGTCAAATCACATAACCTTAATAAAACGTTAATACTAACAGACTCTAAAAGCTGCCTACAAGCCATTTTGTCAAATCCCTTTCGTTCTGAAGGTAAATACCCAATTGTTTTTGAAATTAGAAAGGCACGCTTTGAAAGTCACCAACTAGGCATTGATGTTGCACTCGCTTGGATCCCGGGTCATTCTGGAATACCTGGTAACAAGAATGCAGACTCTTGTGCCAAAAATGCTATTCGATGAGGGTCATCGGAACACTCGGAGGTTTACTCTCACGACTTAACCCCTACTCTGAGAGATGTTCTGCGTACTGCTTGGTCTAAAAGATGGGAACTGACTAGAAATAGGGTGGGCAAATATTATAGTGATATTCAACCAACAATCCCGATTAGACCGGTTTTCCCTTTTTAAAAATATAGACAAGACAACAACATCTGTAATCTGCAGGTTAAGAATTGGACACACATGTTCACCGGTCCATCTTGCCAAACTAAGGATCAGGGGATAGCTCCATTTATGAGTGTGGCTTGGATGAGGGTACAGTTAATCATATATTTTTCTCTTGCCCCAAGCAGCTGTTTTCATTTTATGATTCACTCCACGAGGATATTCCTCGTTCTTCCTCTCTTAAAAACCTTCTTTCTCTTGTTTCTACCCGGTTTGTTTATTTTCTAGCTAGGTATATTATTACTAACAAAATAAAACTATAAATTATATAAATTATTCGCGTGTAGGTATATATTTACTATTACTATTCAGGGTGGTCCAACTAGTGACGTCAATAAACTTTTTTTAGATTTCTCACATCTGGGGGTATCCGAAAATACCCCATGTATGTTCAGCGATTTCTTGTAGTTTAGGAGTTATGGCCTTTTTCCTCATTTTCTACTAAAATGCGACCACTGAGACCTATTTGGTTATACTAACTGCAATAATTTAGATAATTGGCTGATTTATTTTCAAATGTGGAGCTGAATAATAGGGTCATGTTACCTGTTACAAAAAAAGGCGTAACACAAAACAAACTGTTACAAATAAAAAAAGTATTTCATAAAGAGAGCGTAGAGAAAACGCTATAAATACTTTAAAGAGCAATTAAAAGAAAAACTCGCCTATTATTTTTTTTCCTAACTAACTTCAAAAACTTCCTTACTTCATTAGCTATCTACCCTATTCATTTTATTGGTCTATCATTACAGGATCATATCAAAAATTTTATTTTAAAATTCCTTGGTCGAAAATTCTCTCACTCATCTTACTTAAACCTGAAGGGAAACTCCCGGCCTAATCTAATAACATAAAAAACATATTTGTTCTTATTTTATTTAATTACATTTATTTGTACAAATCTTAATTAGTGCGGAAGTTTTTTTGCGGAAGACAAAAACCATCACTAGATGGCGCTAGTGGTAAAATACATCGTGGTATCGTTGCGTTTTTATGTCAAAAATCACGTTAGTTGTATGGGAGTTTCCTTAAATATTTGCGGCTACAGTAATACATCCTCTGTAAAAATTTCAACTGTCTAGCTATTACGGTTTATGAGATACAGCCCGGTGCCAGATGGTCAGACAGCGAAGTCTTAGTAATAGGGATGAGTGAGAGAATTTTCGACCAAAGAATTTTTAAATAAAATTTTTGCTATGATCGTCTAATGATAGACCAATAAAAATGATAGGGTAGATAGCTAAAGAAGTAAGGAAGGTTTTGAAGTTAGTTTGAAAAAGGTGTGAGGAATCTAAAAAAAAATTATTGACGTCACTAGTTGGACCACCCTGTATAATGTACTTTATTTGTGTTGTCTCTTTTTGTTTAGATTAAAATGATTCTGCACGAGGATCATCAAGATCCGACCAATACATAGTTTACCGTTCATTAGCGCTGAAGTTTTTGTTACTCGAATCACTCTGACATTGGCAGAATTGCGTCTTAGTGTCAGCAGAGTTTCGCCGGGAATGCGGACAAAACATGTCGTGCCCCAATTTTATTTTTGTGTAACTATGTTGTAAACCCGGTTAAATTGTGTAATTGTAAGTGGAATCTTATTCAATTTAGTTCCGTGTATGTGCACAAGTGTAGTGAAAACAAAATTGAGTGACAAATATGAACTTTCCTTCATTCCCAGCAAAGCTCCTTGAAGGTTATTGTAAAGTTGCCACCGCTTTACCATAGCTCTTGACTTGAAACTATGAGCCCGATCGGGCCAATTTCATGCAAAATGCTTGATACTGGCAAAATGTACCAGATGTACGACGCCAAAACTAAAATAAGAAGAAACTTGATATATTCTAGAACTTAAATTATATAGAAGAACTTGACCCTGGCTGTTCCAAATTGGCCATATCGGTCTGACCGAAAGAGAAAAAAAAAATTGTGTCAGCAATCAGCCAGTTGATGTTGAATTAAAAATAGAAAAAAAAAAACAATAATTTTTGGGGGGCCCCAAACTAAAACTATCTGAAACTCACAATTTTTTTTCTTCATCAATCCCACACGTGTGTGGACAAACTTTTACAGTATCATCTCGCGAATTTTAGAAAATTATAAACGAATGAAATTATTATAATTTTTAAAACTACAAACAATTCGGTACACCTACAAGCTACAAGTCTATCACTACAACAATAATCCCCATAGAAAAATATGAAATTAAATTAATGTCATTAAAAACCGTTTATTTTCCGTTTATTTTCTTAGGCACTACCTCTTGGCACTACTAGTAGTGTGAAGGGAAAATTTACTTTCCCGTGGCACTACCATTCTGATTGGCTAATTAAACGCATGTTAAAAAATCTCCCGTGGATTACCTCATTACCTATTGCACTACTAATACTAAGTAGCAAGATAAACAAAACATTTATTTGATGTAGTGGACAATTGGTCAAGCCAAAAAATAAATACGATCACGGTTGTCTACACTCACTGAACGTTACCTCATGCAGCTGTCCTGACATAGACTTTGTGACTAGCCAAACGTACCTTGGTTTAATAATTGATAGCAAATTAAATTGGTCTACCCACATTGAACATGTTTGCACCAAATTAAGGCAATTTTTAGCCAACATTTCAATTCTTAACAACAGAATACCCTATAAAGTTAAACTAATGCTATACAATTCATTAGCCGAATCTTATATACAATACGGCCTATGTAGCTATGGACGTACATATTCTGCTTATCTAAACAAAATTTATGACTTACAAATTAGAATTTTAAAAAATATTGTCTCCAGAAAAATTCGTAACAAATTTTACAATGATGACAGTGGGCTTTTTAAACACTGTAAAGTTTTACCAGTTCAGACACAGTTTAAATGTATGATCTTGAAGCACTTGTTTTTCGAACATAACATACAGTCTGAAACCAAACACCGTGTATGGACTCGGTCGGTCGCTCAGCGTCGATTGTGCACAACGCGCAATTCTCGCGTCGTCAATGTGTATGGACAAAGGACCAGTGCATATATAATTCCGCGTCTTATAAATAAATTACCCTTAGAGTTACGCGATAGTCTAAACCGAAAAAATATTAAAGAAAAACTAAAATTGCATTACTTGACTAGTCTACGCAACCTTTATAATTTGGAAACGTTTTTATCATAAATCAATTAAATTTTTTTGTATCTACCCAACTCCTCTTCTAATATTATTAATAAATGTTCTGTCACCTACCCACTTTTTACTATTTATCAACCGGCTTATTATTAATGCAGGTACCTCCTGGGTACCAACCTACTTACATGTTTGGTTTGGATTGGTGCGATAGATATGCATCTCGCCAATCATAATCTACTTAGTTTTGTTTTATTTATTTTCCGTATTTGGTACCTATGTTTTTATTTCGTAACTTGTAACATCTTCGCAGATCACAGTATTAGCGTTCTACAAACCTTAGTGGTTTTTAATGCTATGTATAATAAAATAATGTTATTTAAGTTTTTATTATGATAATAAAAAAAAAAAAAAAAAAAAAAAATCGTTTTAGAAGTTTTAAGTTGACAGCTGTCAAACATAAAACGTCAATGTCTCGTAAACTATTAACCCTAGACCACTACTTCGTTAGCATACTTATGTGATAGTGCTCTTCAGGATCTTCATTTTAAGAAAGCTACCGCGGTTCTTCCGTCGGAATCGGGATCGGATTCATTTGACAGTTGACAGCCGAATTTCGAACCGCGAAAATTTCAAATCGGCGCGTCGATTACTCATATCGATGCCGAAGCCAAATTGAATGAATGCAACACAGACAAAATTGAATTGAATTGAAGATTTTGAAAGAAAATCTTCAAATCGACGGCTGACGGCCATGGATGCGCAGTTTTAAAATTGAAAACTCCGCTGTCAGAGATGTCAAACTACTGCGTCGGGATCGAGTTGCTGTCAACGGAAGAACCGCGGTAGCTTTCTAGATGACAGCTATCAAACTTAAAACGTCAATATCTCGGAAACTATTGACCACTAGGGTAGTGGTCTGGGGTCAATAGTTTCTGAGATATTATCAGTTCAAGTTTGACAGGCTGTCTTGCTGTTATATTTTGTGCCTTTTTCGATCGTCTTTTGTTTCCATTTCGATCGTCTTTTGTTTTCGTTTCGATCGTCTTTTGTTTCTACTCCGATCGTCTTTTGGTGTATTATAAAAAAAAGGACTTGAGTGTCAATTGGTCAAGTCTTCGAAGAGTGTCAACTGACACTCTTCGAAGACTTGACCAATAACACTTTTTCACGGCTTGACGAATTAACACTTTCATTTGCGGTAACTATACGCTTGACCAGTTAACACAATTTTTTAGCTTGACCAATTGTCCACTACGTCGCCCTTCTATATAGCTCACGCGTGCCAAGGGAAATAATATTTCCCGTGATACTACTGGCAACAGTGTAGTGTCAGTGGAAATGTACTTGTACCCGAAGCACTACCAGTAGTGTCACAGGGGAGTGAAATTTCCCTTCACTCTACTAGTAGTGCCAAGCGGTAGTGCCTAAGAAAATAAACGTTAAAAACGATGTCAATTAAAATGATATCATAAAAAACTAACTAGGTACCTACCTAAGTACTAAAAAAAGCTAAGGTTCAGATTTTTTTTATAACCATTTAGTCTATATTTACTTCGGTTTTCGTGATGTTGATTTAAAATTTAACCCATTTTTTGATTAATCGTGTTCTAATGAATCATCTTAGCAGATACCTATTCGGTATTGTTGTATGAAGAAAACAAAAACCGAAAAACCCGAAAAAAACGGGTAATGAAACTAAATACCCGGTTTCTTTTACAATTTGAAATATGCCGAAAACCTGGTTTTCGATTAACCGAAATAACCGGGTTGGATACCCTAGTATGTACCTATGTATGCTCGAATTTCAAAAATAAAACATTTGGAGGTTTTTTGAGTGTATTTTCTTATTTTCCATTGGAAATTAGTAGGTAAAGATCACTCAGTAGGTACGTGAAACTATGATAAAAACACAACTGGCCACCAGCCGGATGACGTCACCATCATCATCCCAATGTCGTCAAGTGGTCATTAATTTCATTAGGTACTTTATACATTCCGAGTTTGTGGGACATAGGTACGTACATTTATGAACAAGTAGTGTAGTGTAGTACCTAGTAGTGTTAGTGTCGCCCATTTATTTTGAGTATCAACAGCTGCCAAGATTTCATACTTTGTTTTCCGGCATATACTATACCTACGTACAGGATGTTGGGAGTTTATAGAAAAGATGCGTATATTGTTCTACAATCTAATTAAACATTCAGGCGAATAAGTTTTTACTTTTTTTATTTAATCAGACCTTTTTTTTCAGAAGTGCTGTTTATATTTTTTTACCCTTACTTTATCTTACCTACTTGAAAACAGCAGTTAATTCAGGATAAGGTAGAGTCGAAGGTTATCGGTTTCTTTAATGACATTATTAGAAATTTTATTAACGTTACTGCTTTCGCACCGATATTGCAAATGCCCCATCTGGCCCTATTCGTATAAAATCGATTTATCCACAAAGAAAATTGAGTCGAGAACATCATACGTGTTTTTTTATCGCGTATAGAATATTAAAAGCCGTAGTGACTTGCGAACCGTGTAGAATGTAGATTCTGCACGGTGTAGTTGCAGAATACCTACAATGCCTATTTATTAGTTTTTATTTTTATAGATAGATTAACTATCTGGTCAAGAAATAATAAGGTGTCTCTTTCTTTTGTCTTCCACAGGTTTCTCTAGTTTCTAGTGGTATTCATAATCCGGAAGAGGAACGTCTGTGAATAGCTTACCTACTGCTTTCTTTAATTTTTTTTTTTTTCTTTTCTGATCTTGGTGTCGATTTTTTCACTATATTTTTTTTACTTCCTTTTTTACTGTGATCCTTTTTGTCCTCGAAAAATTCAATAGACAACTTATTTTCTTCCGAAGTAGGTACTGTTCTGGTTTAGAACTATAGTAAATCTTTTTGATTGTTCTGTAGTTTCTTGTGTAACTGCTGTAGTTTGATTATCTGGAGTGGTCAATTCTTTATGATCAATATCTCTTTTACTAGTTTCTCTAATAGCATTGGCTGAATTTTCTTCACGCGATGTTGTATTTTTACTATCACTTATTTGTGCTGTTTTTATTTTAGTTTGTTTCTGTAACTCTCTAATACGTTTGAAACTTAGCAGCAAGTCTTCTGTGTGTTCTTTTAGAAGAGTTTGAATGTCTAATTTAGCTGAATCAATTGGATTGGAATTCGTGAAATTTTCATTTGAATGGTCGTCTCCTAACTTTATTGATATTTTTTCTTTACCTTCGTCGTCATCAGTATTATAATAATAATAATAATAATAATCATTTATTTCGACCAACATTAGGATCAATAATTAGTATGTTAGTATAGACTTAACCTAATGTTAGTTACAAAATTTAAAATCAAAAAATAAAAACAAAGTCAGTCAATCGGATCGAATCTATACATATAATAAAATCGTAACTCAGCGGTGTCTGTTTTTGGAAGATATAAAAAAAATATAAATTGTATGGGTATCTATGAACGCAGTAGAACCTATTTTTCTGTTTTTCTGGTTGTCTGTTTGTCTGTTTGTCTGTTTGTGTGTGCCTTTGTGCCCGCTAATCTCAGAAACGGCTTATCCGATTTTAACCAAATTTGGTATGCAGATAGCTTTAGATCCCGATTAACATATAGGCTATTTTTTATCCGGATATTTTGTCCGGTTATCCGGATAAAGTGATTTTTCTGCTTTTACTTAGTTAGTTTGAATGTTGTATTGAAGAAGTATGTTGTGTGGAATCAATACATGACTAACCGGATATCCGGTCGAAAATAAAAAAAACCGGATATCCAGTTTTTTTTCAGGAAATTCCTAAAATACCGTATACCTTTGTCTCTCCATATATCCGGATCCTTCGGACATACGGAAATTCTTTATAATGGTTGTTTTTAACCGACTTTAAAAAAAAGAGGATCTGCTCAATTCTACCCGCATATTGTTTGTATGTGAATATGTTCAAACCGTACTCCGGCATATAAAGTCCGATTTCGATCATTCTTTTTTTATTTGGAAAGTGAGAGTCCCGAGTTGGTCCCATAAATTGTTGGTGAAGATCTGATGAGAACCTTCGGAATGATGAGCAGAATAGCATCCCGCAATGCTGTAAATTACTAATTTTTGGACTTCCATCAATAGAATCGGCTTATTAAGAACAAGGTATAAATTGATGGACCACCTGAAACCACCTTCTCAAAAATTCTTCAGTGATTAAAGTTACGGTTACAATTTTGATCATTTTTAGTGGCAGTCGAAAATTCAATAAAAAGGATTTAAAAAATATAGCTGTAATGGGGCAGTTTTACTGAGTAGATGCTGATTGCATGTAGTTTACGTGGCACGATGGCAGCTGTGGATTCCGATTCGAGGGTTCCGCGTTCGAATCACAGACCGGCGCATTCCCTTTTTAAGGAACGGTGGCCTACCGAGCCGAGTGATGGCTTCCGATTCGACGGCTGCGCGTTCGAGTCACGAGTCCCGGACACGACGTTACGTTTTACCCTCCAGATGGTCGTCCACCTTGCCGTTGTGAGGGGACTCAGTAGCTGAAAGCTAAGAGGCGCACGAGGTGGGAAACCGGGCTTGCCTGGCTTCTAATCCGTAATCCCGCGTCAGCGGGCTCGGGGGTCCTTTCCGCAAGAAAGGGGCCGCATGGAAGATAACCACTATAAAAAATCACCTCAGCCTCTGGTGGTGAACTCGGTGAGGGAGGGGGGGCTTTATCACCGGCTTTGGGGACCTCGAGACGGTGGCGTGACCGTGCTGAGGGAGGGGAAACGGAGAGGGATTGTCTATCGGGCAGAGGTAGAGATGAGGCTTGGAAAGGCCGCCGTTGTCGGGTAAACCTATGGTAGGGAGCCCAACGAGAGTGGCCTGACAGTGCATAAGGTGCAGTACCCACGTAAAAAAAAGATATCATTTAGTTAAGCTACCCAACTTCAGCTTACATAACAGAAAGTCAGTTGCACTGTATGTTGGAGAGCTTATTTTTATTGTTTTGTCCTTAATTCGAAGTCGGGTTTTGATTTTTTTGAATTTTCGATAAAGGCTACTTCTTATTATAAGTAATGCGTATAAGCATGCAACACGTTACCTACCGCTGCGCTGTGCAAAATCTACACTTAAATAGACTCTGCTATGATTCTCTTCTGTTCAGCAACAGACTTCCCTGGTCGTCCGTTCAAGTGTAGACTTTTGCTCAGCGATGGGTAGGTAGTCCGAAAAACGCTGACGAAGTCGCGGGCACAGCTAGTATAAAATAAAAATACTTAATGTCACTCAAATCAGATGTCAAATAAATTCAAATAGGTATAATTTATAAAATTAATTAAAAAACAATTAGTTATGTTTGTACAAAGTAAACTTATTATCTTTTCTATCAGACATGTTTTGATTTGTTCTTTGTTGGATACCTTTCATTTTATTAACAGCTCTCTCGCCGATGATGTCTGTAAATTGTTCAAATTTCTCAGAGGCAATCAGTTCGGAAAAAAAATGTCCATTTTGTTTTCTTTCATTTTTATCGGATTCGCATCGTAACGTGAAGTTATAGATAGCAAAATATACACTGAAATAGACGAATTTTATTTTACTCTACGATTTTTGGAAATACGAACTTTTTTTTCGAATTTTTTTATCTTGTAAGTATCACTAAAAAAACCAGCTGTTTTTGTAAAAAAAAAGGCAGTTAATGTTTAGATTGTAGTGGTCCAAACTAAATAAAAGGGCACCTTAAGGCCAATGACCTCAAACTCTAAAAAACAGCTGATTTTCATGCAAACTTAAAACTCGAAATTTTCGAAAACTACTTCGATTTTCCAAAACTTGTAGAACAAAAGTTGTTCGCCTCTAGAACAACCCCCTTTCGGCTTAAAACCCCCTCCTCGGAGCACCCTGTATATATTTTACATTTAATCGACTTATTGGTTAAATGTTAATTAATATGTAAGTAAATTACGTGCACAAAATGAACAACATTATTGAAAAAAAAAAAACAATAGGTACCTAGTATATTTATGTAGGTACGATTTTTATTTCATTTCACATTTTAATTTGATCAAAAACCATAAAAAAGTTATTGATTTATGTTTATATGTAGGTAGGTACCTAGTTAAAAAGTAAGTTTTATAAAGGCGTGGCCAAATATTAAGCAGCAAGTGCGCGGCGCGGCAGCCGCACTCAAATGCCGCGCTGTGTTTGGACACACCTTTATAATAACGTCCGAATGGTAGTTATGTCCTTCTCCTCTTCCTCGACTATGCTAGGTAATCATTTTAAGTTTCACATAAAATGGCTTAGATGTAACTCAAATTCAGGGGTGCCCCGCCCCCGCACGTTAATGGTTATCCACCAATTCTCGGACATCCTGTATACGCCGGCGGGGGTTCGGCGTATATGTAAGTAGGTATTTAGTAGAGATGGGCCGACTAGTCGGGAAACCCGACTAGTCGGCAGTTTAACCGACTAGTCGGTAGGTCCCGACTAGTCGGCAAATTATGCCGACCTGTCGTCAAATAACAATTATACAATAAAAACCAATATTTATTGAATTTGTAGTACCTACAAATTATAAGGTAGGTAATCAGAAAAACGTAATCAAAACACATCATAGCCTACATACATCATCTAAACGTCATACATCTAAAATGTTATGACTATTTTTATTGAATCCATTTTTTTGAAGTTTCGCTACAGCTTTCGAAGTGCAAATTTATCCAAAAATACCAACAGTCGCCGAGTGATTATGATTCACCCAAATATCTCGGAATTATAATGATTTGCATTGCCGACTAGTCGGCAATTTTGGAACCGACTAGTCTGCTAGTCGGCAGAACCCCTTAGTGATGGGTCAACTCGGAATAAACGTAACTCGAGTCAACTCGAGTTAAAATGCACGTAACTCGAGTTAACTCGAGTTGCAACTCGAGTTGGTTGGCATGAGTAACCCAATTATGGTCTGTCCATTATAGCTTGATTCCTGTGACACATTATCCTCATGAAGTATTGTTTTTATTTTTGGTTAACTATACCAAGCGTATTGTCATATTTCATCGGCGGGACCCGCCCACTCGAGGGAAGGGAAAAACCACAGAATAAAGAAAATCGGTATGAATATGAAAAATATCGGTATTCCAAAGTTCGTAATCTATTAATATTAATTATTTTATCAATTTATTACATTGATACGTATCTTAAATAATATAATATTACACCGCTTTTCTATGTGAATTTTAGTTTACGAGATTAAAATGAGCTCGTAATTTGAAAAATAAAATATCATTATGAGATTATCTCCCTTGTTTTGTCATTTGCGAAATGATTCGCGTAATTATAGTGGTGCTATTAAGGGATCTAGGGGAGACGAGCTAACCTCGAGTTTTCCCCCGCGGTGGCGGATGATCTTTTTGATCCTTAGGAGGGTTGCCGGTTGGAGTCAAGCTGTAAAAATATTGCCAAATCAATTTGCAGTAGGTATGGTCAATAATAACTTACCTACAGGGCCGACCCCAAATAATTTAGGGTTCCGTATTTTTTAACCACTTAAATTAAATTTGTATGCGAGAGTTCGAATTTCGCAAGCTTGCTCTTGCTCGTTGTGCATGTGTGTGAACGAGACCGCACAGCCTTTCGCATACGGAAGAGTTTTCTAACGGTTCAAAAATACCACTCCTGATCTGACCACTGACAATTACCCACTACTTTGGTAAACTAAAATAATACTAAACAAGTTTGCTACTTTGTAGACTAAAGTAAAGTAGGTAGTAAAGGTAAACTTTACTACTACGTGCCTAAGCAAAACACAACATGGCCGAAGCCTTGTTATGGTTTGGATCCTTTTTATGATGTAACAATAATACTAATATAAATCAATTCCTTTATAATAAAATAAATAAATTCTGTGAACAACACACAGCGCCATCTAGCCCCGTGGTAAGCGACTAAGCGTGTGTTACGGTGACTAGACAACGGATATAATACTTAAACTTATTTTTCTTTTGTAAATACATACATTTTATACATAGAAGGACACCCAGACCAGACACAAATATTTATTTTTAAGCATAAATACTTGCACCCGGCGGGAATCGAACCCGCAACCTCCTGCATAATAAATATTTATTATGTGGTTTATTTCAATTTCAACCCAACGCCGATTTCAATTCGCACGTATTCTACACTGTCTGGTTGACTGAACATAAATACATAGAAACTAGTCGAAATCGCCGCCGTGGTAAAGCTTAGTAAAGTAAAGTAAAGCTATTACAAAATTCCGGAATAAACATGTAACTATCGATTCAAAATCTAAGAGAATAATAATCGATAATCGAATAGATCCAATAACGATTAAACACTACCCCACCCCTATGGAGACCTGTCACAGGAATCAAGCTATAATGGACAGACCATAATTATTTTATATACTTTTCCGCTTTACGCCAAAACAAACCAAACCGATTCTGACGAGACTTAGTATGTTATTAGCTGGAGACTTCAATTATTACATACATACATTTTTATCGCAATATTCTCACGGGATCGAAATTTTTCAATCTCAATATTTCAGCAAGAACGAGGCTTACACCATGTGAAACCACGACATGTAGTTTTTTTTACATTTGAATCCTTCGGTCCTTACCGAGATAAGGCAATAGGACCGAAATAAAAATTAATTTATCGAACAAAATAAACACCAATTATGCATTTTTAGGTTAAAATTTGTTAAAAATAGTACTATTATTGAACTCGAGTTCGCAAGGTTTAACTCGAGTTGATCGCAACTCGAGTTAACTCGAGTTGGCTACTCGAGTTGACCCATCACTAGAACCCCTAGTCGGTCCATCTCTAGTATTTAGCTTAAAGTAACTTATTGTAAAGTATTATGTAGAAAAACACCAAATAAAACAAAATATGTCCACCATACTATGGAGTTATTAGAATATTCTTTATTTAATTTATCAAACATTTTATAAATTACTGTCACAGGAACTACGTCGCCACATTTAACATAGATTATATTAGATGGACCTTTATTTTTATATTATATTATAAATAACAGACCTAACTCATGCAGTAATTCTTTTTTTTTAATATTTATTTAAAGGTTGATTTACCAATATACAGATAAAAGATACCTATTGAATAAAATTAACACCACCAAATCATCATTGGCCCCCTTACTTATGAATGATGATTGATTACAGATTTTGTCCCAGTCTTTCAATTTTGAATCATCATTATCATAAGACAGTAAATGATAAACAATACACAGTTTATAGTTTATGCAGCTGTTAATTATCGTTTATAAGTAAATTGAAGCTGAATTTTCATTTTTTAATGATCTTTATCAGCAATACTGTTGATTGATACAATAATTTAAGGTGTTTATTTTTTTTGTAAAAAGACACATGGTTGGATTTCTGGCTTAAAGTAATAAATTTTACAAAAATCTAAATTTGTCACTTTAGTTTTTGACAAAATTGAGGATGCCACTCCTTTTATATATTTTTCCTACCTATGTCTTATAGTTTACAACTGGCCTTCAGGGATATCCCCCTGAAGGCCAGTTTAAATGTTTCACCTGTATAGTGCTTTATTTTATCAGACAAATCTCTTTTATCTATAAATTGAAAAATCTCGAAAATCTATATTTTTCACAGCTTAGGCGATGTTCTTACATCACCTAATCAGTACAGCTTCAAAATGTCATGAGTTAGCTCTGCGTCCGCCAGGTTGACTGGACTATACTATGGATTTACATCAAACAAGCCTCATTATTTTATTATCCACTACGCACGGTGCAAATATTACACATATAAACCTTCTTAAATTACCCTACCTAATAAATAATCCACATCAAAATCCGTTGCTTAGTTTTAAAGATCTAAGCATACATATGGACAGACAGTGGAAAGCAACTTTATTTTATACTATGTAGTGATTTGGTACCTTTGTTAAATCCTGCATAGGCATGTGTGAAGCAGGGGTCAGCCTATTCAATTTCAGTTATTAATTCTAAGCTGTATGATTAAGCTCTAGTCCATTTTTTGTAAAACTGAGAAAATGCCTTTCATTTTCTCACATTTATGGATATCACGTTCACAGTTTAAGTCATAGTCATAGCACTGCTTTTTTTTCTTTTAATCTCATTATTATCTAGGCTTCACTTTGAAGTAGGTACTAATTTATAGAAGTATTCAATGATTTATTTGAACATTTCATTGGTGTCAAACACACATTAAGGTATTGCATTTATGTAGGTACTAGGAGTTCAATAATTGATAAATATAAGTGATTCCAGGTGTATTCTTTAACATCAAGAGACTATACAAGCAATATAAAAATACAGAATGTAACAAATACTTGTAAAACTTGCATCAATTCATCACTAGGTCACCTGGCAGTGGCACTCTGTTTTACAGCTTGAAATAGTGACTGGCCCACTAGCACTTTGTCACCTGCTACCATATCGAATTTGAAATCTTTTGGAGCCTCAAATAGCATTATAATTGTACTACCCATATTAAACTGCCCAAACAACTCTCCTTTATTCAATTCAACTGAACCAAGGTCCTGCTCATGAATCCGATTCCGTTTCCCCTTGGTATTCGTTCTTAAAGCTGGGTCTTTGAATATTTCTATCGAGCCTACATTTGTTGCACCCACAGCTGTCATACTGAAGAATCCATGCTTCCATTTACCAACGTAGACTGCTCTTTCATTAATAGCAAACAAGCCGGGAATGTAGCGCGCTAACCAAGGATTGACGGAGAGAAGTTTGCCAGAAAAATGTCGTCTAAATGTCGCTTTCCAATCACAAGGAGTGTGGAATCGATGGTAATCACCTGGTGCTAAGTATATTATACATTGGTGTAGTATATTATCCTTATTTTCTAATAAAGTATCGTAATAATTAATACCTTGCTTCTTCGACCATGTATTCTCGCCCAAAAACTCTTCTAAACTGTAAGTGACGCCTTTGACTTGTTCGATTTTATCAGTATCTGCTGGACCGCAGTTTAACACTGTACCATCACAGGGAGAGACGCACGGTTCGGGTGAAATATACCGAGCTCCATATCGTAAAGGTCTTGTGAAAAATGCTGACAAACTTTTGTAATATTTGAGGTCTGTGACGGCTGCGTCGTTGATATTCACGTCGAAGAGTCTTACGTATGTCCCGTAGACGAGGCTCCGGATAGATATTGGCAACTCACAAGCTGCGAGTCGGCCCCAAATACGACTTGTAATCCGGAATGGTAGCATCTCGTAGCAACGTATTTCCATCTTGGAAACATCGTAATTGATGCTCGACCGTATGTAACACCATCCTACGTAAATAACGCTGCCTAAAGGCACCCAACGTGTGAATATCGTACGGAAATTCATCCATTTCGTTTTTGTGAACTGCGTTGTCTTTGTTTGGTGCGCGTTTATTGTGGAAGTATGACGGAACGGTGGTCGGTGCGGACGCAGCCGCTGACGAAACAGCGGATTGATGATTGGCAGGCAACTCCGAACACGCGACGGGGGAAACATTTTCAACATAACTTCCCAACGTAGGTATAATTTTGTTTATTTAATTATTTTTATTGCAAAAACACACAATTCGATTGATGAACGCGATCATAATCCGCGAAATCCGCAATCGATCGATAGGAATAAATAGTGATGCGTTTGTGCCAGTTTGATCGATCGACTTTATTCGATTGATCGTTTGATTGAAGATGTATCGATCCGTAAATAAATCATTGTTGAAAGCAGGACGTATAATTTGTCTGTCAGTTTTATCGTTAAACTGTCCAGACTTCAGTTACATCGAATGTGTGTTGGCAAAATTATGAACTGTACACAGTGTAACAGTTTTCTGCTACTTTTTTAAAATATTCTATAAAATGTTTGTTTAATTGTAATGAATAACTAAGCTCCGAAAGTATTGGACGATTTAAAAAATTCTTTGAGCAATAGAAATATCTGTGTGTGTCCCACGGGACGTAGCTAGCTATTAACCGACTTCAAATAAAGTCCGATTTAAATCCGAAATAAAAAAAAGTGTTTTTGAAAGCTGGATACGCGGCGTCCCGTGACGGCTAACATTTTTTTTTTAAATCGGCCAGTGGTTGCAAACAAACAAATAAATAAATCTTTCCTCTTTATGTTATTAGTTTAAAATATAAAGCAAGGTGCCAATTACTAGGTACATATACTGTGGCAAAACTGTAAATGTTATTTATTGATAATGAATGATATTTCGATACATTTAGTCAGTTTTGCCTCCACACGTACAATAAGAAAGGTCGTCTAACGTACGTCTAGGTCTGTCTGAATGTAGCCTGCCTTATTCTAATACTTCGTTCGTTAATTTGTAGATTAGGATTTGACACATCATCATAGAGAAATGTCAAATACAAAGAACCAAAATGTTAGATCGTACCCTGAAATTAAAAAACCTGGCCAAGTGCGACACTCGCGCACGAAGGGTTCCGTACCACTATCACAATTGCGCACGGAACCCTAAAATGATTAACAACAACCAATTTTTAAATTTGATAGGAAAATGTGAAATATTCAGCTTTTTCGCTGCATTTCTAAAAAAAGTTGAAATAAAAAAAAAAGGCAGCCATTTTGAATTCCATGGCTAACTCAATTTGACTTCGACTAATCCGAAAGCGACCTCAAATTCCCTTGTAGTTTTTGAAACACGTTTGTTGTATGGGAGCCCCTCCTAAATATTCGTTTTATTTTGTTTTTAGTATTTGTTGTTGTAGACAGACAGACAGACAGACAGCGAAGTCTCAGTAATAGGGTCCCGTTTTGACCCTTTGGGTACAGCCTGGTGTGGTGACAGACGGACAGACGGACAGACAGACAGACAGACAGCGAAGTCTCAGTACTAAGGTCCCGTTTTGACCCTTTGGGTACGGAACCCTAAGAACGCAATAAACAAAATGTACGATTTACCTGGACAGTTTAACTGCACCATAAAATAAAACTACATCATCATTTTAAACAGTTAGAACTGATAGTCTGCACGTAGCATAGTCTACATATGCTGCTCTTGTCTCTGGTGCTGATTGACGAAACAAAGAAAAAAAAAAGGTGTTTGTTTTGACTTTTGTTTGTTTGCTTGCACCATAGTTTGTTTGTGGTTGTGTTGTTTGAAAATTTATTTAAATTTTTTTAATAAATGTGATGCTGAGTCGTCGTCTTCGGCTGCTAATTAGCAGACAAACATCTGAATAATGAATTATTACGGCTTCCCGCCCTACCCGGGCTTCTCACGCGACTCCTTAATATACGAATGTCAACCTTCTACCGTGTCTGCTCTAAACGTGTGTTTTTGCTGTTTATCAAATAAAATACCGTTAATCAGCGCAATAACATGCACTCACACAGAGTTTGTGCAGCAAAATTTCACGGTAAGTACACATGTAATTGTTGACTTGCTGGGTCCCGCCGTTTCACCCGCGTAAGTCCCGATCCCGTGGGAATTTCTAAAACCTCTTTCTTATCGTATGCCTACATCTTCTAAAGAACACACTCTTCAAATTGAAGCTCTCTAATATCATACTATCAGCGGTTTAGACTGTTGAGCAGTCATTCAGCCAATCAGGACAAAGCATTTTATTTATCAATATAGATCAGGGGTTCCCTAAGTGGGGGGGGGGGGGGCGCAGGAACCTTTACAGGGGGGCGCGGGCCATCTGCGATCGCTGAGAAAATGCATTTCAGACTGTTTAATACAACCAATGAAATTATTTGAAATGTCAAGAACATAATATTGATTCTTCAGTGGGCGAATTTCTGAACATTATGAACCCTATCAGCCTTAAGACTAGCCCCGCGCCAACCTCACGGGAACTATTAAACGTATTTGGGTACTTATCAAATACCATTTGTAAAACTTTAATGAGTAATAAAAATATTTATTTTGTAATCAAATCCTTTTTAGGGTTCCGTACCCAAAAGGTAAAAACGGGATCCTATTACTGATATTTATTTCGACCTGATAATCTGCACTGGAGGAAGGGGGGCGGCGCGGATTTTTTTCTATGGTCGCAATGGGGCGCGTCTCAAATAAGTTAGGGAACCCCTGATATAGATTATACCTACATGCATGGTATTTTATTTACCAGCGAAATTAAATTTAAATAATAACAAAAAAGCAGCCAGTTATGTGCTCCTATTTAGATGATGGCTTCTAAGCAACAAACAATTGAGCCCACCATCCCCTATTCTCAACTCTTCGCTTCACACTTTCCACAAGAGACTGGCTAAGTTGGTCTAAGCTGCTTGCAGAAGGCCCTAAAAAGAATCTGTTCTTAAGTATGCATCTGCTGAACATGTATCTTATCACACATATTTTTTTCTTGACGATAATCATTGAGTTGTTTTCTGGTTCCAGAAATTCCAGGTGGTTCATCAATTTGTACTTAGTTCTTTAGAAGCCAATTCTTTTGATAGAAGCCCAAACATTAGCATTGTGGAAGGCTATTCTGCTCATCATTCCGAAGGTTCTCATCAGATCTTCATCAAGATTATATGGGACCAGCTCGGTACTCACACCACAGTCTCACACCTTCCAAACAAAAAAATAATTATCGTAATCGAACTTTATATGCTGGTGTACAGCGTGAACATATCCACATACATACAAACAACATATGGGTTGAATTAAGAACCTCCTTTTTTTGAAGTTGGTTAAAAAAGACATTAGTGCACGGTTAACTTTGATTGAATTAAAGTCGGGAAATCTACAACTAGACCTACACCGCTCAGTTATTGTACATAATCTCTTGTGGTTTCAGGACTGGGGCAACCAGCAGTTGGCAATCTGCTACACCTGCCACTTTATGCTCAAGAAGATCGAGACATTCCGGAGACAGGTCAGAGAGAGCCTGCTCGTGCTTAGCGACTATCAGCATACAAATGTAAGTGGCTTTAGACAAGATAACTTGGGGCCTTTCTTAGTAAGGAACTAGGGTAAGTATAGCTTGTGGTCACAATTTCCAATGACTACAGTCTTCTCATCCAAACGATGTTCCCAGTTGCATTCCTCTTGGGAGTCCAGAGTCGACTAAACCCCGAACTATTTGGAACCAGCTTAGGCTCATCTATAAAACCAGCTTAGGCTTACCTAGAACCTGCTTACCTATGGCCCCATGCCTTCGAATGTATCATCCCTCCCTGGTTGTCCATTTAATTGCGGTTTATGCACAGTGGTAGGTAAGATATTGCGCGCACTCCCTAATCTAATAGATATCTTCTAGTCTAGTCTAGTATATAAAATTTCCATGTCACAATGTTAGTTACCGTACTCCTCCGAAACGGCGCGACCGATTTTTACCAAATTTTATATGCATATTCAGTAGATCTGAGAATCGACTACTATCTATAATTTATAAGGCAAAACAACGTTTGCCGGGTCAGCTAGTCTATTTATAGATAATACTAGTTGTGTCCCGCGGTTTTACCTGCCGGAAGTTATCCTAATCCTGGGGAACACACTTCCCAAACAGCTCTCTACTATCAGCGGTTTAGGCTGTGAGTTGATCAGTCAGTGAATTAGGACAAAGTCTTTAATAGATATAGATTTCTAGCTGCGCCCCGCAGTTTCACCTGCGTATCGGAATAAAAAGCACTCACTGCCCCGCATAGAATAGGGTTACCCCATCTCATCCCGTGGGTGTCGTAAAAGGCGACTAAGGGATCTGAGGGAGATTAGCAAACCTTAAGTTCTCCCCGCGCGGTGGCGGATAAACTGCCTGATCCCTAAGAGGGTTGGTGTCAAGCAGGCGGTCGGCCGTAAAAACATTGCCAAATCTAATTGCAGAAGGTATGGTCAATGATGACTTACCGACTGCGCCGACCCCAAATAAAAAAAAACAATTTGGGGCTTAGCAGACCCCGGGCTCCCGAGAGGGATGCAACCGGGAACATCGCTCGGATGAGAAGAGAAGATCGGGATAAAAAGTAGCCTATGTGCTTGGTTAGGTCTAGGTCCTAGCTATCTGCATACCGAGTTTCATGGTAATCGGTTTTTACGTGATTGAGTTACAAACACATACATACTCACAAACTTTCAGCTTTATGATATTAGTAGGATAAAAAGCCATATAAAGAATATTTATATGTTAAAAATCACGTTTGTTGTATAAATTGTACGACTGAACGACTGGTAATGACTCCTGGACATTATCGTGTGCGTCTGTCTCTGTATTATGTTACTAGCTGCGTCCCGCGGTTTCACCCGCGTAGGTCCCGATCCCGTGGAAATATCGGGATCAAAAGTAGCCTATGTTACTCAGGGTGAATGTAGCTTTCTAATGTTTAGAAGAATCTGAAATCGGTCCAGTAGTTTTTGAGTTTATTCATAACAAACATACAGACAGACACACACATATACACAAAAATACAAATCTTTCCTCCTTATAATCTTCTAATATATAAAATTTCCATGTCACAGTGTTAGTTACCGTACTCCTCCGAAACGGCTTGACCAATTTTTATGAAATTTTGTAAACGTAGTAGGTCTGAGAATCGGCTACTATCTATAATTTATAAGGCAAAACAACGTTTGCCGGGTCAGCTAGTATTAGTATAGATATTGATTAAATATTAGTTTTGTTTAATAGGAAGAAAACTTAAATAGACCGAGATTAGTAAACAACCTGGTCACTACCGACATAGTTGTTACATCTAATGTGGTAGCCGTTGGAGCTAACGAGGACAATGTTGAGAAGAATACTGGACAAGACACCATCGAGATTGTTGACTCTGACGATGAACCGGTGCCTGGCCCGAGTAATGCAGGTGTCCAACAAGTAAGACGAGTATACCTACATTATGATTAACATGTGCCTGGGACGGGTAATGAACAATGTCTATTTCCTTACAAAATATATGTTTATCGCTCTCACGGTTAAAACAAACATCGTGAGGAAACTACAGGTTTTTTGGTTCTAGACCAGGAGTGGTATTTTTGAACCGTTAGAAAACTCTTTCGGATGCGAAAGGCGGCACGGTCTCGCTCACACACATGTTCAACGAGCGAGAGCAAGCTTGTAAAATTCGAACTTTCGCATACGAATTCAATTCCAGTGGTTCAAAAATACGGCTCCAGGGGCTCCCTTACTTATCTGACACGCGCCACCTTTCGAACATAAAAAACCGCGTCCCCTATCCAAGGGCGTAGCCAGGATTCTGTATAAGGGGGGGGGGGGGGGGGGGGGCAGAAAAAGCCTTTTTGTAAGACCTAGTGTAATCTATCTTATAATCTTTTAATCATTGAAATAGAACTCATTGTAAAATGTCAGCTGATTCTGCAGTACCTACCTATCTACAATATCTGCTCATCAAGATTATTTTATTAAGTTAAATTTTGATTTTGATTAAACATGCATATTGTTGTCACAAAAGTTACGCCCTTACATTTGATACCCCACTCGGGCATATTTGAAAACATTCGGTTTTTATTAATGAGTTTGACCCTACAAAAACGGCTGAGCCGATTTTGATTTAACATGCATATTGTTGTCACAAAAGTTGTGCTCTTTCATTTGATATCCTACTCGGGCATAGTTGAAAACATTCGGTTTTTATTTCCGAGCTTCAACCCAGATATATTATGAACGGCTGAGCCGATTTTGATCAAACATAGTTAAGAACACTCGCGCAAAAGTCACCTATCAACTAAAAAAAATTACATTGAAATCGGTTCATCCGGCCGTGAGCTACGATGCCACAGATAGATACACTTACAAACAGACAGACAGACACGTCAAACTTATAACACCCCTCTTTTTCCGTTGAGGGTTAATAAATGGTGCCCGCCACGCGCGGCGCGGTATGGCTGAATAAGTTGCCTCCCGTCTCTCAACCCGCATCCCGCTCCGCTCCTATCGCGGAGCTCGTGGGGACACCAAACCCGGAAGCAGTTTTTTAATTTTTTTTCAGTTTTTGAAAAAAATATCTAACTTACAAAACGGAATATAACTTCATTTTATAATCTGCGCAAATAAAACATTGTTTTATATCATAACATAACTAATACTAGCTTAGTTGAGAGACTTGCAACTCTTTAAAATTCAAGTTTTCCAATCTTTTAAACTCGGTAGAGCGTGTGCTGCAGACCGCGTGGTTTATTATGCCTTATACTAGTGACCGACCGCTCTTCTAGGGGGGGGCAGCTGCCCCCCCCTGCCCGTACCTCGCTACGCCCATGCCCCTATCCTCCAGGCCAGGTCAGAATAAAAACCGGCGCCAGTTTATTACTCCATCTCACTAGATGGCGCCAGTAGTGGGAAAAAATACATCGCGAAATTGTTGCGTTTATATGTCTAAAATCACGTTTGTTGTATGGGGGCCCCCTTTTATATTTGTTTTTTAATGTTTTTAGTATTTGTCTCTCCCCCCCCCCCCCCTGGGGGCGCGCCCCCCACTTAGGGAACCCCTGCTCTAGACATATTGACAAGGAAAAAAAACCTTTCCTCCTAGGTTGGGAGGGTGGTATAGATGCTGGGCAAGCCTACTCCACTTTACAATGTCCCAGGGAAAAAGCTCAGTGTTTCTGTTTCCAGGATGATCAAGAAATAATTGAAGTAGCAAGTGATCTTTTAGTACCAGTCGCTGTTGTCCTCAAAAGGAAAGGAAGGCCAATTAAAATGAGGAAACATGCTAAAACACATTACACACCGAAAAGACAAATTATACAATCAAAGAAATGGTTTGCGAACCGTAGAGAAGAAAGAGCTCAATCTGTGAAAGAACAGGCAATAGTGACCAAAAGTGATCGTCCATCGACTAGTTCCACGACAGAAAGGAGAAAAAATACTAAAAATAATGTAGAAAACTCAAACAAAACTATAAAAAATGTAGGATACTCAATAAAACCTAAAACAAATTTAGAAAACTCAATGAAAACTAAAAAAAATGACAAAAAGCCAGCCAAAGTTGAAAAAGTAGTGCGACAACTTGAAACCTTGCAGTACAAACAGAGAAGAAAACAATCATTCTCTCTGAAATCAAACATGCAATTGCCTGAAGTGCTTTTGAATATGAAAACAAACATTCAACAGAATTTAGACAAAATATACGATGGGCAAATAAGAGTGAAATACCTAACTCAAGATGAATTAATGTTGGAACGAGAGTTGGACAGAAAAAAGGAGTATTATGTGAAAAAGAAGTACAAATGTGAGAGTTGCATACAAGGGTTTACGGAAAAGAATCGGTACAACGTACATCAAAAGAAGTTTCATCCAGTAGATCGCAGTGACTATGAGATGAGCTGTGATGTTTGTGATATCGCCATGAGAACTTCTAAAGGTAATAAAAAACAGGCAAATGCATACGATTAAGGGGAAAGCTCTTTTCTCTATACAAACTTTACAAGTGTAGTTGACTATGTTTGTAAAGTTTATAAACTACGTTTGTAAAGTTTGTATACGAAACGAGCTAGCATATATCAAAACGTAGGGGCATAGTCATGGCAGATATAGGTTTTATAGCATAAACATATTTGCTCTAATATTTTTATCCAGGGAGGAAACAGTCGACTACATTTGTAAAGTTTGTATGAAGCTAGACTTTCTTCTTAAGACCCAGTACATGCTAACAAATCATGTTAATTTAAAAAGTTTAATGAATAATGAACTTGTTAGCTATGGTAGAACTTAGCGTATATAGCTTATATCTTAGGTCTAAGATAAAAAGGGGGTGTTGTAGAGACGTCTACAAACACCCCCTTTTATATCTTAGACCAGGGACGGAGAAACTTTTTCCCTCCCGAGCCAATATTTACGCGAATCCGACACACACATTTGGTCTCTTTTTGTATGGATTTACGCCGATTATGTATTTTTATAAATAAATAAATAAATTCTGTGAACAACACACAGCGCCATCTAGCCCCGTGGTAAGCGACTAAGCTTGTGTTACGGTGACTAGACAACGGATATAATACTTATCTAATATATAAAATTTCCATGTCACAGTGTTAGTTACCGTACTCCTCCGAAACGGCTACACCGATCTCCACCAAACTTCACATACGCATTCAGTAGGTCTGAGAATCGGCTACTATCTATAATTTATAAGGCAAAACAACGTTTGCCGGGTCAGCTAGTATTATATATATATATATTTTACATTTATATTTTATTTATAGGTGTCCACACCCATGTGAGTCACCACATCATTAGATACGTGTGTGTCCCGTGTGGGAATGTCACGAGGAATCAAGAGGCAGCACAGAGCCATTATAAACTTAAACACGCTCTGAGGTAAGGTGTCATTTTATTAACCGATTCAGTGCGGTGGTATTTTTTCCAAGCTTTTGCGCCGGCGGCGAACAAATGTTCCATGGCTCCTCTAAGGTGCCAAGAGCCAGGGACTTTCATGGCCTAGAAAAATCCTAGAAAACTTTCACCTAGAAAAATCGTGTGAAACCAAAAAAAACATTCTTCTTTATATTAAACAAAATAGCTACTTATAAAATAATTCGGTTTCCGTTTAAAATAATAATTGTTGCTGCTATTGAAAAGGTTTACAACTCCTTAAGTGTGCGTTTTCACGCAATATCCTGAAACTAACACTGGAATCGTAATCTGCGTGACAAATAAAGACTCTTTCATTTACGGGTAACCTCTGGAAAATGTTATTTTAGCAGAGTTTTACAGGTAAACATTTTGGCTCCTCTCGGGCGTCACACGCCATACACAAAAGATACCCAAGGCGCCTCTGCGGCGCCATCCGCACTGAATCGGTTAACAGACTTCAAAACAATATTATACATATTTTGACTTAAACAAAACGATATATATAGATATATATATATTTTTAAAATGTGCTCGACAAGACCTTTCTTTTGATACCTAACATGCGGTGATTATATTAATTTTATTTTTTTCGAGGGTAGAATCTGAGGTTTAAATTCCGTCATATAATATTTTGATAAAATGTATATACCCTACGACATCCGGCCTATTATTACGAATCTATTGACCCCTCATTCATTAAAATCGGTTCAGTAGTTTAGGCGCTACGGTGGAACATACAAACATACATACATACATAGACTGCCAAAAACATTACCCTTCCTTTTGGCTTCGCCGTAGTCGGGTAAAAAGGAGGAGGTTCTCAATTCGACCGAAAACTACAAAATAGGAAAACATTTAAGCACTTGTATTTTAAAAAAAATCCCACTAGATATATACACTTGCAGATAAAACCGCGGGCAGGGCACTACTATACTCTATTTCAAAATTAGATCAAAAATGTAATCAAAGAACGGTCAATATCAAAGGATAAAGTAAATAAACAGCTGTCACTTTCAAATAAATGTATGTTTTTTTTAAATATTTTGAAATAAATTAGTAAGTTAGTTTTGCTGGGTCTTTTCCGCACTTAGCCTCACAATGGGGCCATTGTACGTGATTTCTTAGAGGGGTTAAGCAGTAAGACACCACGGGATCCTACTCCGGATTGGCGAATGTCCCATGCCCTCGGACCGTGGTAAGCCCTAGGACATGTCAGTTTCCTCACAATGTTTTCCTTCATCGTAAGAGCGATGTTAATAGCGCACTTAAATTTTTCTTAAAGAAAAAGACATTGGTGCGCGGTCGGCCTGAATTCAAAACCACGACCTTCGGAATGAAATCGCAGGCACAGATAGTCTATCTATATATACTAATATTATAAAGAGGTAACGTTGGTAACATGTATGTATGTATGTATATTGGGGGTAATCTCCGAAATTACTAGACCGATTTCAAAAATTATTTTACCATTACTTTGATCCCGATATTCCCACGGGATCGGGACTTACGCGGGTGAAACCGCGGGGATCTGCTAGTCTATACTATAATCCTTACTAGCATTATAAGCGTATATTTCCTTTGGTTACAGCGTGAAGTGCAATCTATGCACGAAGCGTTTCGGTACCCGAAAGCAGCAGAGGGCCCACAAGAAGCGCGACCACAAGAGGAACTGTAAATACTGCCCGCAATCTTACGTTGTGAGTATCTCTCCTTATTACAGGCTATTGTTTTTATTGAACAGTGGCAAATCCCCAGACATTGTTTTATTTGACTAAAAAAAGGTTACATACTTATTACATACATTTAAAAAAAAAAGTTTTTATGAACTTCTAAACACTTCTGGGTGTTTTCTATATATCATATGTATGTATTTACAAAAAAAAAGCATATTATGTAGATCAGGGGTTCGCCTCGCCCACTTTGAGAATAAATAATTCTTTAGCAACCCCCCTTTTTTCACCTACTTAAAAACCACTATAACTTGAAATGAAATTGATTATTGTAAGCTATATAAGCGGAGATTAAACTACGAAACGAAACGGAGCGACCTATTGACATGATTTTTATTTTATTTATTCAATAAGACTGGATAGATATAAGAACTACACGGAGAGAAATATCGAACCGAGTTAGTTTGAGTAATATTATTTCTTAATTTAAGAACGTGGCGACTGTTACCACTTCCATACAAACTTAATACCAAAATAAATTATGAAAAATTTAGTTTTCTACCTTAATATCGATATTATTCGGATTAAGATTTTACTTTTTTTTTTGAAAGGGTCCCCACCGCAAGGTTTTCCAAAATATTCATTCACATTCAAATAAAACGGAGAAACATTTTTCAATGAAAAAAATGTTTTCCGTTTTATTTCATTTCGAATGAATATTATGGAAAACCTTGCAGCGGGGACTCTTTAAAAGTAAAATCTTAATCCGAATAATATCGATATTAAGGTAGAAAACTAAATTTTTCATAATTTATTTTAGTTTGTATAGAAATGGTAACAGTCGCCACGTTCTTAATGATGATAGTTGATGTTCATATGTTGTAGTCGAGAGCTCAGTCGGTGTCTAAGAGTCCTCCTAGCTAGATGAAATTACAAATCGCCCCCTAATCCTCTACACAACGCCCCCATTTTTTTTGGGACTCTTACCGCCCCCCTCTAGGCCTGCAGCGCCCACAAGGGGGCGTTATCGCTCACTTTGGGAACTCCTGATGTAGATTGTAGAATATACGTCATCTAGTACCCATAGTACAAGCCTAGTGCTTAGATTGCGCTTTGTGTAATATTAAATTTATCTAAATAGTGAAAACTTTCCTGTAAATGTATTTGTAAAAATGTATTTTTACAGTTATACAATGATTTGCTCAATCACTATCGAAAGAAACATCCTGGTGAAAAACCTGAAAAATGCAATCTTTGCTCGGAGGCCTTTCAAACTGCCCAACAGCTGTACATCCATAGTAAAGTACATGGAGCGGACATTAGGCTTCGACGAAAATATATAAAGAGACCTAGAATTGATAAAAGTGGTGAAGGGAAACAAAAAATGGCGAAGCAAGGAGGAAGCAATTTAATAGAACAAGTGTTCGATGGATCTGTGACTGATGAAAACGGTTATGAATGTGAAGGAACAAAGAATAATGGATTCTATGTGATTGCAAATAGTGAACAGAATATCGTAGAATTGGAGAGTAATCAACAGAATAATGTGGAATTGGAGAATAATGAACAGAATATTGTAGAAATGGAAAATAATGATAATTTTGTAGTGTTGAACGTCGATGAACAAAATGTCGAGAATATGAATACCAAACACAATATTGTAATTTTGAACGTTGATGATCCAAAAATGGTGAACAATGACGACAATAATGTTGATAATGAACACGATAATTTTGAAATGGTAAATAATGAACACAATAATTTTGAAATGGTGGATAATGAACACAATAATATTGTAATGGTGAACAATGAACCCAACAATTTTGAAATAGTGAGCAATGAACAATATAATATTGAAATGGTAAATAATGAACACAATAATGTTGTAATGGGTAATGAACTTCAAGACTTTGAAGATGAAATTGATCAACAAGTCATTGTAAAATACAATAATTATGAGGGTAACGATGAACAAAATTGTATCATAGGGTTGTAGACTGCGCTGGGGTAGTGATGTGTACCGGATATACCTCATAGGGATATCGCTAGGATGTGTTCATTCTAATATACATATAATATGGATCATTATATTGTTATCCATAATTAGGTGTAAAATCTGTTAAATTGTGAACTCCCACGACTTATTATATTCATAGTTCGAATATCTTTTATTTTTTAGTTATTGTTAGTTTTTCACTTGCTGCACACGAGTCGTAAAACGTGGTAGCAGTGCATATTTCGTTCACTTTCGCTGTCTTATAGGAGGGTGCAGTCTGCGCATTATTGCCCTTATTAGGTTAGAGCGGTCAGGATGTCGCAATATCGATACCAGTTTGCAGCGAGTGAAGAATTGTACTAATAGGTTATTTACGAGTACGATTTTTCACTCGCTGCACATATAACTATATTTTAAAGGTTTCTTTTAATTCTAATGCTTATGACATGTAACTTTTTTAACTTGTAATTGTTTACTTTATACGATTTTAAATATCTCTGTTTTATTTTTTGATTATTTTAATGAATGGTGTCACTCGGCAGTTTATTATGCCGGCGCCAGACATAGCTTCACATATTTGAACAAATTTTTGAAGACTTTGCAAAGCTTTGAAAACAAACGTGAAAGGCTACACAAACATTTGCACACATTCACCTTCGAACACTTTGATGTGCGCTATTAAGAACGTGGCGACTGTTACCATTTCCATACAAACTGAATACCAAAATAAATTATGAAAAATTTAGTTTTCTACCTTAATATCGATATTATTCGGATTAAGATTTTACTTTTATAGGGTCCCCACCACAAGGTTTTCCAAAATATTAATTCGAAATGAAATAAAACGGAGAAACATTTTTTTTCATTTTTACAGCGTAAATTACTTTTTATTGGGATTAATATAAAACAAATGATAAGATAAGATCATGTTTATTTCGTTAACAAGAAACGCTACAATTATTTTTACAAAAATAAACAACTTAACCATACTAGGAACAATCTATACTTAAATAACGAACTTGAATACATAACAATCCTATGTTTTTAAAGTAAGACGTTAGCAGCGTCAGAATTTGGTATCTACCCTCCGTACTAGTTTAACACTGTGTGACGGTCGGATATGATTCCTCGTTCGAGATCGCAGCACGGTGCCTGCCGCTCAGTAGGGATCAATGAGATGTAAACTAGTAAGAAGATCGGCGTTTTTCCTTAGGGATTTTACCTGGGGGTTAGAGGTACCTTAATTTTATTTTATGTGCCATCGCAAATTACGAGACATGGATTATTCAATTGATTTATGCGAGCTAAAGCCATGGTGTTAGTATTTTCGTCCTATTCTTATTATGTTAAAAGATATTGGGTGTTAAAGTTTCACATTTGGGAGTTTCACACAAAACACCACTAGATGTCGTTATTTGTCTTGAATATCCATAAATCTTTGGTCGCGCGGTTGACAAGTAAACAGAACTGTGACAGTGCTCCGTACAAAATAATAAAAAAAAACTACTTAAAATTTGAAAATAATTAACTAAAAAGTGCATCCCATTGTTATTTACCTTAAAATAATGTTATTATTGTGTAATAAACAATAACAATCGTGTAAATACGAATTAATGGAAGTGGGCATCAATGCAGAGTGATCTGGTTGTTCCGGTATAGTGCAACCGATTTCCGCGGTTACGCTCAATGCAGACGGGTCAAGATTGCGTGGCGGTCCATTCAGTGACGTTGCAAAGCACAGTGATAGCCGTGTGTCAAAGAGCAACAAAATAGATAAGACGTAATTTTTGCCTGCAGACTCTTTTCCTCAGTGAAGTAAAATATTACGATTAAGATGAAATGCCAAGGTTGTTTTACGGCTTTAACCGGAAAAGACGGAATATTTAGATGTAGTAAGCCGAAATGCCTAAAGCTGTACTGTAGTCTCTGCTCGGGTGCTGGTCTTGAGCTTATTGAACCAAGTACTTGGAGTTGCCCGGCGTGTCGAACGAGTGAGGCTAAGACAGGCGACACAAACTTAACACCTTCGCGCGCCTGTCACACCCAGAATGTCACAATTCGAAAGAAACAGCAGTCAACAGGACAACAATCAAATCCGACTACTCCAACAATTGCAAAAGGAAACCATCCAAAACCATCCACTCCCACATCTACTGTTGGTGCAGAGGTCCACGAACTCACGAACGAAATAAGAGTTCTTACTCAGGAGATTTTATCTTTAAAGGAGAAACTGGAGTCTGCTACACTATCTTTAAACAAATGTCACGAAAGGTTGGATGAGCTGAGCGCAGCTTCGTCACTGGCAGATAGTCGCCTCAAAAAATTAGAAGATAGTGAAAAGGAGGTCCAGACTCTGAAGGAGACGGTTAACAACTTACAACTCGAATTAAATTCCCAAGCGCAGAGCCAGGTGCGTAACGAAGTCGAAATAATTGGCCTTCCTGAAACTCCTAACGAAAACCTAGTGCACATAATACTAACCACTGCTAATAAAATAGGCGTTGAGCTCTCCGAGCAGGATATCGACTGGGCCACGCGCGCAGGACCGAGACCGGCGAGGCAGCAGGATGACAGCAGAGCAAACCTATCCCGACCGGTCGTTTTTCGTCTCACTCGGCGCATCAAAAGAGATGCAATTATCAAAGCTGCTAAAGTTAGAAGAACCCTACATAGTGCTGACTTATTAAATGACGGCACAAATAAAAGGTTATTCATCAATGAAAGACTGACCAGAGACACAAGAATGTTGTTTCGTGAAGCCAGGGGCAGAGCCAAGTTGGGTGGTTTTCAACATTGCTGGTGCAGTCAAGGAAACATATACGTTCGTCAAAGAGACGGCAAACCGGCGATGGCCGTTAGAACTGCTAAAGATCTTGATCGAATTTTTCTTATTGATGAGCATATCAACAAATCGCCAGCCTCCTGATGTGTGGTGTCTAGTTTTTTCTAAATTTTCGATCTCATTCATTTGTAGAAATTTATTACCCAGCATTATATTATTCTTATACATATATATTTTATTTGCATGTATTATGATAATTTATTCTATTATTATATTTATACTGTACATATTATATTTTTACATAACAACTAAGTCAAAATTATACAAGACAGAAACAGGCTATATAATCAGCAAGAATTTATCATGGCTTCTTCAAATTTACTCATTTAATTATAAAACTATCCCTTTATATTCTTCAATTTTGTTGTATTGTGTTTGTTTAAAATGACTAATGACAGTATAGCTGAACTTGAATCAATTAATATTGATTGCCATGATATCGATGAAATTGAAGCTTGTCACACTATTATACACGAATATGATTTTAAAATATTAGGCCTCAATATTAGAAGCATTGGAAAGAACTTTGATAGTTTTTATGTATCTCTACAGCGTGCCAAAGATAAGTTTGATGTTGTTGTATTGACAGAGTGTCGTATAAATGAAATTTCTAATATACCATTGATTCCGGGTTATAGGGTTTTTAGAACTGACAAAATAATTAATCAAAATAGTGGAGTGGTGGCATATATCTTAGACAAGTGGAGCCCAGTCGTAAATGAAGCTAATTTTTTGGAGGCTGACTGCCTCATTATTGAAATACCAGGCATTGGAACAATCATGGCAATTTATAGATCTCCCTCTTTCAGGGATCTTAGCAGTTTCCTAGATGATCTTGAATGTTATTTTGAAATCTACAAAAATCAACAAAATTTCATGGTTGTGGGCGACATTAACATCAACATTCTTCCCGATAACTCTGCTGATGAAAAAGAATCTGTTTCAAAATATGTCAGCCTTAACGCCGAATATGCTCTGCTGCCAGCCATAACTATTCCAACTAGAGAAAAAACCTGTCTAGATCATATATTTATCAGAAGTAACAGACCAGTAGTGGGTGTGGTTTGTAGTGCAGCCATTACTGATCATCGTATCACGATAGCTGGTATGTTAAATAATCATAAATTGAGTAAAAATAATTTTAAACGTGAATTTATAAAACGGGACTACAATGCCATCAAAACAGACCTTTCTTTTTTAGACTGGTCTGAAATCTATAGTACAGATAATGTTGACATGGCTGTGGAAATATTCAACAACACTCTTACAGAAATTATTGACCGACACTCAACTAGGACCAGCATAAGTAAATCAAAAGTTATATTAAAGCCGTGGATAACTCCTGGTCTCATAAAATGTATGAGAAACCGTGACAGGTTACACAAAAAGTCAAAACAAAATCCGACTAACGACATCCTCTCAATTACTTACAAACGCTACCGTAACTTCTGCAATGAACTCTTGAGAAAACTCAAAACCCAGTATGAGATTAGTGAACTAGAAAATAGTACTGGAAACCCTAAAAAACTATGGAAAACTATTAAAAATATATGTAATATACCACAGTCTAATATAATACCCAATGAACTACTCAGAATTCCTAATCAACCCAATCAGCAAAAATCACTTGACCTATGCAATACCCACTTTGCTACTATTGGGCAAAAACTGGCTGATAAGATTTTAGACGATCTTAACTGCACTGAGGATGGGCTGGTTACTAGACAGACGGTCAGTGATGTTAATACTTTTTTTATACATCCCACTGACCCAAATGAAATCGCGTTAATAATTAACAAGTTAAAAGACAATAAAGCGCCTGGCCTTGATAGATTCAGCAATGCACTTGTTAAATTAATAAAAGACCATATTGTTGCCCCACTTGCATTTATATTTAACCTAAGTTTTAGTTCTGGCGTGTTTCCCCAAAAATGGAAGACTGCATGTGTGATTCCACTTTATAAAAATGGTGATAAATTCTCGCCCGACAGCTATAGACCTATTTCATTATTAGGTGTCTTTTCAAAACTGTTGGAGAAGATAATGAACAATCGAGTGATGAACTATCTGGAATCGCACAATCTATTGTCACCTCGACAGTTTGGTTTCAGGCGAAATTTATCAACTAATGATGCTGTATCATTGCTGACAACTAAAGTTGCCTCACTTCTAGATAGGAGAAGACGTTGTTTGGCAGTTTTCCTTGACCTGGCAAAGGCCTTCGACACTGTTTCCATTCAGGTACTTTTGAACAAATTAAATATTGCAGGATTTAGAGGATTATCGCATGCCTGGTTCAAAAGTTACCTAATGGACAGAAGGCAGTGTGTTAGAGTCGGTGAGCACATTAGTTCTGTTCAATCTGTTGGTTTTGGGGTTCCCCAGGGGAGTATTTTGGGTCCAACGTTATTCCTTCTGTATCTCAACAGTATTCATCAGCTAAACCTTCCAAACGCCGAGATTATCTGCTATGCAGATGATACGGCTGTTTTATTTGAAGGATCTGACTGGAACAGCGTGTATGCTGCTGCTGAGCAAGGAATGCGACGGGTCTCGCAGTGGCTGCAGGCTAATTTGTTGACACTGAATGCGACTAAGACAAAGTACGTTTGTTTCCACCTAACAAGCGCAACGGCTCCTGACATATCTAAAAAAACACTAAAAATTCATAGGTGTGATAGCAACGGAGTAGGTCTCTGTAACTGTGTGAGCATAAACAGAACAGCTGATATCAAATATCTTGGAATCTTCATCGACCAGAAATTAAACTTCGCATCGCACATCTCATACATGTCCGGCAGAGTGCGTTCCACTATTAAAATTCTCAGGCAATTGAGAGACTCTGCTCCAAGAGACCTGCTGACTAAAGTCTATTACGCAATAAGTCAATCTCTTTTAACCTATTGTTTGGAGTCATGGGGTGGAGCTGCTAAAACTCATATGTTAGAAGTTGAACGAGCCCAACGTTCCGTTCTTAAGGTTATGTTTAAAAAACATTTCCAATATCCAACAGACGATCTATATAAGGAAGCCAAAGTCCTCAGTGTACGGCAACTTTATATCTTAAAGAAAGCGGTTTCGGTTCATGGGGGTCTTTTGGGTACGGAGAAACATCGTATTATGTTAGCCAAGCGTACCTATCGCGTTGATATTTTTGAGGATGTGCCGAGAGTGAGAACTGCTTTTGGTTTTCGTTTTGGGCTTTACTCGGAACGTCTAATATACAACTTTGTCGTAAACGCATGTGATATAAAAAATCTTAAACTCACAGAAACTAAGTCAAAATTGAAACTATGGCTATCTTCGCTCTCATATGACCAAACTGAGGACCTATTTGTGCGTTTGTGTTAGCCTTTTATCAGTTATTAACCCATTAGCGAATACAATATCTTATATATATATATGTATATATAGACTACTTACTATATCATTTATTTTTCTTTATTTTATTTATTTATTTAATATTTAAATAATACATTTTGTTTATTTATTTTATATTTAAATAATACATTTTATTTATTTATTTTGTATTTATATAATATATTTTATAAATTATGCTCACTCATTTTATTTTGGTATTATTTTTTGTATCTACCTTTTCAATGTGAAATAACCAAAATCTGTTTTGTCAACCGATTGCCTAGCGAAATAAATAATGTACTGTAAATCGATACTTAGCACCCCACGATACAGACTTAGTCTAGTGTGGGGGCTGTTGTTAATCCATACTTTTGTGTTAATTAAGTTTCTGGGTAATAAATATATTTTCATTTTCATTTTCATCTGAATTGGTATACCAATATGGCAGTTAATCAAGTCATCTTTCAGTCAATAAAACTTATTAGTTAAAAATAATTCTTTTCTTTATAAATTCTGGACCGATACGTGGAATTCAGTAGTCATTTAATGGTTTTACAAATTCAGATTTATGGACATTCGAAACAAGTAACGACATCTGGTGGTGTTTTGTGTGAAACTCCCAAAAATGTGAAACTTTAACACCCAATATCTTTTAACTTATTAAGAATAGGACGAAAATACTAACACCATGGCTCTAAGTTTACGTAATCAATCGAATAATCCATATTTCATAACTTGCGATTGAAACAATTTGTTACAACAAATTGTTTGAAGTGTCGAATATGATATCTGTGGAACAAAGCTGGTCCATTTTGAACGGTCTTCTTTACGCTGGAAAAATGAAAAAAAATTTTCTCCGTTTTATTTCATTTCGACTAAATATTTTGGAAACTTTGTGGTGGGGACCTTATAAAAGTAAAATCTTAATCCGAATAATATCGATATTAAGGTAGAAAACTAAATTTTTCATAATTTATTTTGGTATTAAGTTTGTATGGAAATGGTAACAGTCGCCGCGTTCTTAACAGCCTTAGCTTGAAATGCATCGTTTTGTAAACGTGCGGTCAACTGTCATTTAAGAGGATAGTCTCCATTCTCTTTCTCCATACAAACGTAGTTTAAATTTTCCTCCCTGACATTAGAGCAAATATGTTTATGCCATAAAACTTATATCTGTCGACTATGCATCTACCTTTTTATTTTTTTTATTTTCTAATGGGGTGGCACACGCAAAGCTGTGAGCAGGTGGCGCTGGGTCGGATGATCTTTTTTTTTTTTTTGATGATGGTCACCAATGAAAACGCCGAGTTTTTTTTTTCTTTTGGTCTGAGACCGATATGGCCAATTTGGCGCCGCGAGTTGTAAAAATCACCTGTTTGACAGTTCTGAATTCAAACCTAAGATTAGTCGACCAACGCCCTCTGCCGGGATAAAAAGTTAGTGTTCCTCCTCATTAAAATATAATAAAAAATAATAAAATGAAAAAAATAAAAAGGTAGATGCATAGTCATGACATGACAGATATAAGTTTTTCCAGGGAGGAAAATTTAAACTACGTTTGTATGGAGAAAGAGAATGGAGATTATCCTCTTAAACCTGCAGCTTAACTTATGCGGTTAATTTATAGTATTTTAAGTAATATACTTATTATAAAACTGTGCTATGTGGCTGTACCAATAATACCTAACCATTATATTATGTACGCCAAACTATGATGTTAAGTTTGTTAGTGATGATAAGTTAATAAAACTCTTATTTTTGATAATCACTATTTTTATTCGTCACAATTCTACATTCATCTTATCTTACTTATATTATAATTGGGACGGGAGGGTTTACTGGATCGGGATTAATTCATTTTTGCTAAACTTTAATTATATACAGGCTGAACCATTTAAACGGGCCTTCAGGGGGATACCCATCATTTTTTATTAATATTTTTATTAAAAATGAGGCATTTGTCTTGATTTACCACACTATGTTTGTTTCCAGAATTTGATCTTTATCAGCAACACTATCGATCGGTACAATAATATAGGGTGTTTATTTTTTTGCAAAAAGACAAGGTTCGATTCCTGGTAAATACAAATAAAATAAAGGCGCGATTTATTTTTACAACTGGCGCCATCTAGTGATGTACTTGCGCCAGTGGTAAAATGGATAGTAACGTTACGTTCACGGATTTTGTTTCGTCGAATGTTCCAGATTTGGTTGTTGTAGGTGTTTTTACTGTTGTTGGCGTCGTTGTTACCTTGATGTTTCTCAGTGTTTGTTGATGAATTCAATCTCCCGCAAACCCTGATAAAGAATTTTAATCAAAAATGAAACTTTTTTTAACAAACTGTCTATTGAGATTTTGTAACTAAAATTACTTATTTCGATACTCAAATGGCAATATCTCCGAAATTTCATGATGTAAAGTACATACTTGGCTACTGTTTTAGAATCCTCATAATGTAAACAAATGGTGCTATGACTTAAACTGTGGACGTGATACCCATAAATGTAGGAAAAGGTAGAAATTTTCAAAATTTCACTAAAAATGGCTTAGAGCTCAAACGGCTTGGAATAGAAAACTGAAATTCAGGGGGTGGATCCACGCCTTGGTCCCGCATTCGCACGTGCCGGGTTAACCATTCATTACGGAACATCCTGTATAAATATAACATGACTGATCTATACAGGATGTCCCAGAAACGAGTGTCAAGCGAAAGTCCAGAGGTAGAAGACCTTAGGGGTACCCGAATCACCCCATGTATGTTCCGCGATTTTTCGTAGTTTAGAAGTTATGGCCTTTTTTCTATTTTTTCTACTAAAATGCGACCACTGACACCTATTTGCTCATACTGACTGCAATAATTGGGATAATTGGCTGATATCTTTTCAAATGTGGAGCTGAATAATTGGGTCATGTTTCCTGTTACAAAAAAAAAGGCGTGACACTAACCAAACTGTTACAAATTAAAAAATAATTTCATAAAGTGAGCGTTGATAAAACGCTATAAACTCTTTAAAGAGCAATTAAAAGAAAAACTCGCCTATTTTTTTTTAAACCAACTTCAAAAACTTCCGTACTTCATTAGCTATCTACCCTATTAATTTTATTGTTCTATCATTAGACTCAACTCAGAGCCTAAACCGCTGATCCTAGAGACGAAAAATTTGAATTTTATTATGTGTAAGTATCCACTAAGCTTTCTTAGGTTTTAGGAAACTTCGGCGGGATCGGGACTTACGCGGGCGAAACCGCAGGACGCAGCTAGTTTTATAGATTACTTTAAATATACCTTTCGCTGATTAAATATACCTGACGCTGATTTCAAATATATAATTAAAGTTTGCGAAAAATGAATTGAAATGAAACCTCTATGCTCTAGTTAAATATAATCAGTGGTTCCCTTTCTGCGTGTTGTGAACTCTCCGCCTGTGCGTGTGAAGGGCGCCGCTGTGGGCAAAGCGAGCGTCGCGGCGTCGCAGCGCAGCGGCCGCTCGCCCGTCGCCGTGTGCGTGCGCAGGTGGGACGTCAGACGCTGTGTGCTCTGAAACAGAAGGGAGTTGCGGATGCTGGCCTCCGATGAGGATGCTGACATCCGATGCAGATGCTGACATCGGAAGTCAGCATCCGCAAGATCGGAGATCCGTCGATGCTAACTGCTCACGTGTAAAACTGTCCTCAATTTCTATTAAAATTACTAAATAATGAGCGTACCTACAGTACCTATTTGGTACCTTTGTTTATATATTTAGTACCTACATGGTTTGGAAAATATTAACGATACAATGGCCGGCCATTCTGACGTCAGGTTGGCCGGATCACCTTCGATTACATGCTCCACGTTATAATATATGCCAAGATTTTATACCTACTTGGTAACTACGCATATATTAAAACGGCCTCGTGGCTCGTTCGGTAGAGGCTCCAATGCAATGCAGAAGGTTGTAGGTAGAAAAATGTAGCACTTTTTTAGTGATACATCTTTAAAATTTTCGAAAAAAAAGTTCAAATTTCCAAAAGTCGTAGAATAAAATTAGTTCGCCTAGACCAGGGGTTCCCTAACTTATTTGAGTCGCGCCCCCTTTTGACCATAAAAAAAAATCCGCGCCCCCCCATCCTCCAGTCCAGATTATCAGGTCAGAATAAAAAAGGATTTATAACAAAATAAGTTGGTCATTAAAGTTTTACAAAGTCATACGAAAGGTAAATAGTACTAAATACCTTTGATAGCCCCCTCGAGGTTGGCGCGGGGCCAGGCTAAAGGCTGATAAAGTTCTTAACATTCGCCTACTGAGGCCTCAATGAAGTTCTTGACAGGAGTCAATTTTAAATATTTTAATTGGTCGTATCGAGCAGTCTGGAATGCATTCTCTCAGCGATCGCAGGTTTTTCCCCACAGGTAGCCCGCGCCCCCCTGGAAAGGTCTCTGCGCCCCCTGGCCTAGACCTCTAGAACAACCCCCTTTCGGCTTAATACCCCCTCGTCGAAACACCCAGTATACTTACAGCGAACCGTTTACCGCAAATATGACAGGTGTGATTCCTAGCAGGTTGCATATTGAGGTGTGTCGTCTGAACGTGGCTCCGGAGTCCGCTAGCCGACTGATACGCCTGAAGTTAACAATAGATCATAACAATAACAAACAATATTTTCTCAAACATGCATAGAAATAGGGTCATTACCTTAGACAACAGAAAACGCGAAGTATCGAGTTTTCGGGCAATGAAAATCCAATAAATTGTTGGAGCGTTTTTTGAAACCATTACGAAACAGACATTGGACCATAGACTAAAGCGAAATGACCTAGTGTCGTTTAAGGACTTATTCACGACATGGCACATTCGTAAAATGACCTATTCGTGAAATAACTCATTGTATTTTGGACTCATTGGCAGAAAGACTTATTCTTAAAATTAACTATTTTCGATTTGCCCTATTTTTCCTCGACTGCCATAGGAGGGTAATCAATCAACTAATCACAGACATACATAAAGCAAGACCACGCGAATTCATATCCTTCGCGTGTCAGAAAACGTGACAAACCCTGACAAAACGTCGCGGTAGTCGGCGCGGCATCTATAGTTGCTCCGGCAAAACTAATAAAATGCCTCGTTGCATGATTAGTAACTGCAAAATCCCAAAAAAATCGAGCACCCAAAAGCAGGAACCATATTTCCTGTGGCTGTGACATCACAGTAGGTATTAAATAGTCGGCACGCTCGGTTTCAATACAAATCGAGGTACATGTGTGGTCTAGCTATATGGATGTCTGTGAGGGTTATGTTTTTTCTTAGAATTAATGTAATATTAGGACTTACCTTATTACAATATTGACATTTGTGGTTATATTTCTTCAAATGCTCCCATTCTATATGCTGGCGGAGAGAAAACTTCCTTTTGAAAACTTTGTTGCAATCGTCGCATGTGAACCTGTAACGAAACAACGGGGCCTTATTCTCTACGACCTTTGTGGCGCGTCGTGCGAATGCCTGACTGCATTGCTGAAGATTGCGGTTTCGATTCCCATAGGGTGCGAATATTTTTGCTTAAAGTTGTATTTGTTTCTGGTCTGGGTGTCTCTCTATGTATAAAATGAATGTCATAGAACTGGACTGGTATCTATTAGAGACTAGAAGAAGAAAGGTCGCCTGATAGTGATCCATTTCAAACTCGTCTCTGACGGACGAGACGAGCCAGTTCCAAACGTCAAACTGTTCGGGAAATTACTTACAGATTTTCATTATTTATTTCGCCCCAGTAACTTAAATTAACTTGTTCACGCGCTAGTCCTGAGACAATATGTTTACCATATTATGGTAAACATGGTATATATGCCGTTCTTAAATTAAAATGTGGTAAATACGTCAGCGGAACAAGGTGTGCGTCAGCTTGGCCGGACCATGCAATAGATTTACACGAACTACGCTCATTAGTTAGTACCTATTTGGTATTTTTGTTAATGTATTTAGTATGTACGTGGTTTCGAAAATATTAACGATACAAAGTGGCCGGTGGATAGCGATTTCTCGCTATCCACCGTTACATGTTAGACGTTTTATATGGGGGAATTATAAAACGAGCGAATAAAAAAAAACTTTGCGACTGATGATGACATACTGTTTTAATAACTTGAGCGGTATGAATTTGAGTAAGCGAAAAATTTACTAAACTAACGACGAATATTGATTAATAATAAAATCCAGAAAGATCTTACAAAAAGTGGATTGTGATTAATCCATTTCAGATATTAAAATTTTATCCGAGCGACTACATTACTAAGTGAGCGACTGGAAATACAGAGAGGGAAACTCAAAAAAAAAATCATACATTTTTACTTGAACATCGAAAAAAATATACGGATCACCCCGACTTGGATAGGTTAGGTTAATGTTAGAACATGATTACGCGCAGCGCTTTGGCGAGCGAGCGAAGCGAGCGTGCCGCGGCAGCGGTCGCCAAAGCGCCTAATTCTCATTTAAGATAAAATGCCGTTCTATATAAAAAATGCATTTGCCAAATATTTAAAAAAATGCAGGACGTAACGTTGACACTCAAACAAATATTAGGTCGCTCAAATATTATGAAGCTGCTCATTTTGTATTTTAAGTAACTCAAATTAATGTTTGTAAGTTGCTGTTCTGTTGATTTCTCGTCACTCGCAGTCAGTCGCTCACTTAATAATTCTATACAGTCACTCGTTTTATTGCTACCCTTTTATATGCCAAGATTTTGTTCCCATTTAGTACCTACGCATATATTTTTTAAACAGTTCTAGGATGCTCTAATAAAAAGTTATTACAAAAAAATAATAAAGCACCTGCTAAATATGTATTAATGCGCGAAACCGAAGCTGGCCAACCAGATGTCAGAATTGCCGGATACTTTGCATCGTTAAAAGTTTCGAAACCACGTAGGCACTACATATACGAACAAAGGTACCAAATAGGTACCAAACAACGCGCGTAGTTCGGCAGAGTTGGTACTTACTTCAAGTCGACATGGTTAGCGGAGGTGTTCAAGTGGATCTTGTAGTTGGTCTCGCAGCTGAAGCTGGAGTTGCAGGTGTGGCAGTAGGACTGCTGCGCGCTGTGTGCCTGCCGCAGGTGTGACGTCAGCGACCTGGTATATACTTACTTCAAGTCGACATGGTTAGCGGAGGTGTTCAAGTGGATCTTGTAGTTGGTCTCGCAGCTGAAGCTGGAGTTGCAGGTGTGGCAGTAGGACTGCTGCGCGCTGTGTGCCTGCCGCAGGTGTGACGTCAGCGAGCTCTTGCGCGAGTAGCTGCGCGCGCACTGCGGGCAGCTGTGCACCGCTGCGCGCCGCGATCGCTCGGCGTGCACGCAGCTGCACATATATTACACTAGCTGACGCGGCGAACTTTGTTCCGCCTTAGAGGGGAAAACTTTATAAAAAAAGTATGCTATATCCTTATCCTGGTTCTAACCTACCTCACCACTCCCCAGTGATTTTCAGCCAAATCGGTTAAGCCGTTCTTTAGTTATAAATCGTGTAATTAACACTACTTTTTCTATTATATAGATAATCAAAAATGCATGGAAATTGTGTCATTATATTGTGTCCGTCAGCTTGGTCGCACCATGCAATAGATTTATAACAAACTACGCTCATTATTTAGTACCTATTTGGTACCTTTGTTCATAAATTTAGTACCTACCTACCTACGTGGTTTCGAAAATATTAACGATACAAAGTGTCTCGGCCATTCTGACCTACGTACTAAATATTATATGAACAAATGGGTTTTAAAATGAGTGTAGTTTGGTGTTTATCTATGCATGGTTCGGCCAAGCTGACAGACACATTATTTTAGAAAAAAGAGTACGTGCATAGGTGATATAAAAAATACAGCTGGTCGCCATTTTGTTTTCTTTTTCAAGAGCCATATTGTGAAAAATAAAGTAGACAAACTATGTCAAGTGGGGTATAGTTGAATAGGTATTTGAAAATCACGTGTAATCATTTTAATCTTTTCATTTAATATATCACAATTTATGTAGGTATTTGGAACATTACAACGGTCCAGCAATGTTGTATGAAAATGATCTTAAAGAAAAAGACATCGGAACGGCTAGGCTTCGAACCCACGACTTAGGGAATGAAAGTCAGGGTATCTACCACTAGACCACCACCGCTCTGCGTGTTTACATGTACCTACCTAAGTACATTTCATACAAACAAACAAACTCACATAACATGTCGCCTATAGGCCGACTGACCGACGAACTCTTTATTGCACAAATCACAAACTGTGCGAGCCTTGTGCTTCTGTTTGTGATATCTATATCTTCTGTTACAACTGAAACAAAATATATAAATAACTAGCTCAGTGCCACGGTTCCACACACGAAAGTCCTGATCACGTGGGACTTTCGAAAAATCCTTTCTTATCGGATGCTGTAGGCATCTTATAAATTCTACTCTCTACTATCAGCGGTCTAGGCCGTGCGTTGATAGATCAATCAGTCAATGAGGAGGAACACTAACTTTTTATCCCGGCAGAGGGCGCGAGTCGATTAATCTTAGGTTTGAATTAAGAACTGTCAAACAGGTGTTTTTACAACTCTCGGTGCCAAATTGGCCATATCGGTCTCAGACCGTAAGAAAAAAAAACTCGGCGTTTTCATTTGTGGGGGGGGACCATCATCAAAAAAAAAGATCATCCGACGCCAGCGCCATCTGCTTACAGCTTTGCGTGTGGCACCCCATTACAATAGAATGTGTTGTAATGGTAGGCCAACGTGGAAAGGTCCCCGGACCATAAGCAGATACAATATGTGGCGGACGCCCACAGAATCAACTAGATGGCGTTACTAGTATGAAATCCTGAATCACGCTATCAACTTTCTTTCCGAGATAAGCTCATATACAACTCCCGATAAGAAATCGTCGGGCCGCGGCCTACAGCATAGATAGTATAGCTGCATTCGTCACAGTCGTACTGCAAAGGTATGGGTGAGAGCAGGGCTCCCTGCTGCATTACAATGGACTGTGTTGTAATGGTAGGCCAAAGTGGGAAGGTCCCCGGACCGTAAGCAGAGACAATATATACAAACTTACTCAGTAGTATAGCTGCATTCGTCACAGTCCTACTGCAAAGGTATGGGTAAGAGCAGTGCTCCCTCTGCATTACAATGGATGGTAGGCCAACATGGGAAGGTTCCCGGACCGTAAGCAGAGACAATATATACAAACTTACTCAGTAGTATAGCTGCATTCGTCACAGTCGTACTGCAAAGGTATGGGTAAGAGCAGTGCTCCCTCTGCATTACAATGGATGGTAGGCCAACGTGGGAAGGTTCCCGGACCGTAAGCAGAGACAATATATACAAACTTACTCAGTAGTATAGCTGCATTCGTGACAGTCGTACTGCAAAGGTATGGGTAAGAGCAGTGCTCCCTCTGCATTACAATGGATGGTAGGCCAACGTGGGAAGGTTCCCGGACCGTAAGCAGAGACAATATATACAAACTTACTCAGTAGTATAGCTGCATTCGTCACAGTCGTACTGCAAAGGTATGGGTAAGAGCAGTGCTCCCTCTGCATTACAATGGATGGTAGGCCAACGTGGGAAGGTTCCCGGACCGTAAGCAGAGACAATATATACAAACTTACTCAGTAGTATAGCTGCATTCGTCACAGTCGTACTGCAAAGGTATGGGTAAGAGCAGTGCTCCCTCTGCATTACAATGGATGGTAGGCCAACGTGGGAAGGTTCCCGGACCGTAAGCAGAGACAATATATACAAACTTACTCAGTAGTATAGCTGCATTCGTGACAGTCGTACTGCAAAGGTATGGGTAAGAGCAGTGCTCCCTCTGCATTACAATGGATGGTAGGCCAACGTGGGAAGGTTCCCGGACCGTAAGCAGAGACAATATATACAAACTTACTCAGTAGTATAGCTGCATTCGTCACAGTCGTACTGCAAAGGTATGGGTAAGAGCAGTGCTCCCTCTGCATTACAATGGATGGTAGGCCAACGTGGGAAGGTTCCCGGACCGTAAGCAGAGACAATATATACAAACTTACTCAGTAGTATAGCTGCATTCGTCACAGTCGTACTGCAAAGGTATGGGTAAGAGCAGTGCTCCGTCTGCATTACAATGGATGGTAGGCCAACGTGGGAAGGTTCCCGGACCGTAAGCAGAGACAATATATACAAACTTACTCAGTAGTATAGCTGCATTCGTCACAGTCGTACTGCAAAGGTATGGGTGAAAGCAGTGCTCCCTCTGCATTACAATGGACTGTGTTGTAATGGTAGGCCAACGTGGGAAGGTCCCCGGACCTTTTGCAACAGACTACGCATTCATACCTGCAACGTTACAACTTTATAGGGTTCCATACCCAGCGGGTAACAACGAAACCCTATTACTGAGACTTCGCTGTCTGTCCGCCTGTCACTGCCGCTATAAGATATATAATGTAGACTAGTGTCCCGTAGTTTTTCCCGCTTAAGTCCCGATCCCGTGGGAATTTTCGAAATTCCTTTCTTATCGGATGCCAACATAACATAACGAACGCACTCTCCAAATTTCAGCCCTTTACTTTTAACGGCTTAGGCTGTGCGTTGATCAGTCAGTCAGGACAAAGCCTTTTATAGATATTTTATAGTCTTGCTCGCGGGCAAAATTATTTTCGCGGGCGAAACGACCAATGAGTCAGTTTCAGTGAGCGACGTGACGTGAGCTATACTATATGCTTACCTTTTGTAATGCGCTCTGCAGTGGGCGTCATACCTCGGCTTGTCGGCGAGGACACATTTACATATCGTGCATGTGTATATTGTTACTGAAAACTGACAAGATTACACAATGTGCATGTGTATATTGTTACTGAAAACTGACAAGATTACACAATGTGCATGTGTATATTGTTACTGAAAACTGACAAGATTACACAATGTGCATGTGTATATTGGTACTGAAAACTGACAAGATTGCACAATGTGCATGTGTATATTGCTGACAAGTATACACATGTGCACGTATTTTTTTAAACTAGCAGCAGCATTATGCTGAGATTGCGCATATTCGGGCAGCGCACTGCTACCTCACGCATTTTATAGATTTAAGCTTTGTATCATGTCAGTCAACTACTTATTATACTTATTATTGTTATTTTTTTTTTACTTTTGTGTAGTTGTGTGTGAACTGAGTAAATTTATTTTCACCTCACAACCTCGGAAAGGATCGTTTTGCACGCTGATTTCTGCGTGCAAAATCGCATTTTGCGCCCTAGCGTGGAAAGAGATTTTAAAATTCGAATCTGTCTTCTCGATACTTTTATATAGAGCAAGTCCTTTGAAAATGCGCTAACCGGAACCTCATTTCTTTTTTTTTTGTTCATGGCATCGAACCACGAAGTATTGTTGCACATTGCCAATGTAGTATTTATTGTTTATTATCATTAGTATCAAACAGGTTTTTTCATGAATTATTCAATTTAGATATTGTTTGCTTATTTTTATTATTTACGGTACAATAAGCGGTATATAATATTTTATATGCGAAAGCTTTTAAATGGTGTTTAGTTATGATTATTTGTTACGTTATAATGCTATATTTCACTGTCTGCTTTCCGAATAAAAAAAAAAAAAAAAAAAAAAATGCCGAATTGAGTTTTCTACCGGAAAAATGCACCTAGCGTTTTCCTCGCTGTAGTGAGGTGAAAAATTGTGCGTTTCACTCGGCAGCAAAGTTTTTTGCATCTCGTACCTTTGAAACCTTTGCGACGCTCAGCATTCTATATTTGAACCACTCGCTTGCGCTCGTGGTTCAATCCTAGAATACTTCGCTAGCTCAGGTTTCAATACAAGTACTCGCTGCAAAAACCAACTTTGCAACCTTGCATAACAAATAACTATTTCTTTCTCTCTATATTGTTACTGAAAACTGACAAGAGCACACATGTGCATGTGTAGATTGCAGACAAATTCACATCTCGTGCATGTGTATAATATTGTAACTGAAAACTGACAAGTTTACACATCGTGTTTATCGTTCTGTATCGTTTTTGTACATTTTATTTTATATCCTGATAAATTAGGTTTTTGACAACCAGCTACTCCAAAATTTAGCAGGATTCGAACCTGCTATTTCCAATTACCGAACCATTGAACCACGTCAACCACTGCGACACAAAAACTTATAACATAAAAAAGTGGCCGTCGGAGCAAAATTGAAACATTACAATTAGAGCAGAAGCTATAAAGCCGACTGCGCCCGGATAATGCACCTTAGACGCATTCAGGTGCTTCCAGCCAATACAAATACAAAATTTATTTATCAGACAAAAGAAATACAGAAGAGGAGGCTCGAGGCAAAACCTGTATCGCGGGTAACCAAAATAATATTTTAAACATAATATAAATTGACGCAACATAGAACTAAGACAGTTATGGCAGTTAGTTACAACGTATAATTTATTCTTATTTTATTTTTTCAGTCTTTGACTTAGATAAAAACAAAAATAGTAGATACGGTATATTCTAACATTGCGTATTCGAAAAATGAGCTAGAAACACCTACATGCATTTTCATAAAATTATTGTATTTAAAAACATTTGTCTGGATGATTCAGGCATTTATAAAATGAGCAAAAAGACATTCTGATGGATTTCAAAAAGACAATCGCAGTGTGACAGCACGTGCTCACGCGGCAACGGTTCGACATACAACTGAGGCTAGTGCGTCAGCTAGACGCAGTTTTATTGTCTCATTTTCCGTGACTAGGTACCTACCGTATCTTTAGTTTTTTGTTTTAATCTAAGGTCTTTGAACGGTTTCTTTCTTACCTCAGGATGATGTTTTTCATTATGTATTTTCAAAGTGTCTTCGTGATCGAAACCTTTGATACAACTGTGGCATTTAAACTGCAGTTTCAGGTAAGCTTCATCATTCTCAAGTTTGTGTCTCTCTTGTACCAACTCATGCTCTGTAAGCTTTAGAGTTTTGATTTTTCCATTGTATTTATTATCCTGTTGTTTTGCTTTTAATATGTTTGATACGGTGCGTTTTTTGTCTGTTTTTGTGCAGTTTTGTGGTGAAGATGTTGGGTTTGTGTGTGGTTCTGTGCAGTTTTGCGTCGGTGATGTCGGGGTTGTGTGTGTTTTTGTGCAGTTTTGTGTCGGTGATGTCGGGGTTGTGTGTGTTTTTGTGCAGTTTTGTGTCGGTGATGTCGGGTTTGTTGTGCAGTTTTGTGTCGATGATGTCGGGTTTGTGTGTGTTTCTGTGCAGTTTTGTGTTACTGTGTCGTTCTCTCCCTTTAATGTTGAGAAAACCGCAGGCGTTGTGTGAATTATGTGCGACTTATGTGTTTCTATATAGTTTGGAGTTACTGTAATGGGTGTAAATGCAAAATGTGTTTCTACTTGTAGTTTTTGTGTTTCCATGTAGTTTTGTGTGTGTGATTGTGCTTCGGAGTATGTTTCGTTATCGAATTCGTTTTCTATTTCCACTTTGATGTTAAATTCTTTTGTTTCCTGTAAATGTTTTAAATAAAGGTTCAACAGTGCCAACGGAAGTTTCATTCATGTGAAGGTCCCTGAGACTTGTACTATGGTACTCACAGTTCACCTAATCGCCCATCTCTTGTATTAAGGTACCTACAATCTTTAAACCAAACTTAGTTTGCTCTCGAGTTATAGGGGGGAATATCCTAAACTATAAGAGATAGCGAAAGCATTTTTCGCTATCTCTTATAGTTTAGGATATCCCCCTGAAGGCCCATTTAAATGGTTTCAGGTATAAGGTTTTACCTATTTTGTCCATTATAGTCGACTAAGGGTAAGTTCGACCAAACTAGAATAAGCAATAACTAGGGTAGAGTAATAGAAGTGGTAGGGTGGGTTTCTAGGTTTTTTTTTAAATCAACGGGGAGGACAACGTCTGTCAGGTCAGCTAGTAATAAATAAAAACATGTTTAACTAGCTGTGCCCCGCAGTTTCAAACGTGTAAATCCCGATCCCGCGGGATTTACAGGATCAAACGTAGCCTATGTCCTACTCCAAGGTCATATCTATCTCTATACCAAAATTCATCAATATCGGTTCATCGGTTATGGCGTGATAGCGTAACAGACAGCGAAAATGCGAAAGCAACTCAGTCTCAGAGTTGCATTAATACATACAGTAATATTAATAAAATAAATAAATTACCCCTTCAAATTCTGAGCCAACAGTTTCTTGATCGTATTCAGATTTCACATCGAAACTAAGTATTGAGACTGCAGTTCTATGTAAGTTACATTTCTTATTTGCAAGAGGTTTTCGGTTTTTACTCTGAAAATGTTACATTTTTTTAAAACAGACAGAATTTAATTTGGGGCATTAAAAGTATTTATTGTAAATACAAATATAAATAAATCATTTATACCGTTTAGGTACAGAAGGTCCAAGTTGCAAAATGTATAGTGGGGTACAAAATGACCAGGTTGCAGTATGTTCGTTTCTTTTATTATTCGATATTCTGCGAACGAGAATTCTTTGCATTTGCAACTTAGACCAGCTGCACCGTAACGCTTTTTAAAATCGCTAAATCGTTTTTTAATTGTAGACTACGATTTGACACATCTTCGAATACCTCTAAGAATGACATACCTTCATCAAGTTAAATCTTTTATTTACTTCTAACATAAATGCATCAATCTTTCTTAGCATGTAATGGCAATTGGCACAGACATACAATCTTTCATTCTCCGGAACCTGAAATAAAGCGTCTATAAAGTAAATATATTTTATAATCTCTGGATTTTTCTTCCGTTCTTCTTTCTTTAGTTCTTGATGTTAGATTGAAATTATATGTAGCGCATTGATAAAATGTGTCCGTCCGGACCATGCAATATACACCAAACTACGCTCATTATTTAGTATGGCGAGAAATCGAAGCTGGTCCGGCCAACCTGACGTCAGAATTGCGGCCACTTTGTATCATTAAAATTTTTGAAACCACGTAGGTACGAATTTTCGAACAAAAGTACCAAATAGGTACTAAATAATGAGGGTAGTTTGGTGTAAACCTATTGCATGGTCCGGCCAAGCTGACGCACACGATAAGACACCTAATTTAAAAAAAATAAGTTAAAAAAAACTTTGTTCCAACAGAAAAGAGAGTATTGCAGTTTCACCAGCGTAAGTACCGATCCCGTGGGAATATCAGGATCTATGTTTCTATGTCACTCAGGGTGAATGTAGCTTTAAAGAATTTTTGAAATTGGTCCAGTAGTTTTTGAGTTTATTCATAACAAACATATAGACGCACACGAACACACACAAAAATACAAATCTTTCCTCTTTATAATATTAGTGTAGATGTAGAAGATGATTATTTTTTACTTACCTGAAAATAAGTTATTAAGGAAGTATTGTGTCGACATTCCCTTGCATTAGTAACTGGTATGTTTGTTGAAAGACAGTAGGCACATATTACATCAATGATAGCTTTTGATGGCACTTCTTGACTTGCTATAGAATTTGTACTGGTTTTTAGAGCTTCAGGTCTCTGTTTTGAGTCTAATTCCAGTTCTGAAGGTGAATTTGAGACTTTTTGAGCCCTCAGAGGCTCTTTTGGTATCGAAGCATTTCCAATATTTGGTGCCCCGTCTACATTGTCTTGAAAGTTTGTCGTCATGTTAGAATCAATTGCAATTTCTAATTACTGAGATACTTGGATTGACGTTTCTTTGTGATTTGTTAAATCGTCTTTTCTGAAAAGTTAAAGAATGTTGGTACAGTTCACATTTTAATTATTTTGGGTTGATGTTATATACCTGAAATGGTAAGAAAACACAAATTATAATATGCATCTGTCTTTGAGAAAATTAAGTTAAGATTTTATTATTTTTTTGTTATTATTTTAATATTAAGGCCTACTAATATCTGTCTCTCATCCGAGCAATGTTCCCGGTTGCATCCCTCTCGGGAGCCCGGGGTCCGCTAAACTAAACCCCAAATATATGCAGTAGCAAGTCATCATTGACCATACCTTCTGCTTACAAACGGTTGGTCCTCGAAACATGAGATTTGGAGGGTGTGTACTTTGTGAAGTGTAGGTATCGAATAAGAAAGGGTTTTTTGAAATTCATAAGGAATTGCGACTAAAGCGGCTGAAGCCGCGGAACACAGGTAATTAATAGGTAAATACACCGCAAGATTATTCTTACCATTACTCTGTGTTTCACTATAAAATCCTTCGGTCTGGATAAAATTATTCGGGTTATTACATAGTCAGGAAGTTGAGAATAAACACCGTTCACGAAAACAAATTGAAATATAAGAAAGAAAAACACTGGAAAAAACTTAGAAAAAACATCAATAAATAAACCACAGAGCCAAAACGGAACCACAGCATAATCAAAGAACGAAGAAAAATAAATAAGGGTACATTCACACATGAAAAGTAGCTACGAAACTCGTGGAACTTCCATGCAGGATCCTTGTATTTGACGCTCTATCTAATACTGTAAATACACGATATAATTTACCTAAATAGACCGCACCTACACCTACATAAAAAGAAATTCGTGTACGTGTCCTTTAATCTGGGCTGTTTTGTCCGTTTATGTGTCTATAGATTTGATATTTTCCCGTAGTGTGGCCCTGGCCATAGCATGTTGCTCGTATTGACAGACCAGCGCTCCCGAACCTCCCGCAAAGAGTAGTATAATAGTGACCTCCCGATTAAACGGGAGATCTACTGATTTCCAAACCAATCTCCCGATCTACCGTTTAACGATAACATTCTCCCATCTTTTTAACATTACTACAAAAATCATCTAAAAACGGGAGCTACATGTATATCGTATATTTTCCACATATGCAGAGCTTTTCATATAATTAACAACTAACGGTCGACCTGCAAAAACTTGACACTGAATTGAATGCACCGAACACTTTTACGATTGAATGGAGAGAACTTCGAAATAGTATAGATAGATTCAAATGACCCAATGGAGTTTTGGGGAGCTGCAAGGCAATTAAAGACTGCTGATGATGAATTCCCCATTTTGGCAAAATTTGTTTTTGATAAATTCACTCCACCTCACTCTTTGGCTAATATAAAAAGATTTTTTTTCTAGCATAGATTTATTGAAAACGAGACATATTTTGATCTTCTTGAAGGTTGGAGGTCTTTAAATTCCAAGCGTCACATGGATGGTTGACAAAAGATGTTTGGTACTGTATTGTGTCAAAAGAATATTGGTATGACAACAAAAACCAACAGATTTTATATACCTAAAAAAAATATTTAAAAAAAAAGTTTAAAACTGCCTATAAAAAATAATTTTATTTAGTCACAAAATTTCCCGTTTTCTACCGATATTTTGCCCACGTTTCTACTGACTTATTTTTCTTTGGTTTGGTAACACTGTGACAGACCAAAGACAGAAAAAAAAAATGAAAATTCAAGTGCTTAACAGGTTTTTAACTATTTTTTTGTATTGTTTCCGTTTATTCTGACTAAAATAAATAAGATTTTAAATTAAACATAATTAAACTGCATATTATAATGGCAAATACCACCTCTTACACACCAAGATGTTCTACTTTCGAACATTTCGATAGACCGATATCCGAAAGTGTGTGTTTCTGTTGTTTATCCCAAAATGTGCCTGTTATAGATCCTTATCTTTGTTCTCACACGGAATTCATAGAAATTTATCTGGAGATTCATCATAACAACACGGTAATATTTAGCTTAACCAGGGTTGATCTAAGTACAGCTAAAATCTTTGTACAGTAAGTTCAGCTGAAATTGGCGTAACACGGTAAAGAGATAAATGGCGAATTGGCGGATAATTTTTACCGGAGAAAAGAGGATGTTTTTCAAAACTGGCAGAGCATAAGTAGCACTGTAAGTCCTGATCCCACGGGGTTTTCCAAAAACCCTTTCTTAGTGGATACCTACATACTTACCACAAATAACATACCTACTCCAAATTTTAGAACATAAGTACCCCAAATCTCATGTCTCTAGGACCAGCAGTGTAGGCTCTTCGTTGATATGTAGTTCAGGCATACAGTCAGTTAATCAGTCAGTAAGTACTTTGATTTTATATGAATAATAATTATGTCATTATATCAATTACTAGCTGGGTCCCGTGGTTTCACCTGCGTAAGTCCCGTTCCCATGGGAATTTCGAAAAACCCTTTCCTAACGGAGGCCTACATCACATAAAGAGCACACTCTCCAAATTTCAGCTCTCTACAAAGAGTTTTATAAGTAGATAAAGAAAAATAGCTGTGTCCCGCGGTTTTACCCGCATAAGTCCCGATCTCGTGGGAATTTTCAAAAATCATTTCTTATCGGATACCTACATCATATAAAGAACACGCTATCCAAATTTTAACTCTCTACTATCAGTGGTTTAGGCCGTGCGTTGATAGATCAATCAGTCAGTCAGTCAGGACAAAGCATTTTATAGATATAGATTTATTATCTATCTTATCTTATCTTATTCTTATCTATCTATCTTCTTCTTCTTCTTCTTATCTTATCTTATTATCTTCTTATATCTTATCTATTTCTATTTCTATCTTATATCTTACTAATATTATAAATGCGAAAGTAACTCTGTCTGTCTGTCTGTTACGCTTTCACGCCTAAACCGCTGAACCGATTTTGATAAATTTTGGTATAGAGATAGATGGGACCTCGGAGAAGGACATAGGCTACTTTTGATCCCGTAAATCCCGCGGGATCGGGACTTAGGTAACAGCGCTTTCACTCCTAAACCGCTGAACCGATTTTGATAAATTTTGGTATTAAGATAGATGGGACCTCGGACAAGGACATAGGCTACTTTTAATCCCGTAAATCCCGCGGGATCGGGACGTAGGTCGTATACCTGAACCGATTTTGATAAATTTTGGTATAGAGATAGATGGGACCTCGGAGAAGGACATAGGCTACTTTTGATCCCGTAAATCCCGCGGGATCGGGACTTGGGTAACAGCGCTTTCACGCCTAAACCGCTGAACCGATTTTGATAAATTTTGGTATTGAGATAGATGGGACCTCGGACAAGGACATAGGCTACTTTTGTTCCCGTAAATCCCGCGGGATCGGGACTTAGGTCGTATACCTAAACCGATTTTGATAAATTTTGGTATAGAGATAGATGGAATCTCGGAGAAGGACATAGGCTACTTTTGATCCCGTAAATCCCGCGGGATCGGGACTTAGGTAACAGCGCTTTCACGCCTAAACCGCTGAACCGATTTTGATAAATTTTGGTATTGAGATAGATGGGACCTCGGACAAGGACATAGGCTACTTTTGATCCCGTAAATCCCGCGGGATCGGGACTTAGGTAACAGCGCTTTCACTCCTAAACCGCTGAACCGATTTTGATAAATTTTGGTATTGAGATAGATGGGACCTCGGACAAGGACATAGGCTACTTTTAATCCCGTAAATCCCGCGGGATCGGGACGTAGGTCGTAAACCTGAACCGATTTTGATAAATTTTGGTATAGAGATAGATGGGACCTCGGAGAAGGACATAGGCTACTTTTGATCCCGTAAATCCCGCGGGATCGGGACTTGGGTAACAGCGCTTTCACGCCTAAACCGATGAACCGATTTTGATAAATTTTGGTATTGAGATAGATGGGACCTCGGACAAGGACATAGGCTACTTTTGATCCCGTAAATCCCGCGGAATCGGGACTTAGGTCGTATACCCGAACCGATTTTGATAAATTTTGGTATAGAGATAGATGGAACCTCGGAGAAGGACATAGGCTACTTTTGATCCCGTAAATCCCGCGGGATCGGGACTTAGGTAACAGCGCTTTCACGCCTAAACCGCTGAACCGATTTTGATAAATTTTGGTATAGAGATAGATGGGACCTCGGAGAAGGACATAGGCTACTTTTGATACCGTAAACCCGCGGAATCGGGACTTAGGTCGTATACAGAAAAAACGCCGATTTGCGCTGGAAACCACCGTTCTTTCTGTACCAACGCTTATCGGTACCTGAACCTAAGGTAAGTTATCTGATTAGCTGAGCTAAGCTAAGTTAGCTGAGCTGAGCTAAGCTAAGTTAGCTGAGCTAAGCTAAGCTAAGTTTGCTGAGCTGAGCTAAGCTAAGTTAGCTGAACTAAGCTAAGTTAGCTGAGCTAAGCTAAGGTAAATGACCTGTGCTTAGCTAAGTTAGATAACCTGAACTAAAGTTAGATAAGCTAAGCTAAGTTACTGAGCTAAGGTAAGCTAAGTTAGCTGAGCTGATTAACTACACATTACAAAATGAGTTAGCTGAACTGAGCTAATCTAAGCGAATATACATTACAATGACAAATCACATCTCAGTCAATCCTGAAGAAGGGATCTGTAAAGGTCTCGAAACGTTGAGCGTTGAAACAATGCTAAAAGTAATAAACTCCACGCGATTAAAACCGAAAAATGTCTTTAATTTCAATACAACATCGCGAAAAGAGAAAAAAAAGCTATACTTACTTACATTTATTTATTTTTAGAGATTAGCTTATCGAAAAAAGGACTATGTAATAATTCTACGCCGACGAAGTCGCGGGTACCAGCTAGTCTATTATATAAAAATCAATCCCTATTTCCCTTGGTCACGGCATCACACTTAAACTTTTAGACATATTTCGATCATTCTTTTTTTGTTGTGAGCGCTATTGTCAGGAGAAGGTTCTTATGAAAGAAAAAATGCTAAACCGATTTTGATGAATTTTATTTTTTATACTAAACGACAGGACAACGTCTGTCGGGTCAGCTAGTCATATCATACAAATACATCTATTTGCAGAAGGTATAGTCAATGAAGACTTACCTACTCCACCAACCCCCAATAAAAAAAACTGGGCTCCCGAGATGGATGCAACCAGGAACATTGCTCAGATGAGAAGAGAAGATAATAATTATCAATTTGTATATTTCAGAATAAGCTACAGATGTGCTACACCTGCCACTATATGTTGAAGAAAATTGATGCATTTAGAAAACAAATTTATAAATCTTATAACCTATTGAGTGCTGATGAATTTCAGGTACCTACCTCCCTTTTAAAATATTTTTTTTGTATAAAACATTAATATATCTAAGCCTATATATACTCTATTTCAGAAACTTAGATCAAAAATGTTAACAAAGAACTGTCAATTTTAAAGGAAAAAGTAAATAAAGAGCTGTCACTTTCTAATAAATGTATGGGATTTTTGTTTACATTTTTGATCTAAGTTTTTAGACATTTGATGGCCCCAGTGGCACGTTGGGTGAATACCCAGCTGCAATACAAAAGGTTGCAGATTCAATTCGCTGGGGACAAATATTTATACTGAGCAGTAGATGCTTAAATTGTTTCTGTGCTCTGGGTGTTTTCTAATTATGTACTGGTTCAAGTTGACCAATTTCCAAGTGAAGCCTCTCAAGTGAACCAGTTCAAGTGATTAATAGTGTGATTATTAATTATTTTCAGCTAACAAGGCCAGTAAATAATTGGAAACTAATCAATGATTTTCAATATACTACAATATCAGAAGAAAATGAACAAATAAAATATGATTGTGTGCAACATGAAGATGCTAATAGTGACATTATTGACTCTCCCAAAGAAAGAGCTAGTCAAAGTAATGATGAGGTAAGATAGCCTTGGCACCATTGATCTCAATCTTAACAGTTGATATGGCATTAGAAGGAAGACGGTTGAAACAAACTGAAGTTAGTCTTTAATGATACTTTTGACGTTTAATATGTCATTCATTAACTTCATCTCAGGACCCACTGCGATTTTTCCTTTACTTGTGCTGTGCACCTTACTTTTCACCAAAATTTAACAAATCTAGGTGAACGGGAAGGGTCCTAAATTTTTTAGGTCAAAACATACATGATGCCTCCCGTGGAACCACGAAATTGCAAAAAGCAACTTCTTGTGGCCCAAATAAGACTAAATACTCCCTTTGATTTTCTTTAAGTTTTCTTAAAGAAAATCAAAGGGAGTCCCCCATATAAAACTAAAAACCAGTTTACGTAGGCCTCTGAGTTGAATAAGCTCCCATACAATAGGAATGTCTTCGATTGTTGGTCAACAATTACAGACCTACATACAGTCGTAGGTACATGAGTACGAAACCTTCGGCGCACGAATTCGACTCGCACATGACCGGTTATTTTTCTTCTTACAGGATCAAAAATCAATCGATGTAAAAATCAAAGTGGAATCTTTATCAGACATAGAGGACGATTTACCTCTTATCTATAGAAAAGTAAAAAAGTCAAAATCGAAACGAAAAGTCAAGTCCAAAGTCAAAGTTAACCCCGGAAGTGAGAAAAAAAGGGAAACTTTGAATAAAATGTATGAAGGTAAAATATTGTTGGTTATTCTAACCCAAGAGGAGTTGGTAGAAGAGAAACAGATTGAGAGACAGAATATATCATTTATGAAATTGAAATATAAATGTGATGATTGTATCAAGGGATTTGATTTCGAGTTACCGTGGAAGACTCATATGGAGAAATTTCATTCCAAGGTAAGTTTTTTTAGACTTCAAAAAATGGAGGATGTCTTTAGTGGTAGTTACTAGATGACCCGACAGACGTTGTCCTGTTGAAATTGTTACAGATGATGCATTTCTGTTGCCGCTATAACAAACAAAGTAAAAAATAATATTTAAATTTATTTTCAGAATACAAAACCTGATGCTATTGTTTGTGAATTTTGTAAAACTGTTTTTACCAACAAGAACACTTATAATATTCATTATAAAAGACATTTTCGACGGTAAGTGTGCTGTGCAGCAGACCTACCGTGAGTTCAAGCCGACGTCGACTTGCGCTGTCAAAAAACCGTCACCGCGGAATGATTTGCGCGCGAGATTTTTGGGTTAGGGTGTAGTAAAGAGTAACTTTTTTTTTTCCTAATTTTTTTTATTGGAAATGGGTATTAATATTCATGAAACGCAAAGATATATATATTTTTTGAAAATGGTAATGTTTTTTTTTTCAAAAAAAAACTTAGAAAAAAATCGAGTGGTAGTGGTATTCTATTGACCTCCATTTTTTATGATGCCAATCGATTGAGAAAAGCTCCAGGAACAATGTTTCCATAGACAATTTTTTTGTCAAACCTCATCACGTGCGACACTTGGAAAAAAATCTAGTGGTAGTGGTATTCTATTGACACCCACTTTTTATGATGCCTTGAACTTCGAAAAAAATATACGGATCACCCCGACTTGGATAGGTTAGGTTAATGTTAGAACATGATTACGCGCAGCGCTTTGGTGAGCGAGCGAAGCGAGCGTGCCGCGGCAGCGGTCGCCTAAGCGCCTAATTCTATCTATAAAGTTTCTGTAGTCGCACGTGATGAGGTTTGACAAAAAAACTGTCTATGGAAACATTGTTCCTGGAGCTCTTCTCAATCGATTCGATTGGCATCATAAAAAGTGGGGGTTAATAGAATACCACTACCACTAGATTTTTTTCCAAGTGTCAGCAGTACTTTAGAGCCCCTGTAGTCGCACGTGATGAGGTTTGACAAAAAAACTGTCTATGGAAACATTGTTCCTGGAGCTCTTCTCAATCGATTGGCATCATAAAAAGTGGGGGTTAATAGAATACCACTACCATTCAAAAAAAAACTAAGTTTTTTTTACTATTATTTTTTTCGAAAATTCAAAAAAAAAATTAAAGTTCTTTACGTTTCCTATGTTTTTCTACCAAATTCCATAAAAAAAAAAAAATTCAATGTTTTTCATTGGTACACCCCGACCCGACTGTTTCCTCCCTGGATAAAGACATTGTAGTACCTACTGGCTACATCTCGTATAACCAACCTACCTACCTACACTCTGTCACCATACACTCCATCCTCTGCTAGGTCTACCATAACATTAAAGAAAATATATGCCATAAAACCTATACCAGACATGACAATGCCCTTTTGACTTATTTAATCTTCTAATTTTTATTTCTATTCTATAATAAGAAAATTAAAAAAACCAAAACGTAGGTCATGGCGGCAGATTTATGGGATAAACTTACCTGCTCTAATATATTTATCCAGGGAGGATACAGTCGACTACGTTTGTATGGAGGACAAGTAAGTATCCTTGCCTCCTAAGCTCAAAATACCCGGACGACACTGACACTGCAACTTTACCTATAGAGCCCACACCTACAGCACACAGTGTGGGCTCTGTAGGTAAAGTTGCAGTGTCAGTGTCGCCCGAGTATTTTGAGGTTAAGCTTGAAACCGATGCATCGTTTTGGGTAAAAGTGCGGTCCATAGAGACCGATTTCAATGGCAGTTCAAATCGACGGCGAGTCTACGTTGATTTGAACTTGCGTGGTAGGCCTCCTGATTTTCCTACACTTCTCTCAACAAAACCCTTTGAAATAAATACATTTTTAAATTAATGTTTTATTTATATGAAAGACTAGCTGCGCCTCGCGGTTTCACCCGCGTAAGTCCCGATCCCGCGGGATCAAAAGTACTTGTTCTGTCATGTTATTCCTGAAGGTACCACCTCTTTCTTGGCCTAATTCATCAAAATCGGTTCAGCGGTTTAAGCGTGAAAGCGCCAGACAGACAGAGTTATTATCGTACCTATTTATAATATTATTTTATTTTTAAGTAATTTCGATGGTCTTTTTTCCTATCGTTTGAAATTTAACCTATGCTACACGCACGGAAATTGCTCAGCCAAAACCGAGTGCTTTTCCTGATATTATATTAACATGTAAATTGTTGGTTATGATATGAATAAGAGCATCGGTCGATTGCATTATTATTTATTACAGGTACGTGTGTTGTGAATGCAACAAGCGATCGAGGGACCTCCCCTCTCTCGCGTACCATTACAACACGAGGCACGTTCACCGCACCACCATACCGCTACACTACGACTGCACTGATTGTGACTTCACTACCGAGTGAGTATATTATATTGTAGGTAGGTAGGTAGGTACGTGTGTTGTGAATGCAACAAGCGATCGAGGGACCTCCCCTCTCTCGCGTACCATTACAACACGAGGCACGTTCACCGCGCCACCATACCGCTACACTACGACTGCACTGATTGTGACTTCACTACCGAGTGAGTATATTATATTGTAGGTAGGTAGGTAGGTAGGTACGTGTGTTGTGAATGCAACAAGCGATCGAGGGACCTCCCCTCTCTCGCGTACCATTACAACACGAGGCACGTTCACCGCGCCACCATACCGCTACACTACGACTGCACTGATTGTGACTTCACTACCGAGTGAGTATATTATATTGTAGGTAGGTAGGTAGGTAGGTACGTGTGTTGTGAATGCAACAAGCGATCGAGGGACCTCCCCTCTCTCGCGTACCATTACAACACGAGGCACGTTCACCGAGCCACCATACCGCTACACTACGACTGCACTGATTGTGACTTCACTACCGAGTGAGTATATTATATTGTAGGTAGTTAGGTAGGTACGTGTGTTGTGAATGCAACAAGCGATCGAGGGACCTCCCCTCTCTCGCGTACCATTACAACACGAGGCACGTTCACCGAGCCACCATACCGCTACACTACGACTGCACTGATTGTGACTTCACTACCGAGTGAGTATATTATATTGTAGGTAGGTAGGTAGGTAGGTACGTGTGTTGTGAATGCAACAAGCGATCGATATCCTTAAGAACGTGGCGACTGTTACCATTTCCATATAAACTTAATACCAGAATAAATTATGAAAAATTTAGTTTTCTACCTTAATATCACATTCAATATCACTTAATCACATCACCTCACATTCAGAAAAAACGGAGAAACATTTTTTAATGAAAAAAATGTTTCTCCGTTTTATTTCATTTCGAATGAATATTTTGGAAAACCTTGTGGTGAGGACCCTTTAAAAGTAAAATCTTAATCCGAATAATATCGATATTATATTAAGGTAGAAAACTAAATTTTTCATAATTTATTTTGGTATTAAGTTTGTATGGAAATGGTAACAGTCGCCACGTTCTTAACTATAAGAGATAGCGAAAAATGGTGAAAGCAGTTGCGTCCCCGATTTAGATAAAAACTAAAATGGCATATTTAGATTTTTGAAAATTAATTACCCTAGCCAGGAATCGAGTTTTGTGTTTTTGCAAAAAAATAGACACCTCTATATTATTATTACCGATCGGTATTATTGCTGATAAAGATCAACAAATTTTGTGTAAACTTGTGTGGTAAATCAAAAGAAATGTTAATGTAGGTATCTATGATGCTGGTTGGAGAACCAAGTAAAATATTTCAAACCTTTATTTTATTCATTGAATTCATCGTCTTTTTATTTTCAGTTCGGATCGGAAGTACAGATACCACAAACAGAAGCACAAAGCCCCGAAACTATGTGAAATATGTAACAAAAGTTTTGTTACGACGTCGTCATACAATTTTCATATGAAGTAAGTTATTTATTAATAATTAAGTTACTTACTTTAAAAACTTGGGGATGAACTATTTAGTTCTTAGAAGGGCTGGTGTCAGGCAGGCGGCCGGCCGTAAAAAACCATTACAAATCTATATATACAGTAGGTGTGGTTAATGATGACTTACCTACTGTGCCGACCCCAAAGAATAATGGCCATAAATTATTTGCATTAAAACATCTTATCACATACATTCATAATATTGTAAAATGTAAATTACTAACTTCTAAATGCATAATAGAAAATATACGACTGGTCTTCGATCATATATAAACTATAGATGCACGGTCGCCGCTCTAGAAATGGAGCCGTCAAAACAAGTCATACTTCAGCCGATATGCCTTGTTTCGCTGTCAGTCGTGGATAAGTGTTTTACAACCTTATTGCCCAGTGATTAAGGTTTACATTAAACTGTACTATGTCCGTATAAGTAAGCGTTGAAGTAGTGCCGATTTTTGATTTCGATTTTGTATGGAACCGTGTATCTATAGTTTATATATGATCGAACCGACTGGTGGATAATCTTACCTTTAGGGGTACACACACACCACCTCGTAAAAACATCTTACCCGGTGGAAGATCTTAAGATCTTACCTTAAGGAATTCACTCTACCTCGTAAAAACATCCTGCCCAGTGAAAGATTTTGCCTATGTACCCCTTGAGGTAAAATCTTCCGCGTACCTCCAAAGTACAAAGGGCCTCGCGACTCAGTCACCCAGAACCCTACTTCACCTAACTCACCTGCATACCACGACGTTGCAGCAGCACGCACGCGCAACGCCCGCCCAGCGCGAGCTACAGCTGCTCCCAATGCGCGCGCCGCTACACGCGCAAGTCCAGCCTGCACGAGCACGCGCGCGCGGCGCACGCGGGCGCGCGCGCGCACTGCGCCGTCTGCGCGCGCTCCTTCGCCTCGCCGCACTCCTACATCGTGCATATGAGGACCGCGGCTGCTCATGTCACCGACGATGGTTACAGGTTAGGTTACATATGTCACCGATGACGGTTACAGGTAAGGTTACATATGTCACCGATGACGGTTACAGGTAAGGTAACATATGTCACCGACGACGGTTACAGGTAAGGTAACATATGTCACCGACAACGGTTACAGTTAAGGTAACATATGTTAACTACAACGGTTACAGGTAAGGTAACATATGTTATCGATGACGGTTACAGGTAAGGTAACATATGTCACCGACAACGGTTACAGGTAAGGTGGCATATGTCACCGAAGACGGTTACAGGTAAGGTAACATATGTCACCGACGACGGTTACAGGTAAGGTAACATATGTCACCGACGACGGTTACAGGTAAGGTAACATATGTCACCGAAGACAGTTACAGGTAAGGTAAGTTTGTGAGGTATTTACGTTTTAAGTTTAACAGCTGTCATCCAAAATGAAGATCTTGAACAGCTCTAATATCACTTATGCTGAGGAAGTATTGATCTAGTGTCAATAGTTTCAGAGTTTTGAACATTTTGGGAAGTTCAACATTTTGACACTAAAGGGTAAAATGCATGGTCTATTTATATACGAAATTGCAACTTTGTAAAACGCTAGCGGAAAGTTTCGCGGATAAATAAGTAGCAATTTAATTATCGCGGGCTTTGAGCGCGGCCACCAAATCAAGAAATTCCGTAACGCAAATAAAACCTAACACCCCCCACTCCGCCTACGATGTAGCCTAAGATTAAAAAATGCTATGCAATAGCTTTACCGCGGCAGTCACCGAGTGCCATACGGTTTTTTTTAACCAATTACTTTTATTCGATTCGATTAAAATATTATTGAATAATGCCCAACACTTGGGTACCTATTCACTAAGAAAGGGTGTTTAGAAAACCCCGCGGGATCAGGAGGGGTACTTAATTCTACGAACGTATGAACGAAAGAAATAAAGTCTGTCATCCGTCTGTCAAAACCGTCCTTAGATAATAATTTCGGACCGTCTCCTATAGCCTTATTAATAAACGTGGAGTAAGGTCGGAGTAGTGAGAACATGTGTTGTCTTTTTCCATGACAAGAACTTTCAAAGTTGACAGACAGAAACAAAAGGTGATAAAACCAGTGGCGTAGCTAAGTGGGCAAGGGCCCCGGTGCATGGAGAAAGAATCGGGCCCTCATCCCCTTTTTCACGTAGCTCGAACTTTTATTGCTCATCAAATGCCTGTATCATAATGTACACATGTTTCATCATCGGAATTTTTTTTAGCGAAAATGAGTTTTAGCAACATATTATTATGGTGCCAGAATGCTAGATGTATGATTGTACGGAATAGAAATACTAGGAATGATGGTAATACTCGATTAAATAAGGCTGGTAATAGAGAATTGAGAATTACAACAGACAGAGACACACCTAGCGTAGCGTCAACTATTGTAATGCATCCCAAAAAGTGGAAAACATCTCTAATGAATAATATAAATGACAGCAGATATTAAGTAGAGCGAATGAAAATTTCAATAAATAGTTTAAGGGCGAAATTGTCGAATTGATCTCCCGACCGTCAAGCACGTGAGCTTATCGCTGATGCAATATGTGCGCATTAGAGCAAATATGTTTATGCCATAAAACTTATATCTGGCATGACTATTCATCTTCCGAATTTTTTTTTCATTTTTTATTTATTTTATTTTTTATTATTATTTTAATTAGAAAAAAAAAGGTTAGCCATTGACAAAACATGACAGATATAGGTTGTATGGCATAAACATATTTGCTCTAATGTCTTTATCCAGGGAGGAAAACGTAAACTACGTTTGTATGGAGAAAGAGAATGGAGACAATCCTCTTAAACTCTGTTAAATTACTAAATACATGGCATGCCCCTTAAGTTCTGTCGTTTGTAAATTTGCCGCCAATTTTAAAATTAGAACTATTCAAAATTCAAATTTGTTAGAATTTCGAATATCAAAACAATTGAAAGCATTGGGATTAATGCAATTGTTTAGTCACAGCGTTGGTTTGAATCTGTCAGGTCACGTACGAAAATGAATCTTACTAAGGAAAATGTTCGTGCAATAATTTTCTATAACTTTCGAAGAGGCCTCACGCGACTTCAGTGTTTCGAAGAGTTAACGTCTGTATTCAATGATGAAGTCCCATGTCTGCGGACCATCGAACGCTGGTATTTGGAATTTGAGCGTGGACATACCACACTTAGTGACAAATCTCGTGATGGACGTCCAAAATCCGCCTTCACTGAAGATAACATCGTTGCTGTGAGACAACTAATCGTCGAAGATCGTCATGTGACATATCGAGAGATAGAGGCGGTATTAGGCATCTCAGGGACAACCATTCAAAAGATATTGCATGAGGCGCTTGGTGTGAGAAAACTAGTTTGCCGTTGGATCCCGCATTTGCTTTCCGACGATCATAAGGCGGCCCGCGTCAGATGGTGTAAGAAAACTCTTCAGAGGTTCAACCGAGGAGAGTCAAATCACGTCTACGACATCATCAGTGGTGACGAATCTTGGATCTATGCCTACGATCCTGATTCCAAACAACATCTACAGTCTGGGTTTTCCAAAACGAGCCAAAGCCGACTAAAGTTGTTCGCTCTCGAAGCACTTCAAAGAAGATGGTGGCTACGTTCGTGGCGAAAACCGGTCATGTTGCGACGATTGCACTTGAAGATCGTAGAACGGTTAATGCGGAGTGGTATACCACAGTTTGTTTACCACAAGTCATCGCTGAACTTCGGAAATCTAGCCCATAGCGACGCATCATCCTGCACCATGACAACGCAAGCTCACACACCGCTCGTCAAACGATTGAGTATTTGAAGCAGGAAAACGTAGAAATTCTTGACCATCCTCCATACAGTCCTGACCTAAGCCCTAACGATTTCTTTACATTTCCTAAAATTAAGAAAACTCTTCGTGGTCAAAGGTTCCAGTGCAGTGAAGAAGCGGTCGACGCATTCAAGTCAGCCATTTTGAACACCCCCACTTTGGAGTGGAATAAATGTTATAATAACTGGTTCGAGCGAATGGAAAAGTGTATTAAACTTCGTGGTGAATACTTTGAAAAACAATAAAAGGTACTATAAGGTTATATAGTTTTTTTTTCTTCAAACGACAGAACTTAAAAGGCATGCCTCGTAACAATATTAAACAGCAACAGCACATGCTTATCGAAGAAGTTCGGCGAATGTGTCGAAAGTCTTAAATCGGGAGTTCTCTTATTGTTGATGTTATGTTCACCTAAAATCATTAAATTAAAAAAAAAATCTTGTGAGCTTGTGAGGGTCGAGGTTTCCTAGCTTCAGGAACTGGCGAGTTGGCTGACCCGCTCTTTTCAAAGCTTAGGTTAAAGGGCAAAAGGGCCCCCCGAGGTCCGGGGCCCTGGTGCACTGCACCGCCTAGCCCTACGATAGCTACGCGCCTGGATAAAACTAGGTGATACTTATATCGAAGCTACAATCTGACTCAACTTCACTTTGCCTACTGCACATGCTGTAATGACCTCTCCATCCAAAGGTTGCCTGGAAGAAATCGCTTTTAGCGATAAGGCCGCCTATTTGTGCAACGTTTTAGTACTAAGCTTTCTGTGTATTTGTCTGACATATGTATGTTGTTTTGTATATTGTTTGTTGTGCAAATAAAGCGTAAATCTATCTATCTATCTATCTAAAAATATTCCAACCTTAGATACTCCACGTTTATTAATAAGGCTATTATAGTTTAGAATTTTCCCTGAAGGCCCGTTTAAATAGTTCACCCTGTATTATATTTTCAGATTCATATGCAACGATTGCGGCAAGAAGTACAAATGGCGTTCGAATCTGATAGAACATATCGATTGGGAACATTTGAAAAATTACAAAAATAGGTGCATTGAATGCGATAAGGTAATAAAAAAATTGGTAATTTAAAAATTCCGTACCCAAAGGGTAAAAACGGGACCTTATTACTGAGACTTCACTGTGTGTCTGTCACCAGACTGTATCTCATAAATCGTGATAGCTAGACAGTCGAAATTTCACAGATGATGTATTTCTGTAGCCGCTATAACACCAAAAACAAAGTAAAACAAATATTTAAGGGGGGCTTATTATATTGTTTCCCATACAAGAAACGTGATTTACATACCGCGATGTATTTTTATTACTACTAGCGCCATTTTTTTATATTTGTTATAATTGTTAAAGTTGTGAAAATTTCAACCGTCTTGCTATTACGGTTTATGAGATACAGCCTGTGGAGAGACGGACAGACATCGAAGTCTCAGTAATAGGGTACCGTTTTTACCCTTTGGGTACGGAACCCAAAAAACGTACTATAGAAATATTTTCATCATCATCACATCATTAAAAATCTTTATGACCGGATTCGAACCTGTGCCCCTCGCTTGCCGGGCGACACTCAGGAACCCCGTGCCTTGAGCAACAAAAACTTAGGAAATATTAAGAGGATAGTCTCCATTCTCTTTCTCCATACAAACGAACGTACATTTTCCTCCCTGGATATGACATTAGAGCAAATATGTTTATGCCATAAAACCTATAATCTGTCATGGCAATGCATCTACTTTTTTATTTATTTTTATTTTCTATTTAAAATAATAATAATAAATAAAAAAATAATAAAACAAAACTATCCTCTTAACGTATTATAGGTTTAAAATCGTTAATTTATTGTAAATTGCAGGTGTTTCAGTCGAACAGGAGTCTGGTCAGGCATACGAAGATAATACATCAGAAACTTAAACCACCGAAGGACAAGATGTGTGACTTTTGTGGAAAAGGTTTTTCTGTGAGTAAATATCTATCTATTATCTATACTATATTATCTAATATATAAAATTTCCATGTCACAGTGTTAGTTACCGTACTCCTCCGAAACGGCTTGACCGATTTTTATGAAAATTTGTATACGTATTCAGTAGGTCTGAGAATCGGCTACTATCTATTATTTATAAGGCAAAACAACGTTTACCGGGTCAGCTAGTATTATTATCTATCTATTATCTATCTATCTTCTATTATTATAAAGCGGAAGAGTTTGTTTGTTTGTTTGAACGCGCTAATCTCAGGAACCACTGGTCCGATTTGAAAAATTCTTTCGGGGTTGGATAGTCCATTTATTAAGGAAGGCTATAGGCTTATAGGCTTTTGATCCCTATATTCCCACGGGATCGGCACTAATGCGGGTAAAACCGCGGGGAACTGCTAGTCTACCTATAAACTTTTTAAATTCACAATGATTTGTTGCATTTTCCTGGGTCTTATTTGCTCTTATTTGTACCTCGTTGTTGCACCTATGTTACAATGGTCTTGTTCGCGAGAGGCCTAATAATCGGGTCTTATTTTATCGCGTATTATTATCACTCTAATATTATTAATCGGAAAGTTTGTTTGTTTATCTATTTGCTTGTTTGTTCCCACTTCACGGGCAAACGGCTCGACCGATTCGGATGAAAATTGGCATAGGGATAGTTTAAGTAATGGAGCGTAACATAGGACTTGATCCCGATAATCCCAATCATCTATACTAATATAATAAAGAGGTAACGTTGGTAACGTGTATGTTAGTATGTATCTTGTTCCTGTGTCGTAATGTAATTAATTATTATTTTTGTTCTATTATTTTATTATTTTTAAGATAACGCACCTCACCCTAAACCATTCGTGTGATCCTCTCCATACCGAGGTTGCCTGGAAGAGACCACTCTCAGTGGTCCAGTGGTCTGCCTATTGTGCCATTATAGATTAAGATTTTTTTGTACTTTATTTTATTGTAATTTATTTTTGGTGAGAACAATAAAGCGTTCTATCTATTGGGGGTAATTTCCAAAACTACTGGACCAACTTAAATAAAACTTTCTCCAATAAAAAGCTACATTATCAAGGAGTAACTTTGTATAATTTCCAGACGCTAACAATACTCCGGAGCCACATCCGCCGCCACACCGGCGAGCGCCCGCTCCGCTGTCACCTCTGCGACGCGACATTCGCACACGACGCTGCCTTGTACAACCACAAACGATTAGTACATAAAGTTGATAGGAAGAGAGATATGGTCTAGTCTGCGAGAGCGTAGTCTAGTCTGCGAGAGCGTAGTCTAGTCTGCGAGAGCGTAGTCTAGTCTGCGAGAGCGTAGTCTAGTCTGCGAATGGGTAGTCTAGTCTGCGAGAGCCTAGACTAGACTACGTTTAGTATGTTGGCATATCATAATGACTCGTACAGAGATTCAAACCAAATTATTATGTCTACTGACATTTTTCTGTTGAATTCTTTTTATATGTAAAAAAACCCTTCTGTTTTTAAGGTTCTGTATGACTGTAAGACTTCGTTGTCTGTGTATCTGTCACCAGTTTCTATCTCATACTCATAAACCATGATAGGTATACCGTTGAAATTTTCGCAGATGACATATTTCTGTTGCCGCTACAAATACTAAACACAGAATAAACAAAATATTTAAGCGGAGTTCCCATACAACAAACGTGATTTTCGTGTGATAATGGTACGGACGGAACCCTTCGTGCATGTCCGACTCTCACTTTGCCAGTTTTCACACTTGTATTATAGAACTTGATTAGACTCTTCGGTATTAGTTTAAATACTTAGATTGTATAAGAAATTATGTTAAGATTGAATGTAAAAATAAACAATAAGTTACCTAAAGTTACTTTTCTGTTTTTGCGATGTTGGATAGAAAAAAAGATATTTTTCGGTCTTAACCCCGTGATGTTTATTACTTTTAGCATTGTTTCATTGTAAATTATTAAACACCACACGTTTAAAACCGAAAGATGTCTTTAAGTTCTACCTAAAGTTAATTAACTATAGGCCCCTACTCTATTCTTAGATAAAGAATCTTAAAATAAAAGATCTTAGAAAAAAGTAAATAAAGAGCTGTCATTTTCAATTAAATGTATGAGTTTTTGTTTTTAATCGAAGATTGTAAAATAGAGTAATAGATCTTTTATTCCTAACCATCTGCGCCCGCGTATGTCTCGACCCCATCAGAATATCTGGATATAATGAATTGATAGAATTTTTGAAATCGGCCCAGTAGTTTCAGAGCCTACCTTTTTGTTACAACAAGCAAACAAAGGGTGACCCAAGTTCTGGTACGGGTACTATCTGCTATAAGTTATTTTATAAGTCTCCATGACTATGAGTTCTCATCCGAGCAATGTTTCGGTTGCATACCCTCGGGAACCCGGGGTCTGCTAAACCCCAAATTCTTTTTTTTTATTTGGGTCGCTGCAGTAGGTTAGTCATCCATTGTTGATCTTCTGCAAATAGATTTGGCAATATTTTTACAGCTGGCCAACCTCAATGAGATAATATACTAACTAAGACCTCTTGCCTCTTATAGCCTTATTAATAAACATGAAGGAAGGTCGGAGTGATTTTACCACTTTCTGTTTCTGTCTGTAGACTTTAAAAGTTCTTATCACGAAAAAGACAAAACATGTTCTCACTACCCTTACTCTGCGTTTATTAACCCTTAATCAAATACTGAGAAATAATTTCCCACTTAGCCAGGACGAATATTTTCCATCATTTTTTTTTAATGACAACACCTAGGAGTGCCAACCATAGAGAAAACTAATTTTGGATATATTTGTTAAGTGATAAATGGCAACATTTGTCCAAAAGTTGAAATCCTGTCATTATACGACAAGTCAAATTCAAAAGTAGTGATTTTTTTCTAAAACATCGCATTCTCGTCAGTTTTTTTGAAACTTTGTTTAAAAAAAAATCAGGTAAGTGAGTACATGTAATATTATAGTAAAATAGACATATTTTCTGAACTTTTCGCTGGAATACAACCTAGAAAACAATAAGTTTCGTTGAAAATATTTCATGTTAAATTAGTGGGAAATAATTTCCCATTGTTTGTTCCGGATTTCAAAAAGCTGATAACTACGTAAAAATAAAAGTGTGTCCATTCATTGAACAAAACATGATGTGCCTGTGCCTGTGCCTTTGTTTTGTTTTTCCTTTTTATGATTTGTATTATTTTATTGGTTCTAGAAAAGAAATTCTCTGTCCGAAAGCCATAGCTTCATATACCCTTAGTATGGGTGGGGTTAGGGCATGAATCCCGGGATATCGTAATCCCGGGATCTCGGACGCAAAAGTTCGATATTATAATCCCGGGATTGAGTGATCCGATATCGAGATTTGAGCAATTTACTATTTGGTTATAAATTAAGGTTTTTAGCTATATTTTTCCTCATGGAATGATTGAATGGAACTATTAAAATTAAACCCAAATTAGTCTACCCCTGAGGAAGAGATCTGGAAAGATTTAGAAGCGTAGGGAATTGGTAAAATGTTTTAAATAATAAAAGTAACGTGATTCATTGCAATTTTTAAGACAAGTATTTTTTATACAAGCTCGCATGCATAATTTTTCAGCTAACATCATTTTAGTGGTGCGCCTAGAATTTGGCGCGAAAGTTTAGACACTTTCGGGTTTAGGCTATTTGTCCGCCTTATTTCCAAAATGATGGGGTGGACGGTCCTCGGGGTAACTTATTTACGTAATGAAACCACTAGAGACTTAAATATATTTAATATTTTATATTTAACACATTTTTATTGTATTAAATTCGCTTTTTTAACGATATCTAATATCCCAGTATCAATCCCGGGATCCCGGGATTGAGCTCTTAATATCGATATCGCCCCGGGATTGAAAACCTTCCGATATTGCATGCCCTAGGTGGGGTAGATTTATTTGATCATTTCAGGTCTTCCTACCCAATAAACCGCAAATCCAGAAAATTCTGGATGAGATTGTTATTTTTCTTATTTGATGCATCAATTAACAACGCGTTTATAACCTACAATTATACACATGTGGCAACGTTGCACGCTCATAGAGATTTCAGGTTGCGTTTAGCACGTTCATTGATAGACAATTACACAACTAGGCAAACAGAAGCACAAAAAGGAACAGTGTTTAAAAACAAGAAAGGCGGTATCTTCGGTGTTCCGGATGAAATCCGTTTATTGAATGTGGGCATACATTTACCAGAAGAAATCAGCACTTACAAAAGATGTAGATTCTGCAGCACAAAGAGACGAGAACAGAGGATCAAAATTCAATGTACTACATGTAAAGTAGCTTTGTGTGCCAAGAATTGCTTCAAAACTTTTCAAACCTGTCCATCTCAATAATTCGCATTGATTTAATTTATGTCATTAAACTATTAAAACCTTAACACTGTTTTATTTTAGAATTGCATGATTTTTTTTTCATATAAAATAAAATGAAAAGCAAAGCAGGGTGAAGAACTAGTATATTGGCAGTAGTAAAATTCTAGAAAATATCATAACCTATAATGGGAAAATATTTCCCACTTGATGATATTTTGCTATGCAGTTACGAACAAAGGGAAATCATTTCCCATCGCAAAACCCCCATTTCCCCCCACTTTTTCATATTATTTTCATGAGATTTGAAATCTACTCACAAAACTCACCCTAGAACCGGTCTCAGTTTTTATTTATCTCTTAAAAAGTGTTCCATTTGATTAAGGGTTAATAGGGCCTATGAGCATTTCAATTCAAAGGAAAGCAATAAGGATACTGAAAGAAATAACAAATTGGTTAAAATTAATAAAAGATTTTATTTTCTCTTTTTCTTAGCACTAGGTGATAGAGACGGTGGTTTAGTTGTCAAATCTGGTTGGACAAACTCCATGGGTTCAAGCTTCACATCTTGTCCCACAATTTCAATAAACTCCAGCCCATCCAGCTGTTCCTGCTCAAGGTTCTGCAACATCTGGAAACCAGTCTCCAAGGAAGGTGTGAAAGCCCCGTCCAAAGCTGCTGGAAAATGTAACTCCGGAACTTCCTCGAGCTTCAGCTGTGGGGCTATTTCCTTTATAGCTAAACTTTCGCACTCATTCTGCAGATCCTCACATCTTTGTACCATCGTATTATGGTAATTTACAACTCTATTGTTGTAAAAATCATGCAAATTCCCAACTTTAAGATCAGCAAATACTTTGGATATTGCATCGGGATACCCTGATTTGATTCCACCCGCTTCTCTATCTACGACTGAACGTAAAAGCTTGGTCATATTACTCATGTAGATGTCCAAAGCATCTGCTACGGCACTAAGGGCGGTATTTGTGCATGTTGTGATTCCAACATGGGCTACGGCAATGGCAGCACATTGCTTCAACGCTCGTTTGTGGCTTTCTTGTGTAAAAGGTAAGATTACTGGCCCTTTGCCTAGTGAGAAATTACAGTATTTTTTTTCTAAGTAATTGATTGAGGGCTGGGGCTCGTGTTCTAATTTTAAAGTGCGCTCAGGCTGTGGCGGGATGCAAGGCAGGTTCATCGGGTCGATGCCACTTTCGTATAATGAATTTTCCGAATGCTCCAGTATAGAAGTCACTTGTCTTGCGTAAGAGTGGAGTTGGATAGTGTGTGTGATTAGATTTGGCTCCGGTAGCTCTATAGGTGAGGATTTTACTGTGATTGGTATCTCTGGTATATTTTGCATTCCAAGTTCGATTATTGGATTGAAGTTTACGTTCTGTAATATGGAATCGTCGTTTTCACCGTCGTCAATTTCACCCCATAGTTTTTTTGAAGTCATTATGCCTATATTGTGGATTTAATGTAGGTATTCAATACACTTTTATCACTACACAACGGCTTAAAATTTTCGAGATTTTATTACAGTTTTCTCCCCGCAAAAAAACCACACATAATCAAATCACACAACACAACAAACAAACAAAAACAGCATTTTTGATTCTATTTCCACCTGTCACTACTGTCACGTGTCAGTCAATATCTAATTTTTTCTCGAAAATAATGCCAAGGGCCAAGCATGACGTGCGAAAGTTTTTGTTACAAAATGACTTTTCAATCAAACCGGTTTTGGGGTAAAAGGCGGGAACATCGAAAAATAAAGGCGCATTATTTCATGTAGTTTTTTCTTACAAATATTATAAAATAACGGGGTATTTACCATGTTGAAATGGAAATGGAAGGATAACAATAATGGTAAAACATTAGGGATGTGGTATTAATGATAGGTTTGGAAGAAAATTGTAGTTTTCGGTAGAAAATGGCAGGTATGGTAAATGGTAGGTGTTATGGTTTTGGTAGAAAATGGTAGGTTTGGTAGAAAATGGTAGTTTTTGGTAGAAAATTATGGGTATCCATCAACAAACAAAAGTAGGTTTTGGCAAAAAATTAAATGCCGCCGCGCCATTATGATTTTTTTAACCTTCGTATTGCTAAACACTAAACTTGTGTTGTACATAGGAATAGCACATTTTTGTGATATTGGGTTTTCCAGCGCGTTCATATTTTTCTCCAAGTTGTTATCTAGCTCAAGTGGTGTGTGTGTATCCCACCCTTCCGATGTCGCAGCGAGCGGATTAGGGGCCTTAGAAACATCATCAGCATTGTTATTCGGTTCCATGATATGTGGGCGGGAAGGAGTGGATACAGTCACACACACGAATATCGGTTTAATCAACGGTTACCTACAGTTTAATACGATAACGGGTGCACAATAAAATAACACAAGCACGGGTGCGTGCGGGTAATATGGCTTGTCTCTTAATACGGCCCTATAGTATTTTATACACTAAATATCAACAAGGTTCTGATATAAACACGTACACTAAACATTTGGCGTTAACAATTATCACTAAATTAATCAATGAAACGGAAACGAATACGTGGGCCACGAGTCACATCACGAGTCACGAGTCACGCACCACTAGGCGTCTCTATCCCGGTTCTATAAAGAGAATCGATCACTGGGCGACCAAACCCGAGTTCGTCCCAAGAACAACTCAACTACTCAATATCCAGTACTCTGGCCCACGGCTACGTTCGATGTATAAACACATCCCGTTTCTAAGGAACACAACAAGGACTCTCTTTGTCTAAAAGTTCCGATAAGAATTAATGTTGTTAATGTAAACATTCTCAAATAGCGCCCGCACTGGCACTGTTGCTTTTTGCGCACTCGGCCTCACAATTGGGCCATTGTACACTTGATTTCTTAGAGGGGTTAAGCAGTAAGACTCCACGGGAGCCTACTCCGGATTGGAGAATATCCCATGCCTTCGGACTATGGTGAGTTCTAGGACATGTCGGTTTCCTCACAATGTTTTCCCTTCACTTTAAGAGCGATGTTATCAGCGCACATAACTTTCTTAAAGAAAAAGACATTGGTGCGCGGTCGGCCTGGATTCGAACCCACGACTCTCGAAATGAAAGTCGGGGAATCTACCACTAGACCAACGCCGCTCCTAAATATGTATATTATGGTTAACGTAAATATTACTTAGTGTGCGTCAGCCTGGACGGATCATGCAATAAATTTTACACCAAATATGGTGTAAAATTTATTTAAATTGAGCGTAGTATCACAGGTAATAACCTGTGATACTACGCTCATTAGTTATTATTTAGTGCACATTTTGTACTTTTGTTCATATATTTAGTACCTACGTGGTTTTGAAAATATTAAAAATACATCGTAGCCGGTCATTCTGACTTCAGGTTGTTGGCCGGACCAGCTTCGATTTCTCGCCATCCACTGTTACCTACATGGTCCACTAATATATGCCAAAATTGTGTACCTTCTTTTCTTTTTCGTATAGTGGTGTGGCCCAACTAGTGTGAGAGTTTCAGGTCGCCCAAAGGCCTCTAACTTGACCTAACAATAATAAATGACCTAATAACTATATCTACAGAGATAACAACCGGGACCAACTGCTTAACGTGCCTTCCGAAGCATGGAGAAGGTCGAGAAAGTAATTTTTTGCCACATAAATTATCGGTCACCCATCCAAGTAATGACCGCCCCAAGCTTTGTTAACCCGCACGACCATTCAAGATCGGCAGGTACAGCTAGGCAAATGAGCTCCTCAATTTATATAGTTTGACAGACAGGCCACCCTATGAAACAATAGTACACATGTTGACGATTTGCAAACGTGAATTTTGTATTGATAACTCTTTTGATAAAAGTCCATTATACACCAATAGATGATTTCTTTGTTGTAATGTTACATTTCATAAACAGTTTACTCTCTATTTTAGGTATATATTGTGATAAAATAAGGAATAATGCAGATGGCGGTGATGGTTTAGTAAAAGACGAGGATAATCTATATGATAACGGTGATATTCCCGAAATAAAAGGTATAATATAACATGATGAAAACAATGAACATGAAGGAAGCGGTATTAAACCTGAAGAAAGCAATAATCGTCCTGAAGATGACGGTAATCAATTCGAAGAAGGCGGTAACAAAACCTTAGGAGGATGAATGTATGATACATCGAAGTCATCACGTTGGTCGTATGATCTTAGTATATTAAAAAAAAATCTTATTATTATTAAAAATAAAATGTACCTACTAATATTTATAGATGTTTAATTCACTCACAAATCTAGTAGGTCCTATATATGTAGGTAGGTACCTAACTTCCTAAATCGAGTCGAGTTCATCACACTAGAATATCAATAATTTCTAAAGAGTCGAGAGCCGGGGCCGCCGGCCTCATTCTTAGAAATGTTCTTGATGTTTTATTTCTTTTCTTTTCAAATTTATTCCTTAAATAATTGACAACCATTTTTTCTGCAAGTTCGTCGATTAGTCGCGTATCTGTTATGTTTCGAATAACACTTTTCAAGTCCACTTTTCTAAGTTTACTTGTGACATTTTGGTTTAGTTTCAATAAATGTTTTATTATAAGTTTTTTAAACATAATTCTCGCATCATTTGAACTTTGGTAGGTTTCATTGAATAATATTGTTAGAACTGAAAACAAGAAAAAGTACTTAAGTAGGTATAACATTATAAAATATCATTAGCCTGAATTACCTATCCCACTGTAGTCTGTAGGCGCTCTTCTTGTAAGGTCACGGGAGTTTACTACTATCAAGATGTTTTCTTTCTCGTTGAGCAATGCTAATAAAAAATATTGGAAACGCACTAACACTTAAACGAAATGTATTTTCTTTTCTTTTTTTGCCATACAGAACTGAAATTATAAGTTAAGTGAAGTCGGTTAATAAACATGATTACAATGATTTTGATTAGTGATTGATTGATTGTAGCAAAAAGAAAATGCGCCTTAAAGGATCAACGCCCGCCGCGTATTTTAAGTGTTTTTAGATGCATTATTTTTGTATTTTAAGCCAGTTGCAAAAACTGGTGAAGTATCGAGCTCCGCTAAAAACAAAGGACAATGCAACCTAGTGGGCCACAAAATACAAAAAAAAAAGTTATTGCCCAGGAAACAAACGCTATCATAAAAATATCATGTTTACAATCACTTTTTACTACGGCATCAAAAAAATCGAACCTAGAGAAAAAAAGATATAGACATATTTGGGCATATTTATTTTTGAGTGCCACCATACGTAAATTATGGAGGTTTTATAGACATGAGTTTTGAGTTTATTAAAGTCTTTCATAATATTTTCGTATGTTTTTTGAACTAAAAATTATATTTTGTTTCCTACAAATACCTTAATTTCTATGTAAAAATCAATTTTTAAGTGGACACTATAGAAAAATAACGGTCAGTTTGGTGACATTGAAAAACGACTGTAACATTTAAAACAAAGGGTTTTAAACGTAATTGTTACCTTTAATTAATGCAGATTAATTAAATTTATCAAAAAACAATACACACTAATGAGTTACTTATTTTAAATTTCTTAAAATTAAGATTTAAATTCGGTTTGGTGACGAGTGACTCCATTGCAATCATAATTTTCTTTTTAATTTATAAGTTTAGTGACCTATTTCTTAATTTATAAGTTGCATAGGTAAAATAAATTATTTGAAACAATAAAAGAATAATATATATTATGCAAACTTCAAAACAAAACTGATAAAAGTAAAATAAACCACATAAAAATTGGGACAGTCACCAAACTGACACACCTAAAATCCTTAGGGTGAGGCTACATGATGTACAATACTAAATTAGAACTAAAAGTCGATGTTTTTTCATAGTAACATTTAATCACATAATTTGAAGTATGGTATTAATAATATTAATTTTATTAATTAAAGCAAACATGTCAAACATGCGAATAGGTAATAGAAAGTTATCTATTATTTTTACTTAAACTAACTTATAGCTTAACTATAATGGCACAATAATTGGCAAAAAAAACAAAAATGTAAGGCTAATTAAATAAATTATGATTTAAATGAAATTTAAGAAGTATTTCCTAAATTTCATTTGATTGAGTACACGTATGTACACCTAGCCTTATGAGTCAGTTTGGTGACTTTGGTGGTCCGCCCTATATGTGACGGCATAAAACGTCACTGAACTGACCGTCACATTATACACGTAGCTAATGAGAAAAATGCATTCTAACCTAATTGAATGACATTTTTTTAAATGAACTCCTAAAAACACTTGCTAAATAACACCAAAAACAGATAGTAAATAGTTGGATAGTGTGAGACAAATATAATAATTAAGAAAAAGGCTTCAAACCTGACCTACCAAATCGTGACCAACCGCCAACACCAGCAAGACACCCTATTTTTTCCGCGGATTGAACAGACTGACTGATTTCGCTAAGCTAAAATGATCCCTTGTGGTTAGTGTCACTATTTTTTAAAAATAAAACGGCTTTAAATAAAACGGAATATCCCTTTAGACCCGTCACTTTGCTGACATGTCAGATGACACCGAGTTTTGAGGACTTTACATAAATGTATTTTTCCACTGTAATATCACAATTGCATTTACAGTTTTAGATAAATGTGACGGAAGAATAGATCCACTATCATGGTAACCAAAACTTGACTAAGTTTTTGTAGGAAAATTTACCAGTAAGTTCAATACTTTGAAGCTGACAAGGACTGGGACAAGTCAGAAACGGCTCCCCTGAGTATTTGAATTAACCATAATTGAATTAATTAATCTTAATTACATAAAAATTGATGCTCAGACACATAGTTTAATTTACTCTGCATCGATTGATATACTTATTATAATAACACTCATTATTATTAATATGCAATAAATTTTTAAAGACGTGGGACAGCGTAAAAGTGGGGGTGGCACCCAAAAGTGAAAATGCCCATTTATTATCGTTTAAGTTTTTTCTTTGGGACTTACAACGCGCCACTGAGGTCGTCAAAATTAAACTCTTAACTTAACTTATCTCTTAATTGATAAGTATGTATTTGTTTTATGTTATGTATATATGCATAGGTATATACAGTTGTGGTCATATAATTAAGAACGATTTGAAGTTCTAGAAGTTTTTTATTTAAATCGTATCATACACAGAGATGTGTACCTTCTGAGAAGCAACTAGTTATGTTATATAAAGTCACATTAATAGAGCAACCTGACTTAAGAATAAAGTATGAAATCGCTAACTATTTTTTGCACATTTTATTGATTTTATTAAAGTAACACATTCAAATAGTACTGAAACTGGACAAATAATTAAGAACGATTTATTTAACTGCTCGGGAATTGTTTTTTATGACACTTAGATTTAAAAAATCACAATATTATGTAGCACAGGAAACATAAAAAGACATTTAATAAATATTTAACTAAAATTAATAGTTAATAGCATATCCACGGCTTTTAATTACAGCTTTACACCGGCGAGGCATTGACTCTATTAATTTTTGACATTTCGCAAGAGAAATAGAGTTCCATTCTTCTAAAAAAACGTCATACAGCTCTCTTAAATTTCCACACTTTGTATTTGAAACCTTTTTCTTTACTTCAAACCACAGATTCTCTATTGGGTTTAGATCTAGACTGTTAGCAGGCCAGTCTAAGACAGAAACTAATTGCGCTGTAAGAAATTCCTTTACGGTGCGTGCAGTGTGCTTTGGATCAGTGTCATGCTGGAATGTCCAAATGACCGGTAGAACGTCTTCAGCGTATGGTAACATTGTTTCTTCCAGTATATTTTTGTATTGGAACTGATCCATGTTACTTTCTATCAACTTTACAGGTCCTACACCATGTCCAGAAAAACAACCCCAAATTTTTTACATTTCCACCACCGTGCTTTAATGTAACTTTCGTGTACTTTGGGTCGAATGCTGTATTCGGGAGACGTTGTACATATCGTTTTCCATCAGAACATACTCTGTTTATTTTCGTCTCGTCAGAAAAAAGTACATTTTTCCACTGTTGCACAGTCCAGTTTTCATACTTTCTCGCAAATGCAAGCCGGGCTTGCCTGTGGCAAAGTTTTAACATGGCTACCTTTCTTGCTATACTCCCGTGCAATTTTTCTTCTACCAAACGTCTTCGAATAGTGCGTGCTGAGATTGCTGAAGGGTTGTTTTCACCAAAATATTCTTTTCTAAGCTCATTGGACCCTTTAAAAGGATTTTGTTTTGCCATACGAACGATGTTTCGGTCATCTCGAGGAGTTGTTTTTCTCTGTTTAGGTACACGTGGAACATTCGAAGTAGTTTGATACGTAGCAAAATGCTGCACAGCGTAGAAAACCATCGTTTTTGAACATTGCAGATGGTCGGCTATCTTTTTATAAGACCAATTCTTCCGGCGAAGTTTTATTATTACTTCCCTTGTAGATTTATCACAACTTTTATTTTTTCCCATTGTTTTTTCTAAAGAAGCAATCACCTTTAATCTTTTACAGCACGTAATGGCGCTAAAATTATACAAACAGTAACAAATCGACTGAGTGTTCTCTATTTAAATTTGAATAAAGGTATAAACTACTTAGCGTTCTTAATTACGTGACCAGCCAGTAATAAGGAATACTTTGTTTAAAAGTAGTGTAAAAAGTTTGCCTATTGATTTTTAGCCAATCATGTGTATCAATGAATACAGTGGTAATATGGAAATGTTTTACGATACCGAGAGAAATAAAAAGTTTTGCATCTTAGTTGGAAAAAATCTTCCCTTTATATCAGCGTTCTTAATTATATGACCACCACTGTATATATTTATAAATATTTAAGGTATATGCATGTATTATTTATTGTTATTTGTATGTGTTTCACCATTTTTATTATATTTTTCAAGGTCCTTTTATCTTTCTATTACTTCTCGTCCATCCAAAGTGTGCATGGAAGAGATCGCTTTAAGTGATAAGGCCGCCCATTTTTCCGATTCAGTGGTGCGAACTGCTGTTGGTGACACTTAATCTTTCCCCATTACAGTCGGAGTCCACCAAAGATCCGTTCTAAGTCCGTTTCTGTTTAGCGTAATACTGGACGCACTGTCCGTAATCATCCGAGACGCACACGAGCAGCCCCCGTGGATGCTCATGTATGCTGATGATATTGCGCTAGCGGACTCGGATAAGGGACGGCTTGGAAGGCGTGTAAATGCGTGGAAGGAGTCACTTGAGAACGGCGGTTTGCAACTCAACGTAGCGAAGACCGAATACTTGGCTAGCAATACCACAGATCCCACACCTGTCTGCGTAGACGGTCACATGGTCGAGCGGACAGACCAGTTCAAGTACTTGGGATCTGTGCTTCACGAGTCCGGCGACATCGATTGTGACGTCAAGTCCCGCATTTCGGCAGCTTGGGCCAAGTGGCGAGAGGTAACTGGTGTCATCTGTGACCCGAAAATGCCGGTTAAACTGAAGGGACAGGTCTATAAAACGATCATTAGACCTGTCCTTTTGTATGGTAGTGAGGCGTGGCCATTGCTTGAGCGACATAAGCAGGAGCTGCGTGTCACGGAGATGAAGATGCTGCGCTGGATGTGTGGAGTGACGCGAAAAGACCGCGTCAGAAACTCCCGCATCAGGGGCAGCCTTCATGTCCGAGACATTGCAGACAAACTGCAAGAATGCCGCTTACGGTGGTACGGCTACGTTCTACGGAAACCGGCTAGTTACGTGGGAAACAAATGTCTTGCTATGGCGCCTCCGCCCGGCCGCGGCAGATTGGGAAGACCCAAGAAGTGCTGGTTTGACGTTGTAAGATCGGATATGCGTGCAAATGGCCTCACTACACGGGATGCCGAAGATCGTGCGAAGTGGAGACGTAAAAGTAGGAAAGCGGACCCCGGGCTCTCGAGAGGGATGCAACCGGGAACAACGCTCGGATGATGATGATAAAAAAAAATCTCTAGGCGCGATTTCGGTGCCGCCATATTAAAAGTTGCTGACCTTAATATACACTATGATATGACATGGGTTTCAGGTGTGGGCAGTAGGTAAAGCAAAAAAAAAAGAGTCTGTGGCCCAACCCAGGCAAAAGTTGCATGGTCCTTTATATTGGTAAATAACCCGTTATTTAATAATATTTGTTGTCAAATAATGATTTACTTACACAGAAAGTAGCAACTAAAACAGTATTCCATTTGACTTACAATGCCACTTCTTCGTGTTAGTCGCTCATAGTTAGCAATAAAATGAAATACCTACCTTACATTTTTTTTAGGTAGGTTTAAGTGGATGTATAAAAGTAGCAAGCTAAGGGCTCCCGCACACGAGCCACCGGCCACAGCCACAAACGCCGCCACGAGAAGCTAGATGCAGCTACAAAAGTAGCTGAAGCGCGCGACAGCCACTTGTGGCCGGTGGTCGCCACTTGTGGTCGGTGGCTGACATCCATATTTTTAATAACACGAGACAACACTACGTGCGTGCGTTGCCTCCGACTAGAACAGGTTAACTGGGGAAGAGAGAGAGCGGTGCGGAATCGCGCGAGTGGCATGTGGCGACGTTTTGTGTCGGCGTTTAGCGGCCGGTACGGGCCACAAGCAGCGAGCAGCGACGATTAGAAGCGTGTGGCGGCCACCGGCGTCAACCGTGTGCGGCGAGTCCATATAAAATGTATGAAAACTACAGGAAATATGTCGGTGGCGGCGTTTTGTGGTTGTGGCCGGTGGCTCGTGTGCGCCGACACTAATTCATTTAAACTGGCTTCAGTCGGCGGCTCTCCTTTCCTTAACTCTTACCCTCAGCCCTCAGTATGTGTGTTGGAATCCATCAGCAGTTTTATAGAAAACTAGCTGACCCAACAGACATTGTTCTGCCCGTTTGATAAATAAAAAACTAGAACCGATCCACTACCCTACCCTATCCTAATAGTACCCTACTCTAACTACCCTAGCTACTACCTTAGTTTAAAAAGTTTACTCTTAATCAGTCAGTGAAACAGTACCTAAGTCAGGACTTTGGATTTTATTAGTAAGTATAGAAAAACTCAAAGGTTCTGCCACCAATCATTTCCTAAACAAAATACATACCTACCTAATATTTTACGACATTGTTTCGATATTCGAGAGCGAACGTAAAATATTAAAAGTGATGAAATCGATATGTTATTAATATTTGACTAAAGCCGTGCACTAAAGCCTATGAGCGATTGTTATTATGAACTAGAACTAAGAATTTAGACTAAACATCGGTGTATAAGTGCCGGAGTCTGATGGCAGATACGGTATTTTGTAAAAACAACAATCTTTGGGTAATCGGGAAGCCAACCTCACCTGCTTGGTGCATCTGCTGAAGAAAGGACAAGGCTCCGGCGCAGATTTTTCTTTCGGGGTTGGGAATGTCATGTCAGACGGCAGTTGCTCCCGTAAAAGTTGAAACTTAGCGTCACCGTCCACGGCAGCGTAACGTACGTGTCATTTGCAGCTCGGGGTGCACCGACGTGCAGCTTGCATGCAGTTTTCATACAAAATCACGAAAGTGTGCCCACGGCGGCTGCAAATGTCGCGTGCACCCTGCGCTGCAAAATACGCCTGGACACCGTCCACGGCAGCGTCATTTGCAGCTCGGGGTGCACCGACGTGCAGCTTGCATGCATCTTTCATACAAAATCACGAAAGTGTGTCCACGGCGCTGCAAATGTCGCGCGCGCTGCAAATGTCGCCCGAGCTGCAAAATACGCCGCGCCTGCCGTGCTGCATGTCGTACAACGGGCGTAGGCGTATTTTGCAGCTCGGGGTGCACGCGACATTTGCAGCGCCGTGCGTGCATATATACCTCTTAAATAGGTACAAAATCTTGGCATACTTAAGTATAACGTGGAGATAACGGTAGATGGCAAGAAATAGAAGGTCGTCCGGCCAACCTGACGTCCTGACGACTATCCGTATCTATTATTTATTATACAAGTCTAATTCTTTTGTTTAGTGCTAGATGGCGCTGCGTGGAACGTACTGCAATATTTAACTATTTACCCACCTCGGTACTTATGGTCTCTGCATCAAAGGTCACTTCGTCGTCATCGTTCGGCTCGTCGACCACTCCCTTCGCAAGCCGCAGGGCTGCAGCCCGCACGTACGGAGACGACAATACGCACACATCTTCTACACCTATTATATTAGGATAGGATCAGAATAGGATCAGGATAGGATCAGGATAGGATCAGGACAGGATAAGGATAGACATGTACAAGATGTACTACGCCAAAACTAAAATAAAAAAGAAAGAAGACCGTTCAAAATGGACCAGCTATGTTCCACAGATATCATATTCGATACTTCAATCAATTTGTTACACGAACTTATTTCACCACATGTCGTTACTTGTCTCGAATTTCCATAAATCTGAATTTGTAAAACCATTAAAATGGCTACAGAATTCCACGTATCGGTCCAGAATTTATAAAGAAAATAATTATTTTAACTAATAAGATTTATTGACCGCAAGATGACTTGACTAACTGCCGTAATAAGGCAATAATATTATTATTGGTATACCAATTCAGATTTATGAATATTCAAGACAAGTAACGACATCTTGTGGTGTTTTGTGTTAACACTTGACTCCCAAATGTGAAACTTCAACATCCAATATCTTTTAACATAACAAGAGTAGGACGAAAATACTAACACCATAGCTTTAGTTCGCTAAATCAATTGATTATTAGGGTACATCTAACCCCCAGGTAAAATCCCTAAGGAAAAACGCCGATCTTCATTAAGGTACCGCTAACCCCCAGGTAAAATCCGGAAAAACGCCGATCTTCTTTGAAATATATTTGAAAACTTGAAATATTGTACAAGAACTTGAAACTGGTCGTTCCAAATTGGCCATATCGGTCTCAAACCGAAATATTAAAAAAGAAACAAAAGAACCAAAGAGTCAGTGTCATTTTGACACTGACTCTTTGGCCTCTCCGCTAGGTGATTCGGTGGTTGACCGGCTGACTGATGTGTTTATGATCGAATTCCTTTGGTTCTAAATGAAATACCTACCGTTTCATTTATAATAAAACGTTTTGGGATACCTACATTATATGGTATCCAATTTACAACAGCAAGCACTGACCCTATAGATAATGAACGACTATTTACAAATTACACGAAACAAATTGGTAATATATTTTTTGTTCATAAATTAGCTTTAAGTCTCCTTTTGCTCATTAGTAGCCACTGAAATATATTCATTATACATTTTCGACTACTGTACATTTACCATTCTTACGATTTTAAGTAAGTACCTAATTTAGACCTATTTTTTTTAAGTAATCTAACCTAACCTCCTAAGCTAATTTTTCCAGTCTTTAGCAATGATAACTGTCCAATAAAATGTAATAACACCAAATAAAAACCGTCACTATTTATTAAAAGAAAATCTAACTTAGGAAGGCTTAGATTTGGTTGGGTACAATTTTATTAGTTTTTCTGTAGCATGGAAAATCAGCCTTAATAATAATACATTAATAATTTGATTTCCAATAATTAATAAAGGTAATTAATGTGGTTAAAAAACATTTTGTTCATGTCCAAAATTCATCAAAATCGGTTCAGCGGTTTAGGCGTGAAAATGTAATTAGTTCTTTTTCACATTTGTTTATCAGTAGTACTCTTTGCACTTCACACCTCAAAGGGATAAGTAAAATAAATATTTCAGATCAGTAGAGGTCAATCAAGAAACTTTATTATAGGCTTATGAAAATTGAATCCTGGTCAATTAGGACATTTATACTTAAATTTCTTTTTTATTTTGTATGTAGTTTAGTTTAGTTTCCCCGGGCTTTTCCGCACTTAGCCCCATGATTGGGCCATTGTACGTGAATTTTTATTATTATTTTGTATGTAGCTCAAAGCTATTTTATTTTAAAACAAAAATCAATGAAAAATACGCATTCATAAATTTTAACTTGCGGCGAGGCTTGAACTTGCGTCTTAACGTGCCTTAATCGTAAACCACCAAGGATGAATAGCATTAGAAATTTTCACGGCCTGAAGCAGGGACTTGCGTGGTCTAGTTGGAATAGACGTTGGGGTACCGACCCAAAGAAAATTTTTTGAATTCATATTTTTCCTTAATTTTTTTTTTCATTTATACTTAGGTATATTTCCTTACAGTTATCATCAGACTATGGAAACTTGCATCTAGTTTTGGGTAACGAGAGCTGTGACTTGGACTCCGCTGTATCCTCACTTGTCTATGCCACCTTCCTCAGATGGCAGTATGAACAATTGAAGTGCAAGGTAAATACTTAGTAGTACTAAGGAACTCCCACTCCTGTTCGATCTTGGCGCAAAGTTACCCGGTATTGCCAATTAAGCGTGGCACCTCAATCCACCTTCACATCAGAAAACTCCTCGATGATTAAAGTTATGGCTACAATTTTAATGAATTTAGTGGCACTCGAAAGTACACTAAAAAGACTGAATTAAAAAAACAATTGAATAAATATATATTTGAGTTTAAGAGGACAGTCTACCTAACCTACTCTTTCTCCATAACTATCCATATTTCTCTTTCTACAAACATAGTCGACTGTCGACTGTTTCCTCCCTGTATAAAGACATTATAGCAAATAATGTTTATGCCATAAAACCTATATCTGCCATGACCATGCCCCTACGTTTTGGTTTTTTTCATTTTCTAATTAGATTACAAATAAAATTAGAAAATGTAAAAAATCAAAACATAGGGGCATGGTCATGGCTAATATAGGACCTTGCAGCTGGGTAAAAATATGTTTATGCCAACATATTTTTACCCAGCTGCAAGGCAAGGCAAGGGTTATATTTTTTGCACCTATCTTGTATGTTTGTAATATTCTTTATCTTCTAAACCACTCTACGGATTTCTTTAATTAGGGTATCGTTATTTCTAATATTTTTAACCAGTGAGGAAACAGTCGACTATGCTTGTAAAGTTTGTATGGAGAAAAAAAAAAAAAAATTACGAAAAAGTGTACAGTCTAAATAAACAATTTATCGGATCCACCACACTAGGCTGAGCCTGTCCTGTGGGGAAGAATGGTTATCCTTAAAATAAAATAATATAATATAATACCTACTTAAAAGAGTAGGTAGACTGTCTACTTAAGAGGATAGTCTCCATTCTCTTTCTCCATACAAACATAGTTTAAATTTTCTTCCCTGGATAAAGACATTAGAGCAAATATGTTTATGCCATAAAACTTATATCTGTCATGACTATGCATCTACCTTTTTTTTTAATTTTTTCTAATTAAATTAATAATAAAAAATAAAAAAATAAAAAGGTAGATGCATAGTCATGTCATGAGTCATGACAGATATAAGTTTTATGGCATAAACATATTTGCTCTAATGTCTTTATCCAGGGAGGAAAATTTAAACTATGTTTGTATGGAGAAAGAGAATGGAGACGATCCTCTTAAGAATATTGGACTGTTTACAGGTGTGCACTCGTCTCCAACGCTCTGACGAGGTGCATACAGACGATGTATTCGTACCAGTGTTGAATGTACACCGGGATGACTTCCCCATAAAGACTGAGGTGGCTTACTGTTTCAACCAACATGGAATCCATGAGTCTGACCTAGTTTTTAGGTAAATACTGATGTGAAGATTCAGTTCAGTTTATTAGTTACCTACTAGCAGATTCCGGTTTCACTCGAATAAGTCCCGATCCCGTGGTAATATCGGGATCAAAAGTAGCCTATGGTACTCAGGGTGAATGTAGCTTTCTAATGGTGAAAAAAAAATTGAATTCAGTCCAGTAGTTTTTGAGTTTATTCATACAAACACACAAACGCACCCACACACACACAAATACAAATCTTTCCTCTTTATAATATTAGTTTAGATTAACTAAGTCTAGATGTTTTAATCTCTTCCAGAAACGACATAGACCTAAATGAATTAGTAAAAAAAACAACACCGCGGGTGTATCTAGTCGACCATCATGTTTTGTCGAAACCGGATCAGCATTTGGCGCCGTTTGTCGTTGAGATTATTGACCACAGACCGACTGAGCGATCGAATTGGCCCTACAAAGATGATACCAGGTACAACATATCACAGTGACAAATATAAACTGACGGACAAATAAACTGCATCAAAGCACAAGACGACTTTGAAATAAATATTTGAATTACCTAGTGTTAGAGACCTGACAACTTACACTAGGTAAGCCACACTACAAAAGAAGAAGACCGAAAAAACCGGCCAAGTGCGAGTTGAACTCGCGCACGAAGGGTTCCGTACCACTGTCTCAATTGGGTACGGAACCCTAAAAGGAACACTGGACCAACCAATCCGTGAACGCAACACAAACGTTAAAATTTATTTTACTACCAGCGCAAGTCTATCACTCGTATCACTATGGCGCAAAAAAATACATCGCGGCATCGTTGCGTTCTGTCCCTAATTCACGTTTCTTGTATGGGAGCCCCTCTTAACTATTTGTTTCATATTGTTTTTAGTATTTACGGCTACAGAAATACATCTGTTGTGAATATTTCAACTGCCTAGCTATTATGGTTCATGAAATACCTACAGCCTGGTGACAGACGGACAGACAGCGAAGTCTCAGTAATAGGGTCCCGTTTTCATCCTTTAATTTCAATTGATATTTGTTCATCAGGTTAACAATGGAAATAGTGGGTTCATGTGCCACATTGGTAGCTCAAAGAATAAGAGATCTGAGTGGGTTAATGTCGAAAGATTCACAATTCTTCACCGCATACCCTGGCTGCAGTGATATGTTGCATTGTAAGTGAATAAATGTTGTTTATCTAATATATTAAATTTCCATGTCACAATGTTAGTTACCGTACTCCTCCGAAACGGCTTGACCGATTTTTACCAAATTTTATATGCGTATTCAGTAGGTCTGAGAATCGGCTACTATCAATAATTTATAAGGCAAAACAATGTTTGCCGGGTCAGCTAGTAATAAATAAATATCGCATACAACATAGGCATTTTTATATTTTGTATTTATTGATAAAGAGCATAATAAGTATGTGTGTAGTATATCCGGTGTCTAGTACCCCTAGTACGCACCTAGTGCTTAGTTTGGGTCTAGATTGCGCTGTGTGTAACGTCGGGCAATATTTATTTATTTGTATTATTATTTGTATGTAACGTTTCCGTTTCACGGGGCTATGGAGCCTCGGACCTTTGGAAGGCGTGCGTGGGGCCGAAGCCAACACGTAGAGGCCCGTTTCAGTCACAATTTTAATCGCAAAGTATGAAATGGACACCAAACCGACTTTTATCCCTGTCTACACTATAAAATGCAGCCAAGGACAACCCCCGGTTTAGATAGAACTATTGTGTAAACTACGGGTGAAAAGTACTTAGGCTATGGAATGGGTTGGTAGTGGATTGGATGCTGGGGGGAACTATGGGGACCGCCTGCCGTAACAATGTTCAACAAAACCGTAAAAATGGCAAGCGGAGACTCCTCAACTCACAAACTGGGGCACCCTAATAAATCCGAGCAAATTACAGCCAGGGGGCAACAGGGGCGTAAGTGGCTGAAGGATGGAGCAACTTCACCGGATTTTAAACCATCCTAATCCTGTGGAGCGGGCCAACTCATCACTGACGTGAGGTGTCCATCCTCCAAGCATTTCTGCTCTCGCGACTCCACTCCGACCAGCCGGTGAAGGCAAGCCAGAGGCGGGGGACCGCTTCCTCATCAGTGTTCACTCCGACCAGCCAACTAAGGCAAGTCGGAGGTGAGGAACGGTGACTTCCCCCTGGAGCACTCGGGAAGTCGCGGGGTCGCTACTCCCCGACACACAGTGGGCTGAAACGGGAAATCAGCGGACTTAGGAATCAAAGTTGATAATTCTAATTTTTTTAAATGGCGATCGCTAGAGCTACTTAAAACAATAAAAAAATGTTCTACAAGAATACTTAAATATGAATAATTCTCGAGGAAATCGACTTTGTGTGAAAAAAATGTATGAAACGACATATGTTTTGGTCTCTAGCTTCCAACTTATGGTCGATCCCGCACTTTGGGCAGCAATTTGTTATAGTATAGGTCTTTACCTTTCACCTGACACCAAGAAGTCCTGCCCCGACCCGCCCTTTCGGAAAATAGAAGCGATTGAAAATGTTGTGTTTTCAGGTTAACCATTTACGATCAAATCTTTACAAATTGTATTTTGTATGTTGTTGGGTGTGACTAGTTTATCATAAAACAATGATAGGACACCTATTCTACATAACTTTTTGAAAATCGTACAATTTCGAGTTAAGCTAAATGTTTTCTAAACATTGAAAAAAAACCATAGTAATGTAGTTGCAAGGTAAACAACCTCTTCCAGGTATAGATAAACTTAGTGAAGTAACAATAGGTAAGTACTTCACTAAATAACAATAGGTAGCCTATCTACCTATTGTCAGGCCTCCTTCACTCTATGTACTTGCGCGCTATAATTACCTACCGCCCGGCCGCAAGGTCACGGACCGCCGGCGATCCAAGTTCAGTGCGGTTGTCGCAAGCGAAGCGCGCGCACGTTGTACGTTACGTAAAATTGTTTGTTCGATTTCGAATTTTTGCAACATTAAAGTTTAATAATGGGTACTTTAGAGATGGTAAGAAATACATACAACACTATATTAAAGTTAAACAATTGTAAATACAATAAATGATTTTCTTAAAATGGTGTTGTTATTTATTTTACTTTACTTAATGTACAACTCAACTATTATATTATTATAGCTGACCCGGCAAACGTTGTTTTGCCTTATAAATAATAGATAGTAGCCGATTATCAGACCTACTGAATGCGTATGTGGAGTTTGGTGGAGATCGGTTCGTCCGTTTCGGAAGAGTACGGTAACTAACACTGTGACATGGAAATTTTATATATTAGAAGAAGAAGAAGAAGATACCTACACTCTATGGTACAACCCTAACGCTTAAACTGTGGCGTAGGTAAATTCTGAACACAAAGGAATTGCGCTCTTATGAGTAGGTAGTAAGGCGCGATTTCGAATGAACCAGGTGCGTCGGAAATTTTGTAGGCTATTAAAATGGCGGCTTTCTTCAAGATCAAAGCGGTTCAGCTTCTGTACGTAGTACTATTATTTATTCTGTGCTATTGTATCGTAGTACTACAGTCTTAATAATAAGACCCACTTATATTTCTAGGAAATTGCGGCATCCTTCAAAGACTACCTGTGATAATGAGTGTCCTTGCGGTTTTACTGATGAGTTGTATATAAAAAGGTAATATAAAAGGTGGCAAAGTAATTAATTATATCGGGGTTACATCCAACCATCCAGTAGATACTGGTATAGGTAATTAAAAATATACGGTATTTCTATTAGATACCATGATAAAATATTATAGTGATTTAGATGAGTATAGTTTAAGGTAATTAGGAACTGGGGTGTAATAATTAATGTGTGTTGTTAGTGTAATGTTAGTGTAATAATGTAATAATTTTGACGACCTCGGTGGCGCGTCGTGCGAAAGCGCGACTGCAATGCAGGAGGTTGCGGGTTCGATTCCCGCCGGGTGCAAGTATTTATGCCTAAAAATAAATATTTGTGTCTGGTCTGGGTGTCCCTCTATGTATAATATGTATGTATTTACAAAAGAAAAATAAATATAAGTATTATATCCGTTGTCTAGTCACCGTAACACAAGCTTAGTAGCTTACCACGGGGCTAGATGGCGCTGTGTGTTGTTCAGAGAATTTATTTATTTATTTATTTATAATTAAAAAGAAAAATATGTCTGTCTGTCTATAATAAAAAGTTACAACAGAAATATACATATATATAGGGACATTTATTAACAATATATGAACAAAGTTAACTAAATTAATGCTTATAAATAACGCTAACTTACACTGAACTCAATTCAAATTCATATAGAACAATGTATACATATACATGATCATTTAAAACATCAACTACGATACTACTGTGGTTTCGGAACGCGCCCTCCGACGAGAAGAAACCACAAGAATCTCATGGGGATTTTTTTTGTGATCACGTGTTAAATTACATTTTTACCACGCATTTCATTAATTTTAATCATTGATAAAGATTTTAACAATAAGTTTAACAGGATGGACATATTAAAATGTAATACTTAACCAACAATGAGTTTTCGTATTTAATTTATATTACATACTAACCAATAATATATTCACAAGATATAAATAAAGTGCACGAATCACAGGTCTTAATGAAGATTTAATTGAAAGGTTTTACGTTATTCTCCAAACCATTGCGTCTGGAAAAGACGTGAATGTTTCAAAATTTTCACAGTTTTGCCAAGAGACAGCAGACAATTATGTTCAATTGTACCCATGGTATTATATGCCATCTAGCGTACATAAATTACTTATGCATGGAGCTAACATTATTGAACATTTTGGTTTGTTGCCTATTGGTAAGCTTTCAGAAGAAGCATCAGAAGCCCGTAATAAAGATTTTAGAAAATTCAGAGAGGGTCATTCTAGAAAAAATAGCAGGGTTGCGACAAATGAGGATATTCTCCATAACCTTCTTTTGTATTCCGATCCAAAGCTTAGCATTATAAGACCGCGAATGAGCCAGAAAACTAGAATGTCTCTCTCTCCAAAATGTCTTGATCTCTTGATGCCTGAATGAAACTCCTGAAACAGAATTTATTGATGTAAGTAATTTCCAAGATAATGATTCTGAATAGAATAATTTGTTGATTTTAGAAAATTTATTTTTCAAGAAAAAATAGCATTCAAAAATTTTCACTTGCGGCGAGGCTTGAACTCGCGTCTTTGGGTCAGTACCCCAACGTCATTACCAACTAGACTACGCAAGCTCACGTCCCGTGCCGTGAAAACTTCCAATGCTATATTCTCCTTTGATTGTTTACGATTAAGGCTCGTTAGAGCGCCATCTATCTAACGCTGCAGGAACAACTTTCCAGTTGTTTACACCTGCATCGTAAAGTAAAGTAAACCATTAAAATAATTTTTCTAAGGTAAATCTATACTAATAAAGCTGCGCTCGCGGTTTCACCCGCGTAAGTCCCGATCCAGTGGAAATATCGGGATTAAAAGTAGCCTTACTCAATAAATGAACTATCCAACACTGAAAGAATTTTTCAAATAGGACTAGCGATTATAGAGATTAGCGCGTTCAAACAAACAAACTCTTCCGCTTTATAATAAATAATAATAGAAGATAGGATTTGTCCTGACTGATTGACTGACTGATCCGTACAGCCTAAACCGCTGATAGAAGAGGGCTGGAATTTGGAGAGTGTGTTCTCTATATGATGTAAGTATCCGATAAGAAAGGATTTTTCGAAATTCCCACGGGTTCGGGACTTACGGAGGTAAAACCGCGGGATACAGCTAGTCTATGCTAAAATTATAAAGACGTAACGTTGGTAACATTTATGTGTGTATGTATATTGGGGGTAATCTCCGAAACTACTGGATCGATTTCTATTCGAAAAAAATATTTAACCAAAAGATAGCTACATCACTTATAGATATTTTTAATCCCGGTATTCCTTACGCGGGTGACACCGCGGGAAGCAGCTAGTAAATTAATTGCGTGGTGTTCCTGAAAAAGAGACCTGTAAAGGTCTCGAAACGTTGAGCGTTGAAACAATGCTAAAAGTAACACCACGCGATTAAAACCGAAAAATAAGTTTAATTTCAATCCAACACCGCGGCGGGGATCGAACCCACATAACGTGCCATATTTAACAACTAGCAGCTCCTCGCGGTTTCACCCGCGTAAGTCCCGATCCCGTGGGAATATCGGGATCAAAAGTAGCCTATAGCCTTCCTCAATAAATGGACTATCCAACACTGAAAGAATTTTTCAAATAGGACCAGCGGTTCCTGAGATTAGCGCGTTCAAACAAACAAACTCTTCCGCTTTATAATAGTATAAAGTATAATAATAATAATAGATATAGTAATAGATCTAATATATAAAATTTCCATGTCACAGTGTTAGTTACCGTACTCCTCCGAAACGGCTTGACCGATTTTTATGAAATTTTGTATACGTATTCAGTAGGTCTGAGAATCGGCTACTATCTATAATTTATAAGGCAAAACAACGTTTGCCGGGTCAGCTAGTATTAGTATAGATATGACAACGTCCCCAGGAGTTCCTGTCGCGACCGGGGGCTCTGGAGGCCGTCAGCGCAGCCCTGGGGCTCCGCGAGTGTCGAACGGCGGTGCTGTTAGGCATGGACCTGACCCACGGACTGTCAAGGGATGTTGCAGTCTACTGCCCGGCCGATGTTCCCAGAGCTAATCAAGTGAGGATAATGACGATTAGAGCCCATCTCTAATCGACTAGGGGTTCTGCCGACTAGCAGACTAGCCGACTAGTCGGCAATGCAGATCATTATAATTCCGAGATATTTGGGTTAATCATGATCACTCGGCGATTGTTGGTATTTTTGGATAAATTAGCACTTCCAAAGCTGTAGCGAAACTTCCGAAAAATGGTTGAAATAAAAATAAAATTTGGAAGGCTGCAATGCAAGGCTGGCACCACAGAACTCTGGTGGTGGGTCCCGGGGCGGTTTGGGCGGTGTTGGGCGGGTTGTGTGTTTGTGGCTGAGATAGTGTTTTAAGTAAATTATTTTTTTATGTTTATTATTTTGAATATTATAACTTATTTGAACAGATAGACAGACAGACAGAGTTACTGTCGCTCTTGTAATGCTAGTAAGGATTATTATAGTATAGATTACTGCTCCAGTTCCACTTTTCTTCAATAATAGGTATATATGCGACAATGTAAATCACATGATTACTGCAAAAAAATATACAAAAAAACCCCATGAGTTTCTTGTGTCTTCTTCTCATATCATGGAGGTCGCGTTCCGAAGACACAGTAGAGTAGATTAAATATATTAAAAAAATGACATTTCAAAGAGATATCTTGCTAATTTCCGAATGAATAAACATACTTTGATTTTGATTTTGGAAAAAAAAAATTAATGGAGCTGAGGCATAATTATGACATTTTAAATGTGTCATGTTTAGATGATGTATGTAGGCTATGACCTGTTTTGTTTACGTTTTTCTGACTACCCACCTTCTAACTGTACGACTATTGGTTTAGTATTGGTTTTATTGCATAATTGTTAGTTGACGGCACCTACCGACTAGTCGGCTTTCCCGACTAGTCGGCTCATCACTAATGACGATAAATCCAATTGACTGCTAATACCGCGAAATTTTCTACAAAGCAAACCTCACCATTGCGGGCAGGGGTTGAGGTAATAATCAAACTCTGTGATTGGCAGATGCGTTAAGGCAGAATTACACGGTTCACTTTTACCGTTCTATTTAGATGAAGCAACCATAATTGAATCGTGTAAACATAAAAGCGAATCATGTCATTGTTCAATCACTTTTCACACATTATTGTGTCTTTCAACCAGATTGAATTCAATGTGGTTGATATAATAGTGAGGCGGTAGCTTCAGTAACTACTACTAAAACGACGTCATATTATCGTGAGGGGGGTATACTTACGAGCAGTCAATTAGATTTATCAAGAGAACAATAAACACAATAGAACCAATGTTGCACACAACGCAATCTAGCCTTAAACTAAGCACTAGGTGCATACTATGGATACTAGACAACGGATAAATTACATATTTTACATTTTTAATTGTAAATACATACTTATGATACTTAGAAAACACCCAGACCAGACCCAAACATTTTTAAGCATAATCAATTGCAACCGACGGGAATCGAACACGGAACCTTCTGCATTGTAGTCAGGCCTTCCCCCGACGCGCCACAGAGGTCGCCAATAAGGGGTTATTGTTCTCCAAAGACAATAGAACCAACTTCGCATCGTAGCAACTCTTCAGATGTATTCTAAGCCAACAGCATGCTAAATCTAGACCGGAACGGTTGTCATCAGGTGTGGGGTATCAAAACCAAATGAAACGTTGCATATTTTGTTGTTATTGTTTCAGTTGTGTCAGTTTCTACAATCGTGGAAACCGTCGTTAGAGCTCACGAGGGAGTTCCTTCTTGCAGGAAATTCCACTAAAGCGGAAAGTACCCCCAAAGTGGGGAATTCCACCAAAACGGAAAGTTCCCCGAAAGCGGAGAATTCCACCGAAGCGGGAAGTTCCCCCAAAGCGGAGAATTCCACCGAAGCGGGAAGTTCCCCCAAAGCCGGGAGTAGTTCTACCGAAGCGGAAAATACCCCCAAAGCGGGGAGTTCTACGAATGCTGAAAGTTCCCCCAACTCGGGGAGTTCCCCCAACTCGGAAGAAGTGTTCTACTTCGTACAGAACAACCTCTCTGCCTCAAGGAAGCAATATATGCCTGCTCTTGTACAGTTTTTAAATCAATGAATATAGTTTATGTTATAATTACTGATTGTTTTAATTTTGTTTGTTTATTTTTTGCAAAATGACAAGATTTAATTCCACGGGAAGATATTGGGTAGGTAACCCTATTCTATGTCGGTTTGGCCTCTACATTGTAATTTCATAAGGTATCTAATCTAGGAGGAACAAATAGACAGAGATCGTAAAATCAAATACTTTAATTTTTTTTTTGTAAAAACTTGACGTTTCGAGAACCTTAGAGTACATTATACAAGGTGGATAGGACGATATCACATTAAACAAAACCCTGGGTTTTTAAAATGTGTTTGAATTATTTGGAATTGTATAATTAATCCGAGAACTGAAATTAAAAAAGTAAAATTTTCAAACAAACTAAATATCCTAAACAATTAAAACCAATACGAACACCATTTGTAATTTGGGTTCACTAACCTGCCAACGTTCAACAGTGTAGTTACTTACGTACCGCGGCCGCCGCCCCGCGCCCGCCTGGGCCGCGGCGCGCGCGCGCTCTTTGGTAGGTACCTTACATCTTCACCACCGAAAGATCAACGGTTCGAGTAGGTAGGTATGTAATATCATAGTATGCAGGAATTAATTATAATCACAGTCACAAAAGGTAAGTAGGTATCTACTGGGGTTAAAAGATTGAGTTTTTTGTATCCATTGGACAGCTTGTACAATAACCCGACTGTTGGTGGCGGTGGGACATAGGACAAACTCGAGTATTCCCACTTCCCATACCGTTCACGATGCGTTTTACGGAAATTACCGCATTTTTCAGTAAATTAATATCATGTACCCGTGGTAGCTATTCAATAGACGTGTAACCAAATCGAGGTACATAATACCATACCTATTTCACATGAATGTGTCACAAAAATCACAATAACATTTAATTTAACGCACTAATTAAGTTATTTATTATTACGTAAACACAACAAACACATCGGCGCGCCGGCGCGGGCGGCGGCGGCGCCACGGCCGCACCGTCGCGGGCGGCTTCACTGCAGCGCGTGCGACGCGACGTCACAGGTTGAAACCCGGGGTCCTACTGAGTGACCTACTTACTAGTACTAATTATCTTCGGACCTTGTATGTTGGAAAAGGATAGACATACTTTTCGGCGATAGGATAAGTTCCTAACACTACACGATTTGTTTAATGAAACGATCGCCTTATTAATCGAACATAAGGTATATTATAGAGTGACAAATTATTAGAACACGAGAGCCCGGTAGGTGCGTGTCAGTACCAAAGGCTGCCGGTCGTTAACCCCTTGGTGATGTGTGGTATGAAAATACATCGTGTTACTAATTTCAAAAATGAAAAATAGTGTCCTGTGCCGAAACTACTCGACCGATTTTAATGAAATTTGGTATTTAGACTGGGAACGTGTGTAGGTATGTCCAGTTCAAAAAAATGTGCTATTATCCTCTCCGCCTTGTATATTCGAGTAATTTTGACATAAATACAATCATAATATTCTATTTTATTATAGGGGCTTAAGAACGTTGCGACTGTTACCATTTCCATACAAACTTAATACCAAAATAAATTATGACTTAATATCGATATAATTCGGATTAAGATTTTACTTTTAAAGGGTCCCCACCACAAGGTTTTCCAAATATTCATTCGAAATGAAATAAAACGGAGAAACATTTTTTTCCTTTTCCAGCGTAAATTACTAGTTTACATCTCATTTGTTTTATATTATTCCCAATAAAAAGTAATTTACGCTGTAAAAATGAAAAAAATGTTTCTCCGTTTTATTTCATTTCGAATGAATATTTGGAAAACCTTGTGGTGGGGACCCTATAAAAGTAAAATCTTAATCCGAATAATATCGATATTAAGGTAGAAAACTAAATTTTTCATAATTTATTTTGGTATTAAGTTTGTATGGAAATGGTAACAGTCGCCGCGTTCTTAAAACCTATTTACTTATCAGTACATAATAGGTTACTTACTTGCTATTTATAACTTAAATAAGTTAGTATATTATGTACCTACCTAATTTCCTACAAACAGCCGAATACAGAAACGCCACTTAAATTTTGAGGCGTACTTAAATAATTTTAATGAGATTTAATAATTTGAGAGGTGCTTCTGATTAAGCAGAACTCAAATTTTGAGTTGCGTTTCTGTATTCGGCCGTGTCTCCGATCCGTAGTGAATATCGCTTAAATTACAGCTCTCTATACTTAAGTTTTCCAAGTTTGATCGCAATCGTTTAAGCCAGTTTCATTATTATTAGAAACATCGAGTTATAGATAATCATTCTCACCTATATAATAATAATGGAATGCGCGCTAGAGTTTTTAAACTAAAGCTAGAGCGAGAGAGAGCACCCAAGTTTTAAGCTATTGCATAGCTTTTATCGCGGGCTTTGAGCGCGGCCACCGAATCAAGAAATTCCGTAACGAAAATAAAACCTAACACCCCCCCCCCCACTCCGCCTACCATGTAGCCTAAGAAAAAAAAAAAGAAAAATATGCTATGCAATAGCTTTTCCGCGGCAGTTCCCGAGTGCCATACGTTTTATTTTTTAAATTATTACTCCTTCACGCAAAAACTACTGAACCGATTGCGATTAAACTTGGTATCGGAGATCTGCACATACAGCACATAGACTACTTAGTATCCTGATATTCCCTCGGAAACGGGTCTGATGCAGGTCCGCGGGGCGCTGCTAGTTTATAGTATTACAATCTGCGACACACTGCAGAAAATTTTACTTTTTGTTTTTAGGGTTCCATAGCCAAATGGCAAAAAACGGAACCCTTATAGGTTCGTCATGTCTGTCTATCCGTTCGTCCGTATGTCACAGTCACTTTTTTAAATTGTAGACTACGATTTGATACATCTTCCTGGAGAAAAAATGTTAAATACAAAGAATCGAAACGTCAGATCGTAGTCTGAAATTAAAAAACGAACTATTCAGTACACTACAGCACTAAGAAAGAAAATGTCGATGTTTTTTCGAATTCTTTGTTCTTAGTCGGTTTTTAGGGTTCCGTACCTTAAGGTAAAAACGGGACCCTATTACTGAGACTTCGCTGTCTGTCTGTCTGTCCGTCCGTCCGTCCGTCCGTCCGTCCGTCCGTCCGTCCGTCCGTCCGTCCGTCTGTCCGTCTGTCCGTCTGTCACCAGGCTGTATCTCATGAACCGTAATAGCTAGAAGGTTGAAATTTTCACAGAAGATGTATTTCGGTTGCTGCTACAACAACAAATACTAAAAACAAAATAAAACAATTATTTAAAAGGGGCTCCCATACAACAAACGTGTTTCAAAAATAACAAGGAGTTTAGTTCAACGTGAGGTCGCTTCTGATTGGTCAGGACAAATCGAGTTGGTCATGGAATTCAAAATGGCTGCCCTATCTGTCAAATATACCAGTCTGCCTTACTTACCAAAGAGTTTCTTATAAGTTTCAGATTTTCTTTGTGCCAAGGTTTTTTTTTTTTGAGTGATTCGGTCGTTTGATGGGAGTAGAATCGAAGATAAATATTTCATATTTTCCTATAAAATTAAAAAATTGGTTGTTGTAAACCATTTTAGGGTTCCGTATCCAATTGTGATAGTGGTACGGAACCCTTTGTGCGCGAGTGTCGCACTTGCCCCGTTTTTTATTATTTACTGTCTTACTGGCAAGGCTTGGATATTGAAAACATTACAAATTTAAATATTATTTCTTATAGTGTTTACCACACTTAGGAATTACCTACTGCTTTTAAAAAAATGGTTTCAAAAATGTTTAAGGGCACAGTCTACCTACTAATTTCTCCATACAAACTTTACAAACGTAATCGACTGTTTCCTCCCTGGATAAAGATATACTGACTAACTGACTGACTGATGGACAGCACAGAGGCTAAACAGCTGGAACATAGGTTCTTTAGGGGTTGAAAGTGAGCACTAAGAACGGATTTTTGGAAATTCCACCCCTAAGGGAGTAAAAATGGGGAAAAGCGTTTGTATGCAACTTCGTAACGGCTTGACCTAGAAACTTGAAATTTGATATAGATATTGATATGGGGTAGTAAGTCCCTAGTTTTTATTTTCCAAAATTCAACCCCTAAGTGTGTTTAATTGGGCATATTTGCTGTAATGTCTTTATTCAGTGAGGAAAAAGTCGACTACGTTTGTATGGAGAACGAGAGGGTAGACTGGCCTCCTTATCTACCCGGCAGGACTCGAACTAAAAAATAGGGGAAGCGTACATTTTTTTTGGAAGATTTTTTTCTAAAAACATTACAAATGTTGTCTAAACATAGCCGTGATTTCCTCCACAGTTTTGTTTTTAGTTTCAGGTACTTTTAAGTAGATAAATATAATGAACAGCAGATGTAAGACAGCGAAGATGATGAACACGTTCGTTCCCAGGATAAGCTGGAAATAAAATTAATCAATTATTATTTGAACAACTTGTGGGAGGTTCTCACAGAGAGATGTCGCCGATGTCGGTAGGTCTCACAGAGAGATACGCAAGCCCTTTCCTCTATTATCTATGCATTAGAGATGGAACGACTAGGGGTTCTGCCGACTAGCATACTAGCCGACTAGTCGGTTCCAAATTTGCCGACTAGTCGGCAATGGAGATCATTATAATTCCGAGATATTTGGGTTAATCATGATCACTTGGCGATTGTTGCTATTTTTTGATAAATTTGCACTACGCAAGTTATAGTGAAACTTCCAAAAAATGGTTGGAATAAAAATAAAAGTAGGGAAAAAAAATGGTGCTGAGGCATAGTTATGACATTTTTTTATGTTTAGATGATGTATGTAAGCTATGACGTGTTTTGTTTATGTTTTTCTGACTACCCACCTTCTAAACTGTAGTACTAATTAAATAAATATTGGTTTTATTGCATAATTGTTAGTTGACGACTAGTCGGCATAATTTGCCGACTAGTCGGCTTTCCCGACTAGTCAGCGACTAGTCGGCCCATCTCTACTATGCATATATGTTATAGCGTCCCCAGCTATGACCAGCAAGGGTATGAAGAGTGGGGTCCCCTGTACCGTCAGGCCACCCCAAGGGGCAACCGTCAGGGATCAGTTTTTGACCGATCGTATCCCCAAATGCTAGTTTCGGTTAGAGAACCGAAAGCAGCTGAGGCAGCTCTCCTTTTAGAGAAAAGGAGAGCTGCCTAGTGCCCAAATGACACTACCAGATAGTCCAGACTGGTACCGGAGCAATGAAGCCGCTCACCACTAGTTCCTCGAAAGAGGAACTAACGACAACGTCGCTGGGGCCGGTCTCACAGAGAGACGTAGGTAGGTACTCAGAGAGATGTACATGTAGGTAGGTACTCAGAGAGATGTACATGTAGGTAGGTACTCAGAGAGATGTACATGTAGGTAGGTACTCAGAGAGATGTACATGTAGGTAGGTACTCAGAGAGATGTACATATAGGTAGGTACTCAGAGAGTTATACATGTAGGTAGGTACTCAGAGAGATGTACATGTAGGTACTCACAGAGAGCGGAAGGAAACCGAGACCGACGATGAAGTTGGCGAGCCAGTTGACGGTGACGGCCACAGCGGACGCGGCGGGACGCGACGACTGGTTGAACAACTCTGAAACATTAGGTATACCACAATTTACAGAATAGAATAGAATATAGTTATTCGCAACAAGAAACACTAATACATGAACAAAAAATACAAAATTCAATAAAAACAAAAAACAAAAACATGATTTGTTGCGAAACGGTCCTCAACTCAGCGTAATGGTAGGTACTAATGGTAGTCTTTCGGCTAGCGCTGGTCTTCCGTACAGCACTCGTAAATATATCTTTTGTAGTATACAGAAGTATACTACTATATACTAATATACTACTATATTTAGTAGTATCCCAGAAACAAGTGTCAAGCGAAAGTCCAGAGGTAGAGGACCTTATGGGACACCCGAATCACCCCCATGTATGTTTCGCGATTTTTCGTAGTTTAGGAGTTATGGCCTTTTTTCTCATTTTCTAGGTACTAAAATACGACCACTGAGACCTATTTGGTCATACTAACTGCAATAATTGAGATAATTGGCTGATTTTTTTTTCAAATGTGGAGCTGAATAATAGGGTCATGTTACCTGTTACAAAAAAAAGGCGTAACACTAACCAAACTGTTACAAATTGAAAAAGAATTTCATAAACTGAGCGTTGATAAAACGCTATAAACTCTTTAAAGAGCAATTAAAAGAAAAACTCGCCTATTATTTTTTTTCCAAACCAACTTCAAAAACTTCCGTACTTCATTAGCTATCAACCCTATTAATTTTATTAGTCTATCATTAGTAAAAATTTTATTTAAAAATTCTTTGGTCGAAAATTCTACAACAAACTTTCGCGTTTATAATATTAGGATAGGATGTTGAGGATATGACTCACCTGTGACCAGGAACCAGGGTATAGACCCTGGGCCCACAGCGAACATCACCACGAACATAATCACCAGCGCGATGCAGAGGTACGATACCCAAGTTATCTCCGTCTGAAACATAATCAAATTTGACGTTTTAGCCTACGAGTAACGAATAGAAATGGAGATCTAATTAGATCTCCACTTCGGTTCCGGTTTCCGGCTCCGGTTCACTATGAGAGTTAACTCTCATAGTGAACCCGATAAAAATGTGTTCCAAAGTCAACCATCGCGCAGACATTTCCGCGCACTGGATTGTATCTTTCATGACATGACTGGCATTCTTTGACAATAAGTACGGACATAGAGTGCGTTTCATCTTTATTTACCCATGCCGTCATGTTGGTAGCAAAACAAAAAAGTGCAAAATACAAAAAAAATAATGTGCTACCTTGAATTTAGGGGGATTTGTACATAAAGAATGAATAAACGAATCTTCCTGTATTCAAGGTTTAGGGTATAGCACATTCAGGATATTATGGTAAGACTTTTTTGTTTTGCTACCAACATGACGGCATGACGGCAAAGATGAAACGCACTCTAGTGAATAGTGTTAAACAGTAGGGTATCAGTCATTTAATGTGAACTCAATAGTTGGGTTTTAACTTCGTCTAGCCAAATATTAAATGTATAAATCTGAGGGCGTTCATGGAAACAGGAAACGTGTTTATTATTCTGTTCGGTGCTGGTAGGAGAAACAGAAAAAGTCGGAAAAATCCGTGGAACACTTTTTGTGAGCCAATGAGACTTCAATATATATTCTGAGTTCGTTGGTTTTAGCCTCACCATTGAATAACCATCAATACCCTATCCCCTGACCCCTGGTGCATAGATGGTTTGGGAGCTCCTCGAACTGACATATAAATTGGCAACACACAAGCTACCCAGCAATAGCAGTTTCCTACCAGCTCTTTATTTATTTATTTGGTACACCAACAGTAACACACAATAATACTATACAATAAAGCATTACAGAAAAAGTCCACGTGTGCTTACCAATGACAGGTACAGCTTTGTCTACAAAATAATGATAGGTATGAGCTTTGTTAACTAAATATTTAAAAATAAAAACAAGGAACCGAATACAAAAGGTTATAAGACCTAACTTAGGTATTTCAGCACTTAGCTCCAGATATTGAATCATGGAAGATGTCAGCATCGAGACTCTTGAAGTTAAGCTCATTGTATCCAATGTATTATTGTATTGTTGTTGTTGTTGTTAAGCTCTTTCAACCAGCATCAAGTCCTCAAACTTACATATAAGTTGGCAATACACAAGCCGACTGTGCATAGCATCATGCCACCGAATCCAGCCAGCAGTAGCAGTTTCCTTCCCGCTCGTTCAACCAGCATCAAGCTCAGCACTGTCATTAGCACGTTCATTACACCCATACCTGGAATCACAGAACAAGGTTAGACGCTTACGCTGACGACCTCTGTGGCACGTCGGGCGAAGGCCCGACTGCAATGGAGAAGGTGTGAGATCTGTGGTATTGCTAGCCAAATTTTCGGTCTTCGCTACGTTGCAAACCGCCGTACCCAAGACGTGTTAATACGTGGACTTTTTCCACGTATTAACACGTCATCCAAGCTGACTCTTATCCGAATCCGCTGGCGCAATATCATCAGCATACATGAGCATCGGGGCGGAAACCGTACTGGCCCGCCGAGATAGTGCACTCCTGCCAGATCCGAGAGTCAACTATACGCTCGTAGAGCTTCTTCTGATGGGATATGACCTGTATACCACGATATCTTTCACACTCCTGCACATCTGTGCCATGCTGGTCATGGCAAGGGATCTCCGTTGCCTTTGAACACTGGAGTAATAACACTCAGTCTCCATTGGGCAGGGATCCTGCAGGCCTTGATTATGCGGTTAAAAAGGTTGGTTAAGATGTCCACATCACGAGAACCCATCGCCTTCCATACTTCGATGGGGACTCCATCGGCGCCGACAGCTTTCCGATTCTTCATGCGACGAAGAGCCAAATCGAGACGATGAGCGAAGAGCTCTTCAGGCGTGATTCGGAGTATTGAAACTCCATAAGGTCCCGTTTTTACCCTTTTGGGTACACAACCCTAAAAACGAAACAGGCCTAAATTACGACAATACGTCCTCACACGTTACTCACCCAAAGTGGCGTACTGCGACTGTTTCTCCCCCAAATTGACCTTCAAAAAGATGTCAGTGGAATAGAATATGAAGGCGTTGATCCCGGACAGCTGTTGAGATATCATCACCACCATCGCGATGATGAGAGGCTGACGGAGTTGACGGTTGAAGAATAACTCGCGCAGGGTTACTTTCTTCGACACTTTGTTCTTTTCTGCTTCCTGGAAAGAAATATTTAGTACTTAATAGCGGAAAGTACCTACCTAGTAGTATTTTTTAGGAGCTCATTGGGGTAATGTTTTATTAAAGTGTATGTATGATAATTTACCTTGTATGGTAAATTCTTACCTGGTGCATCTCTTCCATTTCTCCATGGACTGCTACATCTCCTCTTAGCCAATTTAAAGCTGGAATTAAAAAAAAAACTTACGTCTTAAAGTCTTAATATATACAATGTGCTCGAGGAGGGGGTATTAAGACGAAGGGGGTTGTTGTAGACGTCTAGGCAAACAACTTTTGTTCTACGACTTTTGAAAATTCGATTTTGTTTTCGAAAAATCTTTAAATAAACTTTAAACTCAAAATTTTCTAAGAACCTCAAATTTCAAAATGTTGTAGAATAAAAATTGTTCCCCTAGACCTTTAGAACAACCCCCTTCCGGATTAATACCCCCTCCTTGGAGCACCCGGTATAAAGCCTGTGGTAAGTTACTTGAACTCACAACTTTCCGCTCCCGAACAATGGAGGTACCGCAAGGATTTATATTGCGACCTTCTCAATTCTTAGTCTATGTAAATGATTTAGGTTTATTATATGGGGGATAAATGGTATAGTATTTATGCCACTAATTTATATTTAAACAAATATATCAAAGAATGGTTCAAGCATATCGACATGCCTAAACAGTAATTTTTTGTCTAAAATTTGGTTAGGCTTTGAACCAATACGAAGTTTTGTCTTGAAACTATACTAAAACTAGCTGACCCGGCAAACGTTGTTTTGCCTCATAAATTATAGATAGTAGCCGATTCTCAGACCTACTGAATACGCATATAAAATTTGGTAAAAATCGGTAGCGCCGTTTCGGAGGAGTACGGTAACTAACATTGTGACATGGAAATTTTATATATAAGAAGAAGATGTAGGAAACAATGTCACCTACAATCCAAACACAAAAAAAAAACTCGACAACATTACGCCATGATACAATCAACAATTTTCAATGAAACCGACAAGCGTCTATAATTCACTTATGGAACAAACCTCTCTGAGCGTGCAATTCCTGTCCTTTATTGAGCAGCAGGTACTTGGGGCTCTCAGGGCATAGCGGTAACATAAAGCACTGTAACAAGGCCGGGGCAGCCGAGAGAGCCAGCAAGTAGGGCCAGCGGTCCGCGGACCCCAGAGCCCCGGACAGACCCAGGACTTGGGACACGAGGATCGATATTGTGATCACTAGCTGATACACGCATCCGATCTGGAATGGAAGGGAATTAAATCATGGATTTTTCTTCTGTTTTCGCGATGTTGGAAAGAAATTAAGGAGACAGTCTACCTACTATTTTCTCCATACAAACTTTACAAACGTATAAGCCCCGCAAGTTGATATTGCGATTGGCGGCCATCTTGGTGACGTAGTCGACGTGCACCGTCGCTACGTTCGCAAGGTAAATAATAAATTTTATAATTATTTACCACATAACCCAGACATTAATTAAGAAATGTTTACACATCAACAATATAATTATTATGTACTTATGGGTCTAATCATTGTTTTTTTTATAAGCAGCATTTAAAACTAATCTTTTATGGTCCCGAAATTTCTTAGAAATATACCTATGGTCATAAACAGCCGTCTCGCTACTACAAATAAACCCATAACCCTAGCTTATTTACTTTTTCTTAAAAAATTTTTGCTATCTGTACTTTTGTCCAACGGATGACGTCACGCAGCTGTTATTGTGACAAGGTTCCATCTCAATATCAACTTGCGGGGCTTTTCGACTGTTTCCTGTCTGGATACAGATATTAGAAAAAATATGTTTATGCCATAAGTCCTTTATCAGCCATGACCATGCCCTTACGGTTTGTTTTTTTTTTTTCATTTTCTAATTTTTCTGAAGTAGGTACTTAGTAGGTAGACTTTCCTTTTTCTTAATGACATTTTTCGGTCGGACTCGAGTCTTCCTGGGCCCGTCTGAACTCAGCCCGTTTTTAGGGGATCAATCGGGGTAGGGACGGGCCCAAGCTGACTCAAGGCTGACCGAGTTTTTTAGGCATAACTTTTAGTCTACTTTCTACCATATTAGTCCCAACTTGGTACTCGATGAGGTAAGTCCCCAGGCCCGATTGATCCCCTAAAAACGGGCTGAGTTCAGACGGGCCCAGGCTGACTCGAGTCTGACCGACTTTTTTTAGCATAACTTTTACTACTCTTTCCACCATATAAGTCTCCACTTGGTACTAATGAGGTAAGATGACCAACTTCCCCCTCCTAGTCTATTACTTTTATCATTGTTTCAACGCTCAACGTATCGAGGCCTTTACAGGTGTCCAGGTTTACAGGAATCCTGAAGAAGAGACCTTACCTGAGATAATTAGAATAGAAATAAAATTTAGAAAAAATTGATAATAAAAGAAATCAAAACGTAGGGGCATGGTCATCGCTGATATAGGATTTATGGCATAAACATATTTTCTCTAATGTCTTTATCCAGGGAGGAAACAGTCGACTACGTTTGTAATGTTTGTATGGAGAAAAGAGTAGGTAGACTTTCCCCATAATTAGGTAACATAGGTACTTACCGATCCTCTCAAGGCAACGGGCGATATTTCAGACAGATAGAGAGGCGCCAATCCTGCGTTCAGCCCGCTGTTGATACCTATCAATAACCTAAGGATTATCAAAAACATGTTTTAATCAACATTTTTAGATAATTCACATAATAAAGATTAAAGGTAAACTCATTTCATCGTCATTTCAAATTATAAACTCTCTCTTTGTGTGTATATTTTTGTACAATTGTTATTACTATGAAACTATGAAATGACATTTTCGTTAACTTATGTGAAAAGCCCATAATGTACTTTGTGGAAAAGCCCCTCAGATCAATAATGCCCAAAATAGGTAGGTAGGTACAGTCGGAATACTAATTGAGTGACCAGGGGCGACAAAGTGTTTTTTTTTTTCATAAGTATAATAAATTTATTTAGCAATTCTAACACTGAAATTAATTTATAGATTAATTGTTTAACCAAAATATGCGGTACCTACCTACAATAATTATTCCGGTTTAAGGCATTATTTTAAGCGAATAACGCTTGCGTCTGAAAGGCCAGGCTCTCCTATATCATTATTTTAATCTTAAAATTAGTTACCATCGTAAAATACAAATTAATTGAAAAATACAAAATAAATAAAGATAGAAATTGCTAATATTAGGTATATTTAAATAAGATTTGAGATCATTAAAATGGCTAAAAAATAACGATACTTTAAGAATATACCTAACTGTATTTACAAATATCTAATTAAACTAATAGGTAGGTACCTACGAGTATTTCACAAATTAAATAAAAAATGTGGTTTTAAAACCGATAATAGACAAGTCACGTATATATGTGCGTGAGATCACCTGTATTGTATCACAGGATGTATACTTAATTGATATTCCGAGTGTACATATTATGTGCAATTCCCACTGGATGGCGCGGCGCGGCGGCGCGGGCGCAGCGCATTTTACATTGTACCTTTTGGGGAAATTGTACCTTTGTAGAGGTGGTTTTAAAGTAGTTGAGCTCCTAATTTTCATGCAACTGACTCTGCGTAAGGAGGCTGCGACTGCCCACAATTTACTCAACGAAATTGAACTCTTTCAAAGTAATTAATTAGGGTTCTTATTTGCATGTACCTAGATAAACTGTTAAACGCATCGCGCCGCACCGTTCATCCCGATCCTGCGGGAATATGGGGATAAAAGTACCCAATGTATTATTCCAGGTCTCCAGCTATCTATATACCTACTGAGTTTCATGGTAATCGGTTCAGCGGTCTTTACGTGATTAAGTAAAAAACACACTCACATACATACTCACAAACTTTCAGCTCTATAATATTAATAGTAGGATGTATTTTTACTTGAAACCTCAAAACCAAATTGTCAAATAAACTGGGTCAAGTGTTACCTTCCAATAACAAGTAAAATGGCTGAGTTAGCAGCTTTCGCAGACCCTTCACAGGCCGCGCCTGCGAACACGAACACGTTGTTCGCCAGTAGACCGCCCTTCCTGCCTAGTCTGAAACATAAGAAAACAAACAGGAGGTATTATACCTCTTTACTTATGCACAGAAAACATAAATAGTACAAGTACAGAAGCTACACTGTTGAACGTCATTTAAATAATAGTGATCCTTGCAAAGACACAATAAAGCGCAATTCAGATCACCAAGCAATACCTGTGTTCTGAAAACGGGCTTTAACAATTCTAAATTCAAATAAGTGTCAAATTTCGCGATAGGGTTGTCTTTTTAAAGTTTTTTACCCGAATAAGGCAAAAAGGAGGTATGAATAATAAAGAATAAAAAACAAAAAAATTCTATTAATTTTTGTATGTAGCTAAAGGCTATTTTGTTTAGAAAATTTATTTTCAAGGAAAAATAGCATTCAAAAATTTTCACTTGCGGCGAGGCTTGAACTCGCGTCTTTGGGTCAGTACCCCAACGTCATTACCAACTAGACTACGCAAGCTCACGTCCCGTGCCGTGAAAACTTCCAATGCTATATTCTCCTTTGATTGTTTTCGATTAAGGCTCGTTAGAGCGCCATCTATCTAACGCTACAGGAACAACTTTCCAGTTGTTTACACCTGCGTCGTAATGGTTAACTTTACAGTTAACTCATTAAACGTAAGATGTCGCTTTTTCCATTACTATAAAATTTCTATTAATTTTTGTATGTAGCTCAAGGCTATTTTGTTTAGAAAATTTATTTTCAAGGAAAAATAGGAAGGAGTTAACCATTACGACGCAGGTGTAAACAACTGGAAAGTAGTTCCTGTAGCGTTAGATAGATGGCGCTCTAACGAGCCTTAATCGTAAACAATCAAAGGAGAATATAGCATTGGAAGTTTTCACGGCACGGGACGTGAGCTTGCGTAGTCTAGTTGGTAATGACGTTGGGGTACTGACCCAAAGACGCGAGTTCAAGCCTCGCCGCAAGTGAAAATTTTTGAATGCTATTTTTCCTTGAAAATAAATTTTCTGAATAAAAAACAGTTTTAATTTATTTATTTTTACTATTTCCACATCCATCCCGCACACCATAAGCCGACACCAATACAGTCTCCACATGCTGGCCCATATTAGTGGGCTAGCATCATGTACAGCAGCCATAAAATCGATAATTCGCGTGTTCTTTTGACATAATTATAATTATTTCCATGCATGTTTGAGAATATCTTTTAATAGAGACAAACTTTACATAGCTGATATATTCACCTGTCAGCTACAAGGCCGGTGAGGACACCTCCAATCATGCCTCCCACGCAGTACACAGAGACCGCAATGGACCACATGGTCGTCACTTTCGGGTCTTTCAGCGCAGGGAGGGACGAGTTCGTCTCGGATAAGGCTTCTTTTTGTAACCATTCTGACATTACCTGCAAATTATTTTTGGAACATTTTACTTGAAAATCTTTCCATCTCGCTTCTTACTCTCACTACATTCTCAAAAATCCTACCATCCCGCATCTCACACTAAGTGTATATTCTTAAAAATCCTTCCATCCCGCATCTCACACTAAGTGTATATTCTCAAAAATCCTTCCATCGCGCATCTCACTCTCACTACAGTCTCGAAAATCATGTACACTCTCATTACAGTCTCGAAAATTCTACCATCTCGCATCTCACTCTCCCTACATTCTCGAAAATCTTACCATCCCGCATCTCACTCTCACTACAGTCTCGAAAATCATGTACACTCTCATTACAGTCTCGAAAATCCTACCATCTCGCATCTCACTCTCCCTACATTCTCGAAAATCTTACCATCCCGCATCTCACTCTCCCTACATTCTCGAAAATTCTACCATTCCGCATCTCACTCTCCCTACATTCTTGAAAATCCTACCATCTCGCATCTCACTCTCCCTACATTCTTGAAAATCCTACCATCTCGCATCTCACTCTCCCTACATTCTTGAAAATCCTACCATCCCGCATCTCACTCTCCCTACATTCTCGAAAATCTTACCATCCCGCATCTCACTCTCACTACAGTCTCGAAAATCATGTACACTCTCATTACAGTCTCGAAAATTCTACCATCTCGCATCTCACTCTCCCTACATTCTCGAAAATCTTACCATCCCGCATCTCACTCTCACTACAGTCTCGAAAATCATGTACACTCTCATTACAGTCTCGAAAATCCTACCATCTCGCATCTCACTCTCCCTACATTCTCGAAAATCCTACCATCCCGCATCTCACTCTCCCTACATTCTCGAAAATCCTACCATCCCGCATCTCACTCTCCCTACATTCTCGAAAATCCTACCATCCCGCATCTCACTCTCCCTACATTCTCGAAAATCCTACCATCCCGCATCTCACTCTCCCTACATTCTCGAAAATCCTACCATCCCGCATCTCACTCTCCCTACATTCTCGAAAATCCTACCATCCCGCATCTCACTCTTCCTACATTTTCGAAAATCCTACCATCTCGCATCTCACTCTTGTATTACAGAGTATTACTAGGTTCATTACTTACAGCTTGTGGTGCGTTGAGGACTCCGGTGTTGTAGCCATGTTGGAAGGCAGACCAGCATGCCGACGATATCACGGCAAACGCCAGCCGCGCGTTCATACCCTGGAAGGTGGGACACTCAATTATATGAAAATGTCTAGATTTTTCTTCTGGTTTCGCGATGTTGTATTGAAATTAAATACATTTTTCGGTTTTAATGTCTACCTAAATCTAAAGCTTAACATATCCATATTACCTATAGTATAATACTTTAATTAAAATTTCATCTATATTTAGAAAAATAATATGTCTCCAACTTTAATGCAAGTTTTTAATGGGGCGGTACGAAGCTAAAAAACCCACTAAAACTAATGAGGTACCTATATGTACCATTGAATAGCAAGACTCGCTATTATTTACATAGCTGAATTACATATTGTCCACAAAAGACAATGTTTTTTCAATAATATTGTCTCGTGTAACAAAGATGGTGCATAGACGGTGATGTAATTTTTTGCATTTTTAATTTTTACATACATTCTTTAACACCTATCAAAATTGGAGTAATACACGTTTAGAAAACCGCCCGCTCTCCTAAAATGAATATCTCTGCGTTGTTAGTTCTTACTAAGTCCATGGTCTCTGCATCTATTATAATCAGTTTGGACTACAACTGACAGACACACAGACCGACAGTGGAGTCCTAGTAAACGGGTCCCGTTTTTGGTTGGGTACGGAACCTTAAAAACCAAGAATCCGTTCTTAGTACCTACCTACTCACTTTCAACCCCTAAAACCTATGTCCCAAATTTCAAGTCTCTACACCTAGCCGTTTAGGCTGTGCGTTGTCTTACGAGTTAGAAGAAAATACGAATTACACCTCTAAATTTAGTTTTGATAGTACCTAATAAAGATTTTTCTTCTGTTTTCGCTATGTAAGATAGAAATTAAAGACATTTTCGGTTTTAATCGCGTGGTGTTTATTACTTTTAGCATTGTTTCAACGCCCAACTTTTCGGGACCTTTACAGGTCTCTTCTTTAGGATTGACTGACTGAATCCTGAATCTGAGAAGAGATCTGTTGGTCTCGAAACGTTGAGCGTTAAATTGAAACAATGCTAAAAGTACCAAGGTACTTAAGAACGTGGCAACTGTTACCATTTCCATACAGACTTAATACCAAAATAAATTATGAAAAATTTAGTTTTCTACCTTAATATCGATATTATTCAGATTAAGATTTTACTTTTATAGGGTCCCCATCACAAGGTTTTCCAAAATATTTATTCAAAATGAAATAAAACGGAAATGGAAACAGTCGCCACGTTCTTAATACATAAACACTACGCGATTAAAACAGAAAAATGAGTTTAATTGAATAGTAGATAATAATGTAAGTCTGGATTCCATTTTCGGTTTTATCTTGGTGCGTACGCCCGCTGCCTGTAACGTTTGTTTAATCTCGGCCGCACATTGTTCCTGTTCTTGGTAAACGTGCTACTTTAAGAGGTTAGGGTTGCCTCATTGACGAAGAATCGGGATATAGAGCCAATACGGCACGAAATTTCCCTAGGGACTTAATGTGGGCATTTTGTCCCCAAAGAGTCACGTCCCTAAGCAAAAATTACATAAAAAATATACGGAATAAGTTGTATTTTTTTTTTTACTTTTTTTTTTGTATCCGTAATATAAAATTCTCCTAAACATAATATAACGGCGGCTTTCTTGTTCCCAATCCCTTGGGGAAATTGGAACAATACTAACCCCTTCTTAAAAACGATGACTAAGTTTATTTAACGTTTGTCTCTGTCTGTTAACTTTATTAAAACTTCATGGCACAGTAAAGGAAAAACTAAACATAAAGTTAGTCTTTTACATCTACACTAATATTATAAAGAGAAAATATTTGTATGTGTGTGTGTGTGTGTGCGTGTGTCTGTATGTTTATCCTATCCTTCCTACTATCCTACTAATATTATAAATGTAAAAGTTTGTATGGATGTTTGTTACTCTTTCACGCAAAAACTACTGAACCGATTGCGATGAAACTTGGAATATAGATAGCTGGACACCTAGAATAACACATAGGCTACTTTTTATCCCGTAATTTCCGAGGGATCGGGACTTACGCCGGTGAAACCGCGGGGCGCAGCTAGTAATGTATAAACTCGCCGATTTCAAAAATTCTCACTGAGTAACATAAACTACATTTAATCTCGATATTCTCACGGGATCGGCACTTACACGGGTGAAACTGCAGCTAGTCGTTTATAAGTAAGAGGGTGACAGACTATGTGTTCAATAATATTAGTTTGTTAATCTATTATAAACTAGCTGCGCCCCGCGGTTTCACCCACGTAAGTCCCGATCCCGCGGAAATTACGGGATAAGAAGTAGCCTATGTGTTATTCTAGGTGTCCAGCTATCTATATTCCAAGTTTCATCGCAATCGGTTCAGTAGTTTTTGCGTGAAAGAGTAACAAACAACCTTCCTCGCAAACTTTCACATTTATAATATTAGTAGGATAGGAAAGGAAGGATTAGTAGAATACCTAATTAATTAATAATTAGAAAGATCGACTGAGCAGCCCTAGCCCCATTCCTATAGCTCGTAAAGGCGTAATGTGGACCGGTTAGTTCCAGACACCGATCAGATAACCATGGTTCCAGACGACCGACCACGCTCCAAACCGGTTTGATAAGGAGTTATAACCACAAATAACATAATATAGGTGATATACCCAACTAGCTAAGATCGTGAGGGTAGTATAGGTGCCGGGCACGCCTACTCTACCTAACAATGTCCCGGGCACTACAGCACAAAAATAGCATCGAGAGTCTACTTACTCTTTCTCCATACAAACGTAGTCGACTGTTTCCTCCCTGGATAGATATCAGAGATAATGTGTTTATGCCATAAAATATATATCTGCTATGACCATAAGACCATGACCCTGCGTTTTATTTTCGTTTTCTAATTAAAAAATATAGGTACATAAAATTTAGAAAAAATAGAATATGAAAAAATAACAGTAGGGACATGCATGGCCATGCCTGATGTAGGTTTTGTAGCATATACATTTTTTCTCTAATATCTCTATCCAGGGAGGAAACAGGCAACTACGTTTGTAAAGTTTGTATGGAGAAAAGAATAGGTAGACTTCCCCCTTAAATTGAAGATGAAAAGACCGATTAACAATATCTAGCTGACCCGGGGAACTTTGTTCCGCTTTAGAGGCAAATCCGTCTTCTAGTTATAAGCTACCTCCCCACCAATTTTCAGCCAAATCGGTTCAGCCCTTCTTGAGTTAAGTTTTTTGTTTTTACGGTTCTATACGGTTTTTACGGTTTACCCAAAGGGTAAAAATTGGCCCAGTGCGAGTCAGGGGTGGATCCCACTATTTCCATTGGAATAAATAAATAAATTCTGTGAACAACACACAGCGCCATCTAGCCCCGTGGTAAGCGACTAAGCTTGTGTTACGGTGACTAGACAACGGATATAATACTTATATTTATTTTTCTTTTGTAAATACATACATTTTATACATAGAAGGACACCCAGACCAGACACAAATATTTATTTTTAAGCATAAATACTTGCACCCGGTGGGAATCGAACCCGCAACCTCCTGCATTGCAGTCGGGCTCTCGCACGACGCGCCACAGAGGTCGTCGAATACAAAACGGAAATAGAGGAACTAAAGTTTTGTAAAAATTATATCCCATTAGGGGGCGTCCATAAATTACGTGAGGTTTTTTTTGAAATTTTCTGTCCCTCCCTCCCCCCCTGGTGAGATGTCGTGAGATTTTATTCAACCCCCTCCCCCATCCTCCAATCTCACGTGAGATTTTTCAAAATGTGGGTTTCTTACGTAAACGCGTTGGATTGTTATTGTAAAAAGAAAAAAAAATTAGCTTCGTGTAAACTGTAGAGTGTGTTCAGTTACTGTAGCAGTAAAATACAGCTCCGGTAGCAGAATTTTTTTTTCAGTGTCTACAATCTGGATTAAATGGACCAAAATAATACCTATAATTTTTTTTTGTTTCAATCAGAAAAAAAATTGCGTGATATTTGCCGAGACCCTCCCTCTCACCAACGTAAGATTAGATGAGATTTGACTCGACCCCCTCCCCCCCTTAAACACCTCACGTAATTTATGGACGCCCCCTTAGGTAATTTCTAATTCGACAAAAAACGCAGTTGTGTTATTTGAGAATCTGTTTCAACTTTAACGTTTATGACGGCTTGATAAATTACTAATTCATAAAATTACTTGAAAATTAACGAGACTAGTAGCAACCCGTGATTTGTTGCAGTGGAAATAGTGGGTGAATCTTTCCCAGTATTTCCATCAATGGAAATATTGGGATCCACCCCGAGGTCCCCGAGTCAGCTTCCGAGTCACTACTACACCAATGTAAATAATATTGTTAGTTGCGACAACCCTAAACACTGTTCGCTGTCTGGCTGTCTAGCTAGACGTTTGGTGGTATTTACAGCAAGATATTATCAAAGGCGTGCGCGAACTGGTATAGTGCGTTTCATCTTTAAATTCCTATGCCGTTATGGTGGGAGCAAAACAAAAAAGTCTTGCCTTAATATCTTGAAAGTGATATACCCTAAACTTTGAATACAGGAAGATTCGTTCATTCATTCTTCATATACGAATCTCCCTTCATTGAAGGTAGCACATGAAATTTTTTTATATTTTGCACTTTGTTGTCTTGCTACCAACATAACGGCATAGGAATTTAAAGATGAAATGCACTCTAGCCTTTCCTTATACTTGTGGTATACATAGTTACAGTTTTCCGGGTCTTAATGGCGTATTAATTATTTATTTACCCCTCGTCCCCTCGCGACCAAGACCATTGTAACATGTTTGACACGTCGAAGTAAGAAAATAAATAACAATACGCGATTAAGACCCGGTAAAATGTAACTAGTAACTTATGTTAACAAATCGTGTGAATTTAAAAAGTTTACTTCGGGTAAAAAGTTTACCTGTTATGGTTGGGAATTCGGCTCTCGAAGTTGTTGACGCGTACGTATACCTAGGACAGACAGTCCAGTTAGGTAGGTTCAACTTCGAGAAAGAGGTCAATCGTCGAATCCAGCTCGGATGGGCAGCGTTCGGGAAGCTCCGCAACGTCTTTTCGTCTAAAATACCTCAGTGCCTTAAGACGAAAGTCTTCAATCAGTGTGTGTTGCCAGTGATGACATACGGATCCGAAACGTGGTGCTTCACTATAGGCCTTATGAATAAGCTTAGAGTTGCTCAAAGAGCTATGGAGAGAGCTATGCTCGGGGTTTCTCTACGGGATCGAATCAGAAATGAGGAGATACGTAGAAGAACGAGGGTCACCGACATAGCCAAACGGATTAGCTCTTTGAAGTGGCAGTGGGCAGGACATATAGCACGGAGAGCAGATGGTCGTTGGGGCCGAAAAGTTCTCGAATGGAGACCGCGGATCGGAAAGCGCAGCGTTGGACGTCCACCAACGAGATGGACGGACGACTTAGTTAAGGCCGCGGGTTCACGATGGATGCAGGCCACTTATGACCGAAGCATCTGGAAATCTATGAGGGAGGCTTATGTCCAGCAGTGGACTTCTTACAGCTGAAATGATGATGATGATGATGACTTCGGGTAGGTAGGTATATTTAACCTAGTTAATAAAAGGTGTCTACTTATTTTTTTTAAGTCATCATTTTAAACCGACTTCTAAAAAGAAGGTGCGGCTACTTTTCTGTTTGTAACCTTGAACACAATATCATGTCACAAACACAATCATGTAACGGAGCCCGAATGGAGGCGGGCGCGATCGCTGGCTGCGTCCTGCGGTATTTAGATGTGAACTGCTTATCATGATTAATTAGGTACTTATAAGATTGTTACGATAATAGTTTACGAAAGATGATAATATTAGGGGGAAAGTCTACCTGCTCCTAAGCATAGATATGTAAAGTCTAACAAAAAATCGTCACTCTAAAAAGTCCCAACAATTTTATTGCTTGATTTCGAATTTAAAATAATTATACCTACGAGTACTATGATGATTTTACTCAGCCTACAATTTAATGGGGTTAGTCCACTTTCGCCATACCAGGTTCTACGGCTACGAAAAAAGTAGTAATCCTTTCGCCATACCTGCTCGACATGGTCGATAGGCTATGGCGAAAGAATACTCCAATTTATTTATTTGATTTTTATTAACTTTAAGTTGAAAAGTTGTTGAGTGGAATCGTGCCACTCGCGTCCTTCTACTCATCGTCGTCATCGTGGGCGTGGTTTTTACCAGGCTGTAAGCACTGACTAGAAGTTATCCTGCACCGTACTAGACGTGTAAAATGTGTGATAGTAGGTAATTGGTATGGAAGTACTAGGCTATTATAAATCACCAGAAGGTCGTTACATACTTTTACAATTGAGATATTTCTCGCTTGAAGAAACATACGGAAATGTGATAAGTGTGAGTTATACATTCTACATACTTATGATAGCCTAGTACATCATACTTAATAATAGAGTATATTTTTTATTACCTTCACTTTTTGTAAAAGTAGGCGTGGTCACCAATATGGCCACGCCCAGTTTTACGCAAGGTAATAAATGGGCGTGGGTGTGTGTGTGTGTATGTTTGAATGACAAAGAAGATTATTAAAATATTAGATTACTTAACACTTTATTGTACTAAAATTTACAAAACTCATGAAAAAAAAAACTTACTAGTAATTATAATAAAGGTACCATGTGCGGCCTTATTGCTGAAAGCGATCTATTCCAGGCAACATGTAAAAAAAGAGAAGTGTGATTAGACTTATAATAAGTCTTATAATAAGTAGGTAGGTACTAGTTACTTACTATCCAACACAATGCATATTTCTAAATCAATTAATTAAATTAAAACAAGCAAATCTGCAGTGCTGTGATTATTATCTAGTGTTTTAAGATAATTATTTGTATAACCAAAGATGATTTTATAATAATTTTAAAACAGCATATTTTAAAATGATGGCAGTTAAGTCTGTGTTTTATATTGCCATGTTTTGTAAAAAAAATAGCAAACATTATTATTAGACACAGGTCTAGATAGAGTTATAATATTTTTTAGTAATTGCCTCGACATTTCGACAAACGGGTCACACCGGCCGTGGTCCCGAGAAGGCCGACCGAGTTGAGTCTTCTCGGGACCACGGCCGGTGGAACCCGTTTCCCCTTACGTCGAGGTAACTCATAAAAATGATTATCTATAACGCGATCTAGACCCGTGTTGTGTGATAATGATTGACGGAAATCGTGTGAGTTTAATAAGTGTAGTTTTACCAAAGTCGATTGTTGTAGTTAAAAAAGTTATAAATAATTATTATGGTAGATAATCTTGAACTTGTAACGGCAGATATATCGCCATGTCTGTTATATTGAAAATAAAAATATTGATAATTTTAGATATTCTTGTACTTGTTATGGCAAATATTTCGTCATGTTTTTAAATCGGACTGTTTTAATTACTTTTAGCATAGTAGATTGTTTAAAGATAATTTTGGATTATCTTGTACGTTGTAATTTTGTGTAATTTATTTGTTTTATTTAGTCAATTGTAGGTTAAAACGCCGTCCTGTGATTTAAAATGTATGCATATCTGCTGTTCTGTGATTTAAAATGTAAGCATATCTACTGTTCTGTGATTTAAAATGTAAGTTTAGGTATCTGCTATTCTGTGATTTATAATGTAAGCATAGCTGCTGTTCTGTGATTTAAAATGTAAGCATAGCTGCTGTTCTGCGATTTAAAATGTAAATAATGTAAGGTATAATTTAAAGTTAAATAATAAAATAAAGAGTTGATTCATATTATATTAATGCATTGGTCTCATTTCACATACCTATTATAACATTTCCATTGGAAACTATAAATACTATTTACCTGTCATATTTTTGTCAGGGTTTTGAACAGTTTTATCAAAATTTTAAAATATTTAAAAACAGTAAAAATCATAGTCGGTTTTTAAATTTTTTTCATTAGTTAAAACTAATGAAAAAAAATTAAAAACCGACTATGATGCACTAAAGTGCACTAAAGTGCATTTCTGCTGTCACTTAAAATCTTCTTTGTGAAGACCTTTCAATTAAAAAAAGAATAATCTCAATCGGTCAAGCCGTCTTCGAGTAATCGGCGAACATCCTAAAACCGACTTTTTTTGAAGTCGGTTTAAATGCTAAGATTATGAATCTTATGATTTAGAAATATGCATTGTGTTGGATAGTAAGTAACTAGTACCTACCTACTTATTATAAGACTTATTATAAGTCTAATCACACTTCTCTTTTTTACATGTTGCCTGGAATAGATCGCTTTCAGCAATAAGGCCGCACATGGTACCTTTATTATAATTACTAGTAAGTTTTTTTTTTCATGAGTTTTGTAAATTTTGGTACAATAAAGTGTTAAGTAATCTAATATTTTAATAATCTTCTTTGTCATTCAAACATACACACACACACCCACGCCCATTTATTACCTTGCGTAAAACTGGGCGTAGCCATATTGGTGACCACGCCTACTTTTGCAAAAAGTGAAGGAAATAAAAAATATACTCTATTTAATATTCCTTATGTTTTTATTGCTCAAGGCATTTTACTTGAAATATTTTACAAGGAGAAATACATCATCAAAAATCCTCCCATGACAGGATTCGAACCTGTGCCCGGTAGTTCGATCAATCGGACTACGTGAACTTTTTTTTCCAGTTGGTTCGATTACTCGAACCACTGAGCAATAAAAACATAAGGAATATTAAATAGGAGAAAGAACGACATCTCATTTCGGATGCGTTAACTGTAAAGTTAACCATCCGAATCAGTCAATAGTTGTAAAACTGTTCTGGTAGATGGCGTTCAAACCGAGCCTTAGTCGGTAAACAAAACAAGTGAGAGTTCATAATCATAAATTCGCCATGACACGTGGGTTCCCGTGTGGCGCAGTGGTAGCGCACTCGCCTGGCAAGCGCAGGTTCGAATCCTGTCATGGGAGGATTTTTGATGATGTATTTCTCCTTGTAAAATATATACTCTATTATTAAGTATGATGTACTAGGCTATCATAAGTATGTAGAATGTTATAACTCACACTTTCAACTTAAAGTTAATAAAAATCGAATAAATAAATTGGAGTATTCTTTCGCCATAGCCTATCGACAATGTCGAGCAGGTATGGCGAAAGGATTACTACTTTTTTCGTAGCCGTAGAACCTGGTATGGCGAAAGTGGACTAACCCTTTAATGCTATGCATCAACAACCGAGTTACCGAAGTATTAAATAAAACCTACAGCGGATGCGTACATATCCGTACCGGACTCGAAATTTCATTTTATCGGATCCTTGGTAATTAAATCATCGCACCGTTTTGGGAACAACCCGAATTATCGAAGTAGGTAATCAAATAATAAACTCTTTAAATTCACACAATATGATAACATGGTTACATTACCGGGTAACAATCGCGTATTAAATAAGGTTGCGGGTTCGTTTCTCGCCGGGTGCAAGTATTTATGCTCTAAATTAAATATTTGTTTCTGGTCTGGGTGTTTTCTATGTATCTTAAGTATGTAGGTATTTACAAAAAAAAGTATAATAATATGTAGTATATCCGTTGTCTAGTATGGGCACTAGGCTTGCACTTGCACACACCCATGTGCAAGCCTAGTGTAGTACTATTATTTATTCTGTGCTAGTGCTTAGTTTGGGGCTAGATTGCGCTGTGTGTAACGTCGTGCAATATTTATCTCTAATTTATAAAAATTCCATGTCACAATGTTAGTTACCGTACTCCTCCGAAACGGCTTTACGGATTTTTACCAAATTTTATATGCGTATTCAGTAGGTCTGAGAATCGGCTACTATCTATAATTTATAAGGCAAAACAACGTTTGCCGGGTCAGCTAGTTTTATATAAATAAAACCCACAGCGGACTCGAAATCAAATTTAATCGGATCTTTGGTAAATTAATCATCGCACCGTTGTTGGAAACAACCCGAGTAACCGGGTTAAGTAATACGGCAGACTCGGTTGTACATCAACATCGGCATACCTACCTACGATACAATACCAACACATGAATATATAACGGTAAAGTCTTGGTGATTGACCCTTCCTTGCTCGAATCGCTCGACCGTGGTCTTGCTTCTTGGCTATAAAACAGTTTTTTTTTAATCGAAATGCCATTATTAGGTATAAAAAAAAAGAAGGACGACCATCACATCATACTTATAGTCGGAATATTAGTTTGTTTGTATAGATATTTGTTTTTTTTTTTTGTTCCCTCTTCACGGCCAAACGGCTCGACCGATTTGGATGAAACTTTGCATAGGGATAGTTTAAATAATGGAGAGTAACATAGGATAGTTTTGATCCAAATAATCCCGCGGGATCGGGATTTACGTGGGTGAAACCGCAGGGAGCAGCTAATTTAAGTAATAAAGAGGGAAGAAACGTTTTATTTTTTTTAATTCGATATTTTTTCCTGCGACTTTCTGAAGTCTAGCGATACCTACCTACTTATCGAAGTGAAAACTTCTAAAAGCTCAATCAAAAAAGCTCAAAGTTAAATAATTATGTAGGTACCTACCAATATATAAATCATAAAAATACAGACTTTCAAAAAAGGAGGAGTTTCTCAATTAGGTTGTGATTATTAATCATTAAAAAAAAAATCCTGGGTACGTACGTACATTATATTTTGTAGTTCAAGTTTATTTTGTAGTAAGTACCTATAAATAATGTCAGATTTCTTGAAAAATGTCTGCCTGTGCTATTAAGAAAGTCAAAATCACCCATGTAGTACTCAAGTAGGTAGGTATACCTTATTCTTCTTTTCGGGTAGTGATTTGTCTCACCTAGTGTTAGAGTCTTCAATTCACCTCTAACCAAACTTGATCTAACGACTGCTATCTGAGATAACAACCGGGACCAATTGCTTAACGTGCCTTCCGAAGCACGGAAAGCGCAGAATAAAGTATACCTTTTAATAATAAGTAAGTACTTAGATATGAAATTAAGATCATTTTTCGGTTTTAACCGCACAGCTTTCAAATTAACTTAGCATTTTATAACGTCCGACGTTACCGCGTGTCTATAATAGACCTCGTGTTTACAGGTGACAATCTCGCGAAAACCGAAGAAATATCTAATACCTAGGTAACTTAGTAAGATATCTAAAAATAACTGGTTACGTGTATTTCACGCCTTTTGGAAAGCAAATAGGTTAAAGTTCAACTTGCATTTGTTATTGTTCTGAGACTTGCATGAATTCACACTTTGACACTTTGAATAATAATTTATTATAAATGAAAATGGACTTTAAAACCTGCGTTACGTACATAGACGGTTTGGCATAATGTCTTTTTAATTTTAACTGAATTTCTCGGTATTTACTTACCCATACATACCTACCTACATAACTCTATATTATTATCTGTTCTCATTCTCAATATTTATAAAACTGTCCAGGCAACATGCAACAAAATGTGAAAGAAAACTCTTCCCGCTTTGGAAATAAAAAAAAAACATTTACCGCCATCCTTCCGGCTCAGGAATTCCAATAAAACCAAATAGGTGAGTAAATTCTTGGTAGCAGTCAACTTCTGCTGCACTGAAAACGCGCAAGACGTAAATATTTCCAACAATAATAATTTATTAGAACACAAACCGGCTGTTTTTATCACTTTTTTCACATAAAACAACTTTTACGAATAAAAAAAGGATGAAAACGTTATTTTTTTTATGTCACTGTCATTTTAATTTTCGTTGTTTTTGCCGCGGTTTCGGCTAGCGTGCAGCCGGGTCCCGGAACAGTGTACAAATGAGGTTGGATGTACCTAGCTACTCTTTTGGTAAGATGACACGTGTATTACGTCTGGGTAGAGTAAACATAAATCTAAGAACCCGTTTCTTTTATAAAAGCTCTCTTTTATTATGTGATTTATTATTTCCTTACAAGTATAATGTTTATTTATTTATTGAATAATAAATAGGTAATTCACCTTTTTCATTCATAAAACTTATATTAAAATCTACGTGGCCGCATGCTTATCCTTTACTATACTAATAGCCTGAGGAGTAAGTTAATACGTGTTTGTTAATCTTTCACGCAAAAACTACTGAACCGATTGCGATAAAACTTGGTATGCAGATAGCTAAAGATCTAAGTTAACATATATAGCTACTTTTTATCCCGATGATCCCGCGGGAGACTTAAGGTCATAGCCCACTTATACGACTCCGCTCCCACCCGGCAAAAATAATGTAATTCAAATATGGGCTTTAAACATTGATCTTTAGATATATTTTACACTGACTGACGAGCAGTCTGACGGCGCGGCGGCGGCGGTAAACTCGCTGAAAGCGAGCTGTCTGCTAATTTATGATGATGCCAATGTAAAATATATCTAAAGCGCAATATTTAAAGCCCATATTTGAATTACATTATTTTTGCCGGGTGGGAGCGGAGTCGTGTAAGTGGGCTATGGCTATGACCTTTACGCGGGTGAAACCGCGGAGCGCAGATAGTAAGTTATAAATAGGTATAACCTTATTTATTTCATTAGCTGAAAGTATGTACCTACATACGTAATTTTGGCTAATTATTAAATAAAAAGAATGTTCATACGGTGCTCCGAGAAGGGGGTATTATGCCGAAAGGCGGTTGTTCTAGAGGTCTAGGCAAACAACTTTTTTTCTACAAATTTTGGAAATTCGAAGTAGTTTTCGAAAATTTTAAGTTTAAAGTTTGCATGAAAATCAGCTGTTTTTAGAGTTTGAGGTCATTGGCCTTAAGGTTTATTTAGTTTAGACCACGATAATCTAAACATAAATTGCCTTTTTTTTACAAAAACAGCTGTATTTTTTAGTGATACCTGCAACTTTAAAATTTTCGAAAATAAGTGCGATTTCCCAAAAGTCGTAGAATAAAAGTTGTTCGTCTAGACCTCTAGAACAACCCTCTTTCGGCTTAATACCCCCCTCGTCGAAACACCCGAGCGCCAACTATGTAAACTAGGATATAGGTACTTAAGAGGACAGTCTACCTACTCGTTCTTCATACAAACGTAGTCGTCTGTTTCCTTCCTGGATAAACACATTAGAGCAAATATGTTTATGTCGTAAGTCCTATATCAGCCATGACCATGCCCCCTACGTTTTGTTTTGTTTTTCATTTTCTAATAATTAGAGTAGGTAGTATAGATAAAATTTAAAAAAAATCGAAAATGTAAAACATCAAAACGTAAAAGCATGGTCATAGTCATTGCTGATATAGGACTTATGGCATAAAGAATTTCTAATATCTTTGTCCAGGGAGGAAACAGTCGACTACGTTTGTGAGGTTTGTATGAAAAAAAAACAAAACTAAACTTTAAAACCCCGGCCAAGTGCGAAACTCGCTCACGAAGGGTTCCGTACCATTATCGCAATTGGGGACGGAACCCTAAAATGGTTTACAACAACTTTGATTCAAAGAAAATCTGAAACTTATAAGAAACTCTTTGGTCAGTGAAGGCAGACTAGTATATTTGACAGATAGGGCAGCCATTTTGGAATTCCATGACCAACTCGATTTGACTCGACCAATCAGAAGCGACCGTCGTCGACCGTCGCGAAACATCGTACTAGAATTCCCTTGTAGTTTTTGAAACACGTTTGTTGTATGGGAGCCCCTTTTAAATAATTGTTTTATTTTGTTTTTAGTATCTATTTGTTTTAGCGGCTACCGAAATACATCTTCTGTGAAAATTTCAACCTTCTAGCTATTACGGTTCATGAGATACAGCCTGGTGACAGACGGACAGACGGACAGACGGACAGACGGACAGACGGACAGACGGACAGACGGACAGACGGACAGACGGACAGACGGACAGACGGACAGACGGACAGACGGACAGACAACAGACGGACAGACGGACAGACGGACAGACGGACAGACGGACAGACGGACAGACGGACAGACGGACAGACGGACAGACGGACAGACGGACAGACGGACAGACGGACAGACGGACAGACGGACAGACGGACAGACGGACAGACGGACAGACGGACAGACGGACGGACAGACAGCGAAGTCTCAGTAATAGGGTCCCGTTTTTACCCTTTGGGTACGGAACCCTAAAAAGAGTAGGTAGATTGTCTCCTTAAGTTAGGGCTGCCATATCTAAAAATCTGCATTAATTTGCGCGTTATCTCACACTCCGGGCGGGGCATACATACACCGGTTTTTATAGGACTTGTCTAGTACCTATCTATGTAAAATTACGCGCTTTACGAGCAAAAAACCAAGTTGATTGTTAATTATTAAACAATACAAGACTTTGTAGGCACATAAATACTAGCTGTGTCCCGCGGTTTCACCCTCCACCTCTCGATCCCGTGAGAATTATCCATGATCAAAAATTCTTTCACATCAGATGCCTATATCTATCTATATCTTACTACTAGGTAGGTATCTATCTTTCTATTATTATAAAGCGGAAGAGTTTGTTTGTTTGTTTGTTTGAACGCGCTAATCTCAGGAACCACTGGTCCGATTTGAAAAATTCTTTCGGGTTTGGATAGTCCATTTATTGAGGAAGGCTATAGGCTACTTTTGATCCCGATATTCCCACGGGATCGGGACTTACGCGGGTGAAACCGCGGGGCGCTGCTAGTATACTTATAAAAGAGTGTCGTGTAGTTACTAACTTAAGAACGGCTGAACCGATTTGGGTGAGTGTGGTAGGGGGGTAGCTTAGAACCAGGAGAAGGACATAGTTTTTTTGCCTCTTAGACGTAACAAAGTATCACCTAAGTATATTAAAATATTTTGATGAATACAGTCTCCAAATTTCAGGCCTCTACTATCAGCGGTTTAGGCTGTGCTTTGATCTATCAGTCAGTCAGTCAAATTGAAACCTTTTATAAGCAATAGATTGCCAATAAACCTACCTATACCTAATTGAATATAATAGAAAAGTAATGCTTGTACAGTACATGGCATTTTAATAGCCAGGCTCAGGGTCGCCTAGGTTTAAAGATAGCTTGTGAATTTTATCTGGTATTTTGTAAAAATTTAGATAGGTAGGTACCAACTAAAAACCAGTAAGGTATAGTGGGGTAAATCTGATATACTTATTCAGTGGGGGAAATCCGAATTTATTAAAAAATGGATTTAATATCACTCTGACTAAAGGTCTATTCCGTATTTACCCCACTTTCAGAGTTACCCCAGTACACCTTGTAGTAATGAACACCTTACAAAATGATATACATACCTAGGTACAATATAAATTGGTAGGTAGTAGGTAGGTACCTGTGAGGTGTAAAAAATATAGTTAGGTAAGGTACCTACCTATTTACCTAAGCACGTTAATTTTGTCCCACTACAGGCCAAGGGCTTCCGGCTCATATAGGGGCTTGGCAGGTAAGACGCTACGGGAGGGGGAGCATACTCCGGATTGGCGAATGTCATGTCCCATGCCTTCTGACCTCAGTGAGTCCTAGGACATGTGGGTTTACTCACGATGTTTTCCTTCACCGTAATAGCGATAATATGTTATTAGCGCACATAACTTTTTCTATAAGAAAAAGTCATCAGTGCGCGATCGGCCGGGATTCGAACCCACGATCCTTGGAATGAAGTACTTAGTATCTAACGGGGAGTAACAAACGTGCCGTCCTAGAGTCATAGACTCTACGACTACAACCACAGCCCCCGCGAGAAGGAAACCCCTTCCACGGGGGTTGTGCTAAAGAAAAAGGAGACCCTTGGTGCCCCCGAAACCACCTGCTTCAGGGTGGTGACAGCCGGTAGCAAAACCAAGGGTAAAAGCTAATGAAATGAATACCTATGTTTAGTCTGACGCTACGAATGAAGGCGTTAACTTAATAACATTAAAAAATATTAATTAATTATTTAATTTATCAAATAACTAGAAAACCCCGCGAACTCCGTTTCGCCACCAGATGGCTTCGTTTTATGTAACATTTCGTTTGGTGATTAAAAGATGAAGAAATTTTTTTTTTGTTTTAAATTTGAAAAGGAAAAAAATTATTTCATTTCACAACAGTAATGAATTCATTTGGATTACAAAAATGAAGTGTTTTTAGTTGAACTTCTATAAGTAAATGAAAGTGAATCCAAAGTAAATACTGAATCGAAGCGTTATACGTGTCCGCAAATTATCCGTTTCATTGAAGTGCTCTTTGGTAAACCACATTTTTTGTTTTTTTGGTCGAATCGAACCCGCAACCTCCTGCATTGCACTCGCGCTTTCGCACGACACGCCACATAGGTCGTCATTATCGTACGTCATACGTCATCGTCATACGTCATACGTCATATCATACGTCATCGTCATACGTCATACGTCATACGTCATCGTCATCGTCATACGTCATACGTCATATCATACGTCATCGTCATCGTCATACGTCATACGTCATACGTCATACGTCATACGTCATACGTCATACGCCATACGCCAAACGCCATACGCCATACGCCATACGCCATACGCCATACGCCATACGCCATACGCCATACGCCATACGCCATACGCCATACGCCATACGCCATACGCCATACGCCATACGCCATACGCCATACGCCATACGCCTTACGCCTTACGCCATACGCCATACGCCATACGCCATACGCCATACGCCATACGCCATACGCCATACGCCATACGCCATACGCCATACGCCATACGCCATACGCCATACGCCATACGCCATACGCCATACGCCATACGCCATACGCCATACGCCATACGCCATACGCCATACGCCATACGCCATACGCCATACGCCATACGCCATACGCCATACGCCATACGCCATACGCCATACGCCATACGCCATACGCCATACGCCATACGCCATACGCCATACGCCATACGTCATACGCCATACGTCATACGCCATACGTCATCGTCATACGTCATCGTCATACGTCATCGTCATACGTCATCGTCATACGTCATCGTCATACGTCATCGTCATACGTCATCGTCATACGTCATCGTCATACGTCATCGTCATACGTCATCGTCATACGTCATCGTCATACGTCATCGTCATACGTCATCGTCATACGTCATCGTCATACGTCATCGTCATACGTCATCGTCATACGTCATCGTCATACGTCATCGTCATACGTCATCGTCATACGTCATCGTCATACGTCATCGTCATACGTCATCGTCATACGTCATCGTCATACGTCATCGTCATACGTCATCGTCATACGTCATCGTCATACGTCATCGTCATACGTCATCGTCATACGTCATCGTCATACGTCATCGTCATACGTCATCGTCATACGTCATCGTCATACGTCATCGTCATACGTCATCGTCATACGTCATCGTCATACGTCATCGTCATACGTCATCGTCATACGTCATCGTCATACGTCATCGTCATACGTCATCGTCATACGTCATCGTCATACGTCATCGTCATACGTCATCGTCATACGTCATCGCTGAGTTTGATTTTAATTTCCAGCTTTTCTTTTTAAATTTTTCCTTAATTTTCTTTGCTATAAACCTCACGGAGCCTGAGACCTTTCCAACGAATGCAAAACCGTGGAAATCGGTTCGTGCGTTCTGGAGTTATAGCGTCAGGAAGGAAAACCCGACTTATTTTCATATAGTAGAGAATATCGATGAGATATAGTCGATAGAATCTATATAAGGCACATCCCTACTATTTTTGTCTTGCGGCACGATATTTGTCAAAAGTTGGTATATTGTCAGTGTCAAGTTTTTATTTATTTATTTCGGTCTGAGACCGATATGGCCAATTTGGAACAGCCAGGGTCAAGTTTTAGAATATTTCAAGTTTCTTCTTATTATAGTTTTGGCGTTGTACATCTTGTACATCTTGCCAGTATCAAGTATTTTGCATGAAATTAGCCCGATCGGGCCTATAGTTTCAGTCAGGGGCTATGGTAAAGCGGTGGCAACTTTACTATAACCTTCAAGGACCTTCGGCGCGAACGACGGAAAGTCCATGTTTAACACTCAATTTTGTTTTCACTACACTTGTGCACATTCACGGAACTGAATTGAATAAGATTCCACCAAAATTACACAATTTAACCGGGTTTACAACATAGTTTAACGAAAATAAAATTGGAGCACGACATGTTGTCTCCGCTTTCCCGCCGAAAAAGTCCAAGTGTCAAGTTGTAATGCCGACTTGACACTGACAATCATAGAAATCTGACAATATACTAACTTTTTTTTTGTTCATCTGATTCGACTTCTTTAGTTTGGCGGGAAAACGTTAAGAAAAATGGAAAGTGTATTGCTAAATTTTAATTTTCGTAGTTTATAACCTTGAATGAAAATTAATTGTAAATGGGGTCAATTCGAGCAAACCACCGACTAAAACTTAACCTAACCAAAAACAGACTTATTTTAGTTAAGTTAAGTTTGTATGCTATTCGGTTTTGTCCACAAACTAAACTTAGAATTTGAAAATGACAGGACTAAACACGGACTAAATTGGATTCACAGATAAAAAAATGAGAACGAATGGTTTATGCTGTGAGGTTGGTAGTACTTTATTCGTCTAGATTTCTCTATGATTATTTGTTTACTTTTTGTAGTTTGTAATTCATCTGAATCAGTTTTGTTGTAGTTTTGTATCGGAAAATGTATATAAGACCTAACGAACGCAGCAAAAGGAACTGCTTGTGGAGTGGAGAGGCTTCATGCTCAGTTGGCAAAAGGTAGGTCTTATTTCTGACGCAATTTACCTATGTTATTTGCTATTTCGATAGCGTAAAAGGAATTAGATTTATTTATCTACCAATCCTAGTGCCTACGGCTTTACCCGCCCAGGTCCCGATTCCGCGAGAATATCAGGATCATTACTAGCCTTTAATCTTCCTCGATATGTGGACTATCAAACACAAAAATATATTTTTAATTCGGACCAGTAAGTTCCTGAGATTAGCGCGTTCAACCAAACTAAAAAATCTCATAAGCTTTCTATTCATTAGTCTAAATATGTTAAATGGATTAAGTCTAGTAAATTTAAGCCTTACCGACGCAAATAGGTCCACACAGAGGGTCTGAATATACAAACAAAAAAACAAACTCTTCCACTTTATATAGTAATAGAATTACTAGCTCTGCATAGTTTTAAAGATCTAAGCGTACATACAAAATACAAACAGACACGACAAAGAGGGAAGTCACTTTGTTTTAGACTATGTAAAGATTAAAGTTGTCCGAGTACCAGTTTTACCAAGAAACCAAATACCAATTATTACTCGGCTTAATGTTTGTCATTACAAGTACTTCGTGATTAACTATGTATGAAATGTATTTCCTCTTTTATTTTTAGAATTGGGATGTCTGGCGCAGCAAAACAAAAACAAAAGCTCGAAAAGTATGGGCTCCATCAGCGGAACTGGAGGAGGTCCTCCAGGTCCAGATTTAACAGATCTGGACAATAAAATATTGGAAATTGTAGGACCTGCCTCTGTGTATGGTTTTGCGACTGTAGAGCAGGTAAGTTTTCCTTTAAAAACCAAGTAATACATATAATTAAATATTTTTGCTGTATTTCTTAAATTATTTATTGTTAATTTCAGACCCCAAATGGAACATACTGCTGCTGCTGTTGCTGAAGTTCCTCCTGCTGTGCCTGCTCAGCTAGAAGATCCTCAATGAGTTCATCAATCACCGCCACAACAACCTGAGCTGCCCAACCGCCCCTGTATATGCCGGCCTGAGCGGGTGCAAGCCCCAAGACCACCAAGACCGCCTGTTGCCGATAGCCTGACAGCAGCATTAAATGAAAATATTAGGCTGCTGAGCTGAGCAGATATTGCACTGCCATTAAGAGAAAATGCCTGTGCTAAGGTGCGGGCAGCTCAAGTTTTAGCTGAAGCGTTGAGGGAAGACACAGTTGAGGAAATTTTTGTTTGAAGAGGCACAGTAAACTCCTAACTGGTTTAACTGTATAGACAATTCTAGCCAAATCTGAATCAAATTCTATTTTAACTACCTACCTAGTATATATTTTGAATAAAACTTGTAAATGATATAAAATGACTTTTATTGAAAATAATTGTTGCCTCCTAGTATGTGCAAATAGGCATATTGCCACAGGTATTTTATTATTATTTACTTATCAGGCAGGCAGTTGATACAATTGATAGATGCCTGTATCCAGCTATTCTTAGTCTGTTTCTGTATTGGCTAAGTATTTGTCAAGTTTGTTCTTGAACTGGCTAATACTGTGCCGAGATGATGTCCTTTGGTAGCTTGTTCCACGCTCTGACCACTCTGTTGCTGAAGAAATGTTCGTGAGGGTTGTTGTCCGAGATGGTGGTGCGTAATTTGAGGTGGTGACCTCTGAGACGATCATTGGTGTCACGACTGAGTAGTTTGTGAAAGTCCAGCAGGTCGTAGTCATTTGGTAGGTATACAAAACAGTTTTTTAAATTTGTTATCCGGCAATACGAATGGATTGGAACAGTCTCTTAATCGTTTTAATCTAAGCCCTTCGTCATTGCTTTTGCAATAAAATTAAACAAAAACATTTAACAAAACACGTTTTTCTGAGGGTTTTCACTAAATCTGTCCATAAAGGCCGGCACTCAGAACACCTTTCAGCCCGTACTACAGCCAAAATTACAAATTTGTCAATCGTAACGTTATTTATTCGATAAATGTTGTTATTTACTTCAACGACCAATTTTAGTCCACACAAAACTAATCGCGACTTAATTTTAGTTCGACGTTTACTATTTTGACAGTTTTGTGGCCGTTTCGAATAGCTAAAAACGTTTCTAACCTAATTTAGTTCGACCTAACTTATTTTGGTTTAGTCCTGTCATAATAAGTTAAGTCGGCGTTTTCTGAATAGCAATCTGTAATTTGACACGTCTTAACTAATTTTAAGTTAAGTTATGTCGGAATTTGGCTTGCTCGAATTGACACCAATACCTGCTTTGTACAATGAATCCCTGTTATTTGCAATAAGTTTCAAGCAAATATTATAAAATACTTGACACTGGCTACTTTTCAAACGGTCATGAGTTCATAACCGGAAAAAAAAAAATTCTATGAAAAAAATAACAATCAATATTTTGATTTTTTCGAACATACGTTTATTTAGATTTTTAGAATTTTATGAATAACAATCCTCGTAAAAATGTCTGAGGATTCCAATTTATGTAAAGCGTGTCTTAGTAAAGACCGTAAACTAGTCATCATCAGCATAATTCGGCCGATTATAGTGTATTTGAAAATAAAAGAGGTAAGAAAGCACCTATTTACGTTCACTACATATATTTGTTGATATTCTCGGTTTGCGCTTGGCGCTACGACTTAGGCGGTGTGTGGTAACAAGTCGCGGCCGAAGTCTTCCTCTAAAAAAACTCCTATTTACTGACATTAGGGATGATTAATTATCCTAGACCGGGCTGGGGTGAAGATGGTCTACTTTTGTATGAATGAAGACAGCTATTGTTTTTCATGTTGTCTGTGCCGCGTCCTTGATGTCTTCATACCAAATTTGCCCGTCCCTGCCCCAGCCCGGGCAGCATTAATCATCCTTTACCCGGATGTTATTCATAATGATTTTTCCTTTTATTATTTCTTACCTCAATTCAATTAAACATTCCTTCCTTGAAACTCATGCTTTCAGTTAACTAAATCACAAGGAAGTATTTGCTGGGAGTGTTTTACTGCCATCATGAGATTCAATACATTCCGGTGCAAAGCTAGAGAAGTGCAAGAAATACTGGCTAAGGGATCTGAGGTAAATACAAAAAAATATATATCTAGCAGATTCCCGCGGTTTCACCCGCGTATGTCCCGATCCCGCAGGAATATCAGGATCAAGTAACCTATGTTACTCAGGGTGAATGTAGCTTTCTAATGGTGAAAGAATTTTTGAAATCGATCCAGTAGTTTCGGAGATTACCCCTAATATACATACATACATACATACATGTTACCAACGTTACCTCTTTATAATATTAGTATAGACTAGCTGACCCGGCAAACGTTGTTTTGCCTTATAAATTATAGATAATTAAATTTTTCCTGAATTTTCTTTGCTATAAACCTCACGGAGCCCGAGACCTTTCCAACGAATGCAAAACCGTGGAAATCGGTTCGTGCGTTCTGGAGTTATAGCGTCAGGAAGGAAAACCCGACTTATTTTTATATAGTAGATTACACTAGCAGTGCCCACGACTTCTTCCGCCTATGTTTTTTTTCAAATATAATATAGCTTTCCTCAATAAATTAATACAATAGAATGACAAAGGACATCTCAGTAAATCCTGAAGTAGATACCTGTAATGGTCTTTAAAGTTAAGCGTTGAAACAATGCTAAAAGTGATAAACACCATGTGATTAAAACCGAAAAATAAGTTTAATTTTTAACTATTATGTTTATGATTTCAGCATATAAAATCTTACAGTCCCTTGGGAATAACTAGAATAAATCAATATGACTATCTATTTGAATATAAGGAACCTAAAATACACAAAAATGATAATACTGAGCCGATTTTAGTTAAACATGAACCAGAGATTGAATCTGATAATAAAGAAACAATATTTATTGATGTTATTGAATGTAAAAATAAAAAAATGTTACCAGACAAAAGATTGGCTACAAAAAGAATGCAGAAAAATAAACAATTGAAAGACATTAAACATAAAACGTCAAGAGATTTTCAAATGGTCATGTTAACTGAAGATGAAGTGACAACAAAACAACTCACAGAAGATACTAAAAACGATTTACCAGACGAGTTTCAGACTGATATATTACAAGAAATATGTAAACAAAAAAATAATTTAAAACATAAAACAAATGAATTTGAAATGATGGCAACAACAAAAAGGTTTACATCAAGAAGATTGCCACCGAAAAGATCGAAAGTTAAGCCAGATTTATTGGCAGATTTTGATGTGGCTGTATTACCTAAAGAAAAATTGAAAACGAAAAGTTTTTCAACAAAAATATTGAAAGCGAAAGGATCGAAATTGACACCAGATTTGGCAGATAAGTTCGAAATGGTCAAATTGACTGATGAAGAGGTTTCAAAGAGCAGAGAGGAAAAGAGAAACCATCATAATTATAAGAAGTTACCATATAAATGCGATTTTTGCGTACTTGGATTCACTAAGAAGGACTATTATGATTATCACATGGCTGCTAAACATGATGAGGTATGTGTATACAAAAAATATATATTGCAGGACGTTGCACACAGCGCAATCTAGTCACAAACTAAGCAAATAGGCTTGTACTATGGGTACTAGACAATGGATATACTTCATACAATACTTTTTTTTGGTAAATACATATTTTAGAATACACTCAGAACCAGAAACAAGCATTTATGGTCAGCATAAATTATTGTCCCCGACGGGGATCAAATCCGCAACCTTCTGCGTTGGAGTCTGGCACTTGCCCGACGCGCCACAGAGGCCGTCAAATAATACTAATATTGATGATAGCTACGTCCCATGGCGTCACCCGCGTAAGTCCCGATCGCGTGGGAATATCGGGATCAAAAGTAGCCTATATATCTCCCTGATAATGTAGCTCTCTATTGGTAAAATATTTTTTGAAATTGGTCCAGTGGTTTCAGAGATCATCCCCAATATACATACATACATGTTACCAACGTTACCTCTTTACGATTATTAAAATAAAATATTTCTCATTCACCTGCGGAAGCCCCGATCCCGTGGGAATATCGGGATCAAAAGTAGCCAATGTTACTCTTCGATAATGTAGCTTTCTATTTGGTGACAGACTTTTTAAAATTGGTCCAGTAGTTTCGGAGTTTACCCCAATATACATACATACATACAAACACATTACCACTTTATAATCATTAAAATATTTCTAATTTGAATGATGTTGTTTCCAGAAAAAAGGCGAGCCCTGCGATGTCTGCTCAGTACGTTTCACCAACTTGACAGTTCTACACAACCATAGGAACTTACATTATCAGTATTTCAGGTTAGTCCATTCAAATTTACGTCCTCAGGAACCATTAGAAAGCTACATTCACCCTGAGTAACAAAGGGTACTTTTGATCCCGATATTACCACGGGATCGGGACTTATGCGAGTGGAACCGCGGGACGCAGCTAGTCATAATATTATAAAGAGGAAAGATTTGTATTTCTGTGTGTGTGTCTGTATGTTTGTAATGAACTAGCAGATTCCCGCGGTTTTACCCGCGTAAGTCCCGATCCCTTGGGAATATCGGGATCAAAAGTAGCCTATGTTACTCAGGGTGAATGTAGCTTTCTAATGGTGAAAGAATTTTTGAAATCGGTCAAGTAGTTTCGGAGATTACCCCCAATATACATACATACATACATGTTACCAACGTTACCTCTTTATAATATTAGTATATATAAACTCAAAAACTACTGAGCCGATTCAAAAAAAACTTTCACCATAAGAGAGCTACATTCACCCTGAGTAACATGGGCTACTTTTAATCCCGATATTCCCACGGGATCGGGTATGTTGGCCCTGTTATCTCGAGCCGCCATATTGTTAATTTGTTACAGATGCAAGCTCTGTGAATACAGAGGCAGTACCCACATGGCGGTCGTGAACCACGTCACAGAGAAACACAAGTACGACACCACAGACAACATTCACTGCAAGCTGTGCTCTAAATGCTGTAGGTAAGTCTGTCTGTCAAACTGTCCCACTTTACGGTTCTATGCCAAAACAAATAACAAGTAATTTGGGTTCCTTTTTAGGGTTCCGTACCCAAAGGGTAAAAACGGGACCCTATTACTGAGACGAGTGACTGAGTGAATCAGTTGGCCTCGCCATTAACAAGGCAAAAACCAAGGTGTTGGTGATAGACAGACCGGGTTTGCTGATTCGCTCCTTTGAACTCAGAGACCTAGAATTCGTTGAGCAGTTTGTATACCTTGGCTCTCTTCTCAGTAATGACGGTGGCAGTGAGAGGGAAATCGCCAGAAGAATCCAAATTTCCAAAACAGCGATGACTAAACTCACTAGAATATGGAAAGACCGCAATATATCCTGTAAAAATAAAGTGAGGATGGTGCGTACGTTGGTATTCTCGATTTTCTTTTACGGCGCCGAATCCTGGACGATAAGGAAGAAAGAAAGGGCAAAGATCGACGCTTTCGAGGTGTGGTGTTGGAGGCGGATGTTGCGAATTCCATGGACTGCATTCCGGACCAATGTGTCCATTCTTAACGAGCTTCGAATAACCACAAGGCTTTCAACGAATTCTCGGGTATTTCGGACACGTCGCCCGTAGAAACCCTAATAGCCTCGAGAAGCTCATGGTTGTTGGCCAGATTGATGGGAAAAGATCACGCGGTCGCTCACCCACCCGTTGGTCAGACTTGGTGAAGACACTCACTGGGCTACCAATAACCAAAGCTTTTAAGGCCGCCGAGGACAGAAAATCGTGGAGGAGCATGGTGCACCGAGTGATCAACAATTCATCCTAGACACGACCTTCAGCAAATGAAGATGACGACTCAGAAGAAGATTACTGAGACTTCGCTGTCTGTCCGTCTGTCCGTCCATTTGTCACCAGGCTGTATCTCATGAACCGTAATAGCTACACGGTTGAAATTTTCACAGAAGATGTGCTTCGGTAGCCGCTACAACAACAAATACTAAAAACAAAATAAAACTAATATTTAAGAGGGGCTCCCATACAACAAACGTGTTTCAAAAACTACAAGGGAATTTTATTCCAATGTGAGGTTCTGTTCGCTTCTGATTGGTCGAAATCAAATCAAGTAGGTCATGGAATTCAAAATGGCTGCCCTATCTGTCAAATATACTAGTCTGCCTTCACTGACCAAAGAGTTTCTTATAAGTTTCAGATTTTCTTTGTACCAAAGTTTTTTTTTTTTTCGTTTTTTTTTTAGAGATGCGGTCGTATTAAGGGAGTAAGAAATATATTTAGCTATATATTTCACATTTTTCTACCACATTTATAAATTGGTTGTTCCGTACCCAATTGTGATAGTGGTACGGAACCCTTCGTGCGCGAGTTTCGCCGGTTTTTACCTTTTGAGGTACGGAACACTAAAACGAACAAGATTGGCCGATACGTTACCTACCTACTCTTAGATTGGCCAATTTTTTACTTAAATAAACTTAGATTAGTTGACACTCTAATCTACTACAAATCTATTCTATGCCGGGGCTACACGCCGTGTATCCCCGGCATAGACTAGGGTTACCCCATCTCTTCCCGTGGGTGTCAGCAAAAATTAAGTTCTCCCCGCGCGGTGGCGGATAAACTACTTGGTCCCTAGAAGGGTTGGTGTCAGGCAGGCGGCCGGCCGTATAAATATTGCCAAATCTATTAGATTAGAGGGTAATGTCAATGATGCCTTACCTACTGCGCCAACCCCAAATATTTGGGGTTTAGCGGACCCCGGGCTCCCGAGAGGGATGCAACCGGGAACATCGCTCGGATGAGAGAGAGATTATTTGACACTTTACATACTTTACTTTCATCAGAAGTCCTGAAGAAATATCGGAACATATGCGAGCTGATCATACGCTGTATTGCAACGAATGCGGGGAGAAATTCAAGACTAAAGGAAGTTTAAGACTACATCTTAAGTAAGTTATAGCACTAAACTACATTTTGACTAAGTAGGTATTACTAGTAGAAGAATAAAAACCATAGATACCCACACAAATAGGTTTGAAGCATAAAAAAAAAAGTGTGGCACTCGGGGACTGTCGCGGTTAAGCTATTGCATAGGATTTTAATATAAAGAAAAATAATAATCGACTGAGCTAGCGCTCGGCCGATTATTATTTTCAAAAAACACGCCTACCAAGTAGCTCGGCTTATTTCTAACTTTTTTTTTAAATTAATCCAATTATTATTTAAAAAAATTCTGCGTATCAAGTAGCTCGGCTTGTTTCTAAAAACCGAATCGGCCGATTATAATTTAAAATACTTATGCAATTATAATTTTATTTTTTTGTTTTGTACCACGATGCCATGGTAGGTAACCATGGCAACATGGTAGGCGGTGTTAGGTTTTTTTCGTTACGAAATTTGTTCAATCAAAGCTCAAGGCCCGCGAAAAAAGCTATGCAATAGCTTAAAAATTGAGTTTCACTTCTAAGTATGGGGAACCCCAAAAATTTATTGTTTTTTTCTATGTTTGTGTGAAAATCTTAATGCGGTTCACTAACCAAGTTTCAACAGTACATATAGCTCTTATAGTTTCGGAAAAAAGTGTCTGTGACATACGGACGGACCGACAGACAGACATGACGAATCTACAAGGGTTCCGTTTTTTGCCATTTGGCTACGGAACCCTAAAAAACAAAGAAAAAAAACGTGTGGCACTCGGGGACTGCCGCGGTAAAGCTTGCATAGCATTTTTTTATAATCTTATGCAATTATAATTATTTTTTATTTTGTACCACGTTGCCATGGTTACCATGGTACAACAACATGGTAGGCGGAGTGGGGGGTGTTAGGTTTTTTTCGTTACGAAATTTCTTCATTCAAAGCTCAAAGGAGGATTCAAATTGGAGGGCGCGTTCCGAAACCACAGTAAAATAAAATCTCGACGTTTCAAAACGTACGTATGTGTGTATAATATACGTTCTAAATGAATAAATTAATTTTGAAATTTGAATTTTGAAGCCCGCGATAACAGCTATGCAATAGCTTGACAACGTGTTTTTTTGACTCGCACTTGGCCTGGTTTAACCCGGAAAAGTTCTGAAATTTCCAATTTGTTTCCAGACGTGTCCACACAGTAAAACGCGAGTTCGTCTGCGGAGATTGCAAGAAGACATTCGTGACGCGATCCCGGCTGGAGTCGCACCTGGCGCGCCATAGCACAAGCCTAGCGCGGCGGCTCGCCTACTGCGCCGTCTGCCGCGTGCAGTACAAGGATCTGGCGGTCTACCGGAGCCATCTGAGGAACAGTCTTAACCATGTTCAGGACAAGTTTGTACCACAGACATACATATAGCTAGACCACGCGAATTCATGTCCTTCGCGTGTCAGAAAATATAAAATAATAAATAAATTCTGTGAACAACACACAGCGCCATCTAGCCCCGTGGTAAGCGACTAAGCTTGTGTTACGGTGACTAGACAACGGATATTTTTTTTTTTTTTTTTTTCTTTCCGAGTTGAGCTGCCATCAGTCGTTTACGTAGACTATTATCAGCTGTGTTCAGTTAGAAGTGGCGCTTGAGGTGCAGGTGCCATCGTAGCTGCTACCTCTTAGTGTAAGTCGTCTTAGAGAATTTGGCCTCTTTTAAGACGATGGATGTCGGTCGAAGTGTCCATTAGATTAATGGCTAATGGGTTAGAGTGAGCGGTCAGGCGGTCAACATAGCGTTTCTTGTGGGTGACAATCTCCTCCTCGACAGTAGGAATTCCAAGGTATTCATGGATTTCGCTTATTTTGGTGAACCAAGGAGCGGATATTATGCAGCGTAAAATGCCATTTTGTGCCCTCTGTAGGCACATGATGTTACTTCTACTGGCAATTCCCCACAATTGGATCCCATATGTCCAAATCGGCTTAAGAATGGCGTTGTACAGTAGCAACTTATTGTCCACTGATAGTGCTGAGTTTCGCCCCATCAGCCAGAGCATACTCCTGTATTTTGTACTCATCTGGTCTCGCTTGTTCTTGATGTGCGTTTTCCAGGTCAAGCGTCTATCAAGGTGGAAGCCCAAGTACTTGACGCAATCAGTGTGGGGTAATGTTTCTCCATTGAGTTCTACAGCAGGACATTCCTCTCTTTTTAGTGCAAAGGTGATGTGTACTGACTTTTGGGTACTTGCTCGGATACGCCATTTATTTAGCCAACGGCCGGTCTCATTGAGAACCTTTTGTAGTTTATCGCTAGCTTTACCGCGTTCTTTGTCGGTTGCAAGGTAAGCTATATCATCAGCATATGTTGCCACTATTGTTTCCTGTGTGGTTGGTAGATCGCTTGTGAAAATGTTATATAGCACTGGGCCCAGCACAGACCCTTGTGGGACTCCTGCAAGGATGTTATGAAATGTCGATCTAGCAGAACCTTGTTTGACTTGGAATAATCTGTCACTGAGGTAGGATGCCAATATGGGAAAGAAGGAATGTGGGAGACAACGGATATAATACTTATTTTTATTTTTCTTTTGTAAATACATACATATTATACATATAGGGACACCCAGACCAGACACAAATATTTATTTTTAAAGCATAAATACTTGCACCCGGCGGGAATCGAACCCGCAACCTCTTGCATTGCAGTCGCGCTTTCGCACGACGCGCCACAGAGGTCGTCAAAAATGTGATAAACCCTGACAAAACGTCGCGGTAGTCGGCGCTAACTGACAGTCCGCGCGCGTCTATAGTTGCCGAACGTCCGTAGAAACTAATAAAATGCTTCGTTGCGTGATTAGTAACTGCAAAATCCCAATGAATTCGAGCACCCAAAGGAAGGTATCCTATTTCCTGTGGCTGTGACGTCACAGTAGGTATTAAAAAGTCGGCACGCTCGGTTTCAATACAAATCGAGGTACATGTGACGTCTACTATATATTTAAATGTCTGTGGTTAGTACAATCCTGGGACCTCGAAACGTTGAGCGTTGAAACAATGCTAAAAGTAATAAATACTAATAGCCTTATTAATAAACGTCGAGTAAGGTCGGAATAGTGACAACATTTTCAAAGTTGACAGACAGAAACAAACGGTGGTAAAATTATTCCAACTTAACTTCACGTTTATTAATAAAGCTACAAGCGATTAATACTGAATGAGTTTGATTTTTGTATTGTTATTTTCAGATTTCCTTGCCCAGATTGCGACAAGAAGTTTGCATCGAAAGCGTATTGGAAGAAACATTTCAATTTTTATCATCTCAAGAAATCCCAGCACAAGTGTGATGAATGCAATAAGGTATAAAATAAATTAATTAAAACCGGCCAAGTGCGAGTTGGACTCGGAGTAGGGTTCCGTACCACTATCACAATAAGGTATGGAACCCTAAAATGAACACTGGGCCAACCAATCCGTGAACGAAACGCAAACGTTAAAATTTATTTTACTACCAGCGCAAGACTATCACTCGCATCACTAGATGGCGCCAGTAGTCAAAATACATTGCGGTATCGTTGCGTTTTTCTGTCCCTGAATCACGTTTGTTGTATGAGAGCCCCTTTTATATATTTGATTTATATTGTTTTTATTGTTTTTGTAGCGGCTACAGAAATACATCTTCTGTGAAAATTTCAACTGTCCAGCTATTACGGTTCATGAGATACAGCCTGGTGACAGACGGACAGAAAGACAGCGAAGCCTCAGTATTACTGAGGCTTCGCTGTCCCGTTTTTACCCTTTAGGTATCGAACCATAAAAAAAAATATTGCACGACGTTACACACAGCTCAATCTCATCGCAAACTAAGCACTAGGCTTGTACTATGGGTACTAGACGGATAACGGATATTCTATGTGACATTTTGTCCTTTTTTTCGTAAATACATACTTATTATATTATTATTATTTTTTAACCATAAATAATTGCTCTCAGCGGTAATCAAACCCGCAACCTTCTTTGCCACCACAGAGGTCGTGAAAACGTCGCTTTTGTTTCAGATATTCATGTCATCATTCCTGCTCAAGGGTCACAGACAGAAATATCACGGACTGTCACGGCCCAGGAACCATCTCTGTGATATATGCCAGAAGAGATTCTATGTGAGTTGTATAGATTATTGCTCCGTCAGCTTAGCTGCACAACGCATAAGATTTTCACTAAACTACACTTATTATTTATTTATTTTATCTGTGTTAGTTAACTTATCTATTTATATCTGTATTAACTTATTGAATTATTGTATGTGTGTTAACTTATTTTATTTATTTATTATATCTGTTTTAACTTATTTATTTATTTATTTGGAAATCCAACAGCTGTTCCTTAAAACTAGACAAAACTAAAGTAACAACAGAAAGCCAATTAAAGGATTCCACGACTTAGTGACAAAAAAATAATTTTCGTGTGATCCTAACAAACAAAACCAACGATAATTGTTAAAATTAGTTATAAAGAAAAACTCAAAGACCAAATTCAAATTACCAATTATTAATTCAAACTTATGTAATTACTAGCTGCGCCCTGCGGTTTCACCCGTGTAAATCCCGGTCCCGGAGGAATATCGGAATTAAAAGTACCCTATGTGTAATTCCAAATCTCCAGCTATCTATATTCTAATATTTTTTTTCAGTAGTTTTTGCGTGACAGAGTAACAAGTCGCATACATACATACATACGTACAAACTTTTGCGTTTATAATATTAATAGGATTAGTAGGATGTCATGTAATTATTATATCTGTTTCAACTTGTATATTTACATGATATCTGTGTTAACTTACTTATTATATCTGTGTTAAGAACGTGGACTGTTACCATTTCCATACAAACTTAATACCAAAATAAATTATGAAAAATTTAGTTTTCTACCTTAATATCGATATTATTCGGATTAAGATTGTACTTTTAAAGGGTCCCCACCGCAAGGTTTCCAAAATATTCATTCGAAAAACGGAGAAACATTTTATTCATTGAAAAAGGTTTCTCCGTTTTATTTGAATGTGAATGAATATTTTGGAAAACCTTGCGGTGGGGACCCTTTAAAAGTAAAATCTTAATCCAAATAATATCGATATTAAGGTAGAAAACTAAATTTTTCATATTTTTTTTTTTATTAAGTTTGTATGGAAATGGTAACAGTCGCCACTCGCCACGTTCTCAAGTGACCTATGCTATCTGTGTTACCCCCCTCCCCCCCCCCCCCGCGCAGACGGCGCCGCAGCTGCGTGCGCACGCGCAGATCCACTCGGCGTCGCGCGCCTACATGTGCGCGTCGTGCGGAGACACCTTCAAACAGCGCCCCGCGCTCTACACGCACCAGAGACTGCTGCACGCGCAGACGCAGATTGTTACATAAATATACACGATTTAAACTATTGCTAATTGAAGTAGGTATATTACAAGGAGAAATACATTATCAAAAATCCTGCCATGATGGGATTCGAACCTGTGTCCCTCGCTTGCCGTGTGCGCTACCACTGCGTCACACGGAAACCCACGTGACATAATAATAATAATAAATAAATAAATTCTGTGAACAACACACAGCGCCATCTAGCCCCGTGGTAAGCGAATAAGCTTGTGTTACGGTGACTAGACAACGGATATAATACTTAAACTTATTTTTCTTTTGTAAATACATACATTTTATACATAGAAGGACACCCAGACCAGGCACAAATATTTATTTTTAAGCATAAATACTTGCACCCGGCGGGAATCGAACCCGCAACCTTCTGCATTGCAGCCGGGCATTTGCACGACGCGCCTCAGAGGTCGACATGGTGAATTTATGATTATGATCTCTCCCTTGTTTTGTTTACTGACTTGATCTCCTTGTAAAATATTTCAAGTAAAAATGCCTTGAGCAATAAAACATAAGAAATATTGCAAATTGTTTTTTATTTCTTCTTTTCGTGTAGTGGTGTGACTCACCTAGTGTTACGCAAGTGTTCGGGGCGATCGGATGCGAACGCGAAGCGGCGCGGTAACAAGAGACAGTCGATAGGTATTGAAGTGGCCTACGTGACCAAAGGCCCGTAAGGTGCGCTGCGGCGCGGCACGAATGAGGAGGAACACTAACTTTTTATCCCGGCAGAGGGCGTTGGTCGACGAATCTTAGGTTTGAATTAAGAACTGTCAAACAGGTGTTTTTTACAATTCTCGGCGCCAAATTGGCCATATCGGTCTGAGACCGAAAGAATAAAAAAAAACTCGGCGTTTCCATTGGTGGAGGACCAACATCGAAAAAAAAAAGATCATCTGATGCCAGCGCCATCTACTTACAGCTTTGCGTGTGGCACCCTATTGACTCGGTTTATTCCACTTTGATCACCTGGGTGACATCACCCAGGTGATTTCAGTCGACATAATAGTGTCCTCAAATCACCTTGGAATCATATCACCCAGGTGATATCACCCAGGTGATCAAAGTGGAATAAACCATTGACTCCCGATCAAAAACGCGATCAGTTGACTTGATATCTTCGCGCGAACGACGGCGACGGAGGAAGGCGGTAATGGTGTAGGACGATTCGCGCGCACGTAGGACAGAGTCGCCGCGTCACACCGCACCGCATTGAATTCGCATCGGATCGCTTCGCAATCGCGTTCGCGTTGAGTCGCTTACGTAGTACGTAGCCTTACGCAGCGTACTACTCCAAAACAAATTGAAAGCTTGGCTCATATCTAAGGTATTTTATAATCTTACAGAATTTTTCGATAACGACGAAAGGTAATATAAATATTGTTGTTCTACTTTAGATTAAAATTATATTTTAAGGCCCTACTGTCACCTTACCCTATTGCATGCTCGAAATGAGTAAACTGTTGAAACTATTTATATTTTAAGACTTCCAATGTACACAGTTATAGCAATAAAAATATTCTTATTCTTATGGACGATTGGATGCGAACGCGATTGCGAAGCGATCCGATCCGGTGCGGTGCGGAAACAACGAGCAGTCGATAGCTATTGAAGTGTCCTACGTGACCAAATGCACGTAAAGTGCGATGCGGCGCGATTCTCGACTGTTCCTTGTTTCCGCGCCGCATCGCGTTCGCATCCGATCGCCCACGTAGTACGTATCCTCAACTAAAATATGGCATTCTGTTTTGGGGCAATTCAGTGGATGTTCAGTCGACATTTGTATTGCAAAAGAGATGTATTCGAACAATCTATAAAATGTACAGCACTGATTCCCTCCGACAGGTATTTAAAGACAAATACCTTTTAACGTTGACTGGCATCTACATATTAGAAATCTGTATTTTTGTTAAAAATAACTCTGAGTACTTCATTGCTAGGTCAGATAGACGCCAGAACATACGAAATAAATGTATTCATGATCTCTGTCTAACCAGAGTTAATAATACGATGTTTCATAAAAGTGCTTTTATTACAGCAATTCTTGTTTTTAATCATCTGCCTGTTGACATTAAATCTTTAAATGGACCTAAATTTAAATTTAAATTAAAGAATTGGCTTATTGACAGAGCATTTTATAATCTTGACGAATATTTTAAATTTAAATAACTGTGACTGAAGTTTTATTATTTCTAAGGTTTTTTTTTTTTTTCATTTGACATTCATAAACTATTTTCAATTTTCATATGGTTTGACATTTAATAATTTGTAGTGATGATAATGTATCTAATGATGTTGTTTTTTATTTTTTTTTGCAATACTTGTAATTAAGTTATTTTAACTGTTTAATAATAATATTATTGTATGCCCTGTGTGGTAACTATTGAGACTAACTTATAGCACTATTATCTGCTGATGTACATAGTTATGAACAATAAATGATTTCTATTTCTATTTCTATTTCTTAGTTTTCAGGTCGCTCTAGACCGCCACCGCAGATTGGCACGCGATCCTTTGCATGAATATTTAGGTAGCAGTAGCGAAACATCATTATTTAATAGAGGTAAGCTGAAATTAAACTCATTTTTCGGTTTTAATCGCGTGGTGTTTATTACTTTTAGCTTTGTGTCAACGCTCAGCGTTTCGAGACCTTTACCGACGAAAGTTAATCAAATCACGTAGGAATTATGTCCCAATCTGTGTGGCTAGCCAACCAAGCAGTTTTTCAATTCAATTCAATTCATTTATTGTCTGTAAGTCCAGGATTACAATATTTAGTTCTTAACATAATAATAAGTACGCTAGACCTCACCTTATTTTGGTATACAAACATAAAATTTAGTCCCTAGGTTAATTAATTAAATACATGAAAATTATAAATTAATAGCATTAAATGAACAAATGATGAATAAATGATTAAATGAATTTTCCGCCACCGCACAGGGAAAACTTAAGGTTTGCTAGTCTCACTCAGAACAATTAGTCGCCTTTTACGGCACCCACGGGAAGCAATGATAATATGTCGTAGGATTATTTGATAAAAAGTTTTTTTTGCAAAAATCCTAGAAATTTCGCAAAAAAATTACGTTTTATTAGATATTAGCAATGATATTTCCCTTCTCCTTAACTCTGATTGGCTTGATTTTGGTGTACAGACCAACTTTTATTATGATTGGTTCATAGTTTTACCTCGGTGAGAACCATCATAATAATTTGAGCGACCTAATACTTGTATTAGGCGCTTTGGCGAGCGAGCGTGCCACGGCAGCGGCGTGTAATCATGTTCTAACATTAACCTAACCTAACCTATACTAGTCGGGGTGCTGCGTTTTGTTTCACTGGTTTGACAAACAAATCGTTAAATCAGAACGCGGCATTCTTGCAATTTATCTGCAATGGGTAGGTTAGTACTTGTCGGGGGAAGGCCTGACTGCAATGCAGATGGTTGCGGGTTCGATTCCCGCAGGGTGCAAGTATTTAGGCTTGAAAATAAATATTTGTGACTGGTGAGAAACTGGGCTACACGGCATATTGCCGTGTAGCCCCGGCATAGAATAGGGTTACCCCATCTCATCCCGTGGGTGTCGTAAAAGGCGACTAAGGGATCTGAGGAAGATTAGCAAACCTGAAGTTCTCCCCGCGCGGTGGCGGATAAACTGCTTGATCCCTAAGAGGGTTGGTGTCAGGCAGGCGGCCGGCCGTAAAAACATTGCCAAATCTAATTGCAGAAGGTATGGTCAATGATGACTTACCGACTGCGCCAACCCCAAATAAAAAAAAACTATTTGGTGTTTAGCGGACCCCGGGCTCCCGAGAGGGATGCAACCGGGAACATCGCTCGGATGAGGAGGAGAAACTGGGTGTTTTCTATGTAGGTATCATATTATTATCTATGTATTTACAAAAAAAAAGGTATAACATGTAGTATATCCGTTGTCTAGTGCCTATAGTACAAGCCCAGTGCTTAGTTTGGGGCTATATTGCACTGTGTGTAACGTCGTGGAATATTTTATTTATTTAATAGTACCTAATTTGTGCCTTAATCGAATCTACATCGATTTATCTACGGTGTTTATTAATAAGTATTTCGATAATGGCACTTTTCTCAGTACTTAACTGTAATAAATTATAAATAAAAGGAAGACGTTATAAATTATTTTAAAAATAAAGCAAGGTCTCATTGGAATAATAATTTCGCACAGCAGCAACGGTTACATGATGCAACCCGTAAAGCAGGCTACAGACGTTTAGATTTGTCTGTCAGTTTTATCGTTACAGATAAACTGTCCAGTTAAATCGAACGTGTATAGGCAAAACTACCAACTGTACAGTTAAACTATTTTAATCGAAATCTCATTCATTAGATAAAACTGAGCAGTTGTCAGTTTTTCTTACCGTTTACGGTTCACCTAGAAACTTAGATCAAAAATTAAGAACTGGCAATTTTAAAGGAAAAAGTAAATAAAGAGCTGTCACTTTCTAATAAATGAATATACTTAGGGGAATTTTGTTCAGGTACATTTTGGAACTACGTTTCTGAAATAGCGTATAAAAGAAGAACTTGACCCAGGCATTTCTAAATTAGGCCTCAGGCCGAAAGAAAAAAAAATGTAACGATAAAACTGACAGATAAATCTAAACGTTTGTAGCCTTATATGAAAACAAAATAGTAAATACGGTATATTCTAACATTGCGTATTCGAAAAATGAGCTAGAAACACCTACATGCATTTTCATAAAATTATTGTATTTTAAAACATTTGATTCAGACATTTGTAAATAAGCAAAAAGGCATTCTTTTGGATGTCAAAAAAATTATCGCAGTGTGGCAGCACGTGCTCACGCGGCAACGGTTCGACATACGACTGAGGCTAGTGCGTCAGCTAGACGCAGTTTTATCGTCTCATTTTCCGAGACTACGTACCGTATCTGCTGTTTTTTTGTTTTCATCTAAGGCTTAAACCGACTTAAATTTTGTACAAGTTGTCTTGCGCAAGATTTACCAACGTGTAGACACGGTCACATCTGGTCAGCCGGTCTATTCAACCAACTAAACCTTGTAGATGCTTGTAGAGACCTTGTCTCATTTTCCGAGACTACGTACCGTATCTTTAGTTTTTTGATTTAATCTAAGTTTGTAGCAGGCTTTAAGGGGTACTTATTGCGTTAATATTATAAAACTGTAAATTATGGTAAGTACCTACTGTTACATTGTAACATGATTGCTTACTTGATTATTTTTAAAAAATGCACATAAATTTGTTACTGTTAATCATATGGCTCCGTAAAAAGAATGCTTCTCAAAAGGGTTCCCTTCACCGAAAATGTTTGAGAACCTGGGATAGGGAAGGGATAGGAAATCTGGAGACTAGAGTGCGTTTCATCATTAAATTCCTATGCCGTCATGTTGGTAGCAAAACAACAAAGTGCAAAATACAAAAAATTTCATGTGCTACCTTGAATTAAGGGAGATTCGTATATGAAGAATGAAAGAATGAATCTTCCTGTATTCAAGGTTTAGGGTATAGCACATTCAAGATATTGAGGGAAGACTTTTTTGGTTTGCTACCAACATAACGGCATAGGAATTTAAAGATGAAACGCACTAGATTTTATTTCTAATCTAATGGGGTGCCACTGTGCCACATGCAAAGCTGTAAGCAGATGGCGCTGGCGTCGGATGAACTTTTTTTTTTTGATGATGGTCCCCCAAAAATGAAAACGCCGAGTTTTTTTTTCTTATTCTTTTGGTCTGAGACCGATATGGCCAATTTGGCGCCGAGTTGTAAAAAACACCCGTTTGACAGTTCTTAATTCAAACCAGGGCTTGTTAACGATACCAAATTCCCACTATAAGTATCAGTAATTAACGATATTTTCAGGTAGTGATACTTGGTATCGAATTGAAGCAATTAACGTTATAATTACCGATACTTTTTTCGTTACCTGGCGTTGTTGCCAAACCTCCGCGGCCGCACGGCTTGTCAACGCCGCGGGGCGGTAAGTTCCCTGACTAGTTTATTAGATTTCTGTGGGTAAGTTGCTCCGCTCCGCGCAGGGTTGCCAACTCATTATCTTAGGTTGGTGCTAAATGACATCTCAAATAGTGTTAGATTGATAAAAAAATTAGAAAATGTGCTATTATTTAGACATCAACTTTTTCTTTGTGGTTTTTTGATTCGGAATGCCGCTTAATTTCAAATATTCTCGCATTAAATTCTGTTTTGCAAAATGCACACATTGCTTTTAAACTATCTTTTTGTATTTTGGATCGTTCTCCCACTCTTTTCTGTAATTTTGAACTTAACTCACTTTTTTATATAAAGGAATATCCATTTTTATAATTTTATAGTTCACGAAACACTAAATTGACAAATTCACAACTAAAAACATTCGCAGTTCGCTTCTAAAGTGACTAGAAAAAAATCAGAATGCTGGCTGTTTAGTGCTAAATTAAGTGCTAGGTTTGCGAAAATAGTACCAAATCTAGCACCAAAAGTGCTAAGTTGGGAACCCTGGGCTCCGCGGCCTCGGCGAGTGTAGGTATGACGTAACTAGCTCGATACCGGAAATTTCAATTGTCGTAAAGGACATTTTTTTGAAAATTTTTGAATGCTTATTTTTTCCTTAAAAAAAGTTTGTCATTTTTCCTTTTGGAAGATGTGTCAAATCGTAGTCTATAATTAAAAAACGAAGTATAGGTAGGATTTTCCGTACTTACTTGTACCATCGGCGTTCCGTTTCATTGTTTCGTTTTTAATTTGCTTAAATTTTTTTTGGGATATAAAATGGACTGTGAACAATCCTCATCACTTTCCTGTAAAAATATTAAAATTATATTTAAGTAATCAAAAAATGTGTTTACTTTCCCCATAATTTATTATAAACTAGTTGCGCGCCGCCGTTTCACCCACCCACCCTGTACAAGCAGCTATGTCAGCTATTTCACAAATTCCAACATCATGTAAGTATATTAAAATTTGGCCACTTAATCAAAACGCAGTTTTAGCAGAATGTCATTTGTTTCTAACTGGGACAGAATAGATATAGAAAAAAAGGAGTGACGTTTTGCGACAGTGATCAAACTTTTTAAGATGACATTTTGCGAAAGTGACGTTCTGTGTCAAGATCCCCATACGTCGTATACTCTGTCTAGTCCACTGACCTGAATTAAATAGACAGGAGGTCTCGCACTGAATTTTGTGCCAATTTGATCTTAGCCATGTTGCGCTGTTGTCGCGCGTTTTCTATTGAAAGTGATGGTGAAGCACCGTCTCCGGAACTATATGTATGGCGCAAATCAAATCGGCACAACGATCTAACAGTGCCAACCGTGTGCTTGTGGCGAACCTTGACAGTCGCCTTACTTTCTTTAGATTCATTTTTACACGAGTTCGCTTCCTGGCGACACGTAGGTACAATAATATTGTGTCAATTCGGCCCGAATGCGTGTACGTGTGACAATATGTGACATACTGCAAAAACGGGACGCTGTTGCGTCGGATAATGTAAGATGTTTTAATTTCATCTAGTTCTGGAATTAGCAAGTTGAAGTAGGCTTCTGCATAAAATAAAAGTGAATAATATCATTTACTTACCATTTTAGTGTCCGGAGTAGGTAGAACGCTCACAGTCACGCTCAATTTAATTAATTTAGAGCCAGCGCGAGTCACCAACACGAATAAAGTATAGCCTCAGCTCAGATTCGAATTTCGTCGCTTATGTATGTGCGCAATACCGTGTAAGTTAAAAATAGTGTTATCCACGATCTACTTTTACATTATCGATTGTTTCAGTTGGCAGGGCTTTCATACAGGAAGCAATCATATCGATCGTAAGGTTTAGGCTAAAATATTATTATAATCAAATACTAAAAGAAAAATTAAACAATTTGTATACTTACTTTTGAATATTTATTTATGGCCCTCGGAATATTACAGTTAGGTATGGGTACTCAAAATGAAGAAATTGGTTTCAACGAGAAAATAGTAATCATTACTAGGGCGGGCGAGTGCGCTACCACTGCGCCACACGGGAACCCACGTGTCATGGCGAATTTATGATTATGATCTCTCACTTGTTTTGTTTACCGACTAACGCAGTCGTGCGCAGTGGTAGCGCACTCGCCCGGCAAGCGAAGGGCACAGGTTCGAATCCTGTCATGGGAGGATTTTTGATGATGTATTTCTCCTTGCAAAAATTATACTCTTTGATTTAATACCACACTGGGACATATTTAAAGACATTCGGTTGTTCATTATTAATAATAAATTAAATTAATAAATTCTGTGAACATCATTTGAAAGACATTTCAAAGCAAAAGTGACTTTACGCTCACTTATATATTTTTACAATAGGTACATCTCAAATCGTGAAAAAATTGAGCAAGATCTGTTCAAAATTCAGGTCGTAAAGGGCTTCCAAAAAGTTCATTTTTAAAGATTATGATAAATTTGAATATACTAATCGAAAGAGCTCGCTGATTCCAAATATATAATTAACTCATTTTGGCCTAAATGTCCTTTACGACAATTGAAATTTCCGGTATCCATTTGCATCATACTTCCGAAAACAAAAGAAAGAGATGAAAGAAAAGTAACGGTAAATATCGATAAGTATCATTATTTTTAACGAAATAATACAGGTAGCGGTATTTTTATTTACCGGTAAAAGGCTACCCAAGTAGCGATACCTGGCTTACCGATACTTTCGTTTTACCGTTACCTCTGTAAAATGAAGGTAGCGATACCAGATTTTTAACGGTAAATAGAGCCCTGATTCAAACCTAAGATCAATCGAGAAACGCTCTCTGCCGGGATAAAAAGTTAGTGTTCCTCATTAGAAAGTGAAAAAAACAAAACGATGGGGCATTGTCATGGCAGATACCTATAGCTTTTATGGCATAAACATATTTGCTCTAATGTCTTTATCCAGGGAGGAAACAGTCGACTACGTTTGTATGGAGAAAGAGTAGGTAGACTTTCCTCTAACCGCAGAACGAAGCTAGTACGTATACTTATATAAATAGGTATATAGGTAGATGTCAAGATAAAGAAATCCCGCAGCATTGAGTCTTCAGAATAATTCAGGCGGCGTCTCTGCGAATACTTGCTCACCTACGTAGGTAAACTTGATTAAAACAATGTCAGTGTGAAAAAGTGTCTAAGTAAAAAAACAATATTTAAATATAAGTGTGAAAAAGTGTCTTAGAAAAAAAAACAATAAAAATTAAACTCATTTTTCGGTTTTAATCGGCGTTTCGGCGTTTATTACTCTTAGCATTGTTTCAACGCTCAACGTTTCGAGACCGGTCTCTTCTTCTTCAGGACTTGCGTATTATTTCTAGCCAACATCGCGAAAATAGAAGAAAAATCTAAAAAAAAAAACAATATTTAAATTATAATCAAAGGATAATGATAATGTTTTACAAATGCAAATGAAATAGCCACGAAGGTAAGTGAATTTATGTTTATTGTTCTAACTCATAAATCATAATATACTTAATTTAAATAATAGGTAATTTATATATTGCACGACGTTACACACACCGCAATCTAGTCCCAAACTGGACTGGATGGGTGCTAGACAACAGATATACTACATTATATTACCTATACACTGTTTTTGTAAGTACATCTACACTAATATTATAAAGAGGAAAGATTTGTATTTTTGTGTGTGTGTGTGTGTCGTATGTTTGTTATGAATAGACTCAAAAACTACTGGATGTATTTCAAAAAAATCTTATACCATTAAAAAACCACACCCACCCTGAGTAATATAGGCTACTTTTTATCCCAATGTTTTCACGGGATCGGGGCTTACGCGAGTGAAACCACGGGACCCAGCTTGTACATATTAATATGATACATAGACAACACCTAGATCAGGAACAAATATGTGTTTGTAAGCATAAATAATTGCACCCTGCGGGAATCGAACCCGCAACCTTCTGCATTGCAGTCGGGTCTTCTTCCTCCGACGCGCCACAGAGGCCAAGGCAGAGGCAAATGAATAACTTAGGTAGGTATTGAAATTAAAGACATTTTTCGGTTTGAATCGCGTGGTTTTTATTACTTTTAGCATTGTTACATACAACGCTCAACGTTTCGAGACCTTTCCAGGTCTCTTCTTCAGGATAGACAATAAAAACCACGCGATTCAAACCGAAAAATGTCTTTAATTTCAATACAACATCGCGAAAACAGAAGAAGAATTTAGATAGGTATTTTTAAAGAAAATATGTTTAGGTATGTATGCCATAAAACCTATATCTGCCATGAGCCCATGATCAACCGTGCCGTTTTTTTTTAATATATGCAAAACGTAGCAGCATGGTTTGGCTAATGTATTTAGGATTATGGCATACCTAAATATTTCTCTAATGTCTTTATTCAGGGAGGAAATAGTCGTCCACGGCTAAAAGAATAGGTAGCCTTTCTCCTTAAGATTTTTGAAAAATAAATGTTAGGTAGGTACCTAACTAGTTTTGACGCGTGTACCTACCGTAGTTTCGTAACTAGGTGAGTACCTACTGAATACTGGAAAGCTACTTAACATTTGAGGGCTACTTAAATAATCAGCTGCTGTTAAACTCAAAATTTTCCATCACTCATTTTACATTTAGATGCTGCTCTAGCCGTCAGAATTTAAAAATGTAAGTAAACCTTAATAAAAAAATGATTCTCAAGATTAATTTATTTGACTTGCCTCTCACATAAAGAAACAGTTTTCTAGTAAAGTATAAAATTAAAAAAGAGAGGTTTTCGAAAAAAAAAAAGTTCCTTTTTTCACCTTGACATCTAGAACAACTTTCCTTATGGTGTTTGAGTGTTTACGTAACCTAGTTCTCTTTTAATTGATGAGTTGTCTAGGTGGGCTTTTAAGACGCCGCATCGACTAGCGTCCTTATTCTGTAAGAAAATACTACATAGATCCGATGTAGACTCCTAGACGTTGAAACCCTAGAAGCCAATGCCGTCACACAAAACAAAAAGCCTGCAGGTTTCTACACGGCACGTCACGTGACTTCTTAGCGCGTCTAGAATACAAAATAACTCGCAGTTATGGTTTATTGTGTGTATAAAGGGTGGAATTCCATGGAAACTTCCAGGCTCTTTGGGAAGTCGATGACTTAGGTATTTACTGTTAGGCGGGAAACTTATTGATCTTAGATCATCCATTTTGATTTGGCTAATTTCGACTTTTACGGGAGCTACTGCAGCGTGACCTTGCAGACCTTTCCGTAGAAGCATTACAAAGCTCGAAAGTTGCTCTCTTCTTTGTTCTTGTGTTTTCAAACAATAATAATAATTTAAAAATAAACTGTATCTGATTGAACCCACATTTTATCTCACAGTAGTCGCAATACTTGAATGAAGCTTCAAGATTGTAAGTTACTACGTGTGAGAGCTGTTCTGTTTGGGAATTGTTTATAAAATCTACTTATTTGAGGAGTTTGAAATATAAAAATTGGATAATAGTTTTATTAAGGAGTTTTGTGTATCAAGTAGATATGAGATATATTTTCAATACAATAGAACTGAGTACTTTAGGAATAACCCATTTTAGTACACATAGCTAACTTACGCACATCTTTTTTTTTGTTGTTGCTAATTTAGTTTTTTTTTATATGTGTATAGTTGTCTCCTCTAATTAGTACTTATAAGCTAAGTACTAGTCGGTATACTAATTATATACACGGCTTATTAACAAGTTAATAACAAAAACCTGTAGTGCAGGTTTTTGATATTACCTTACTAACTAAGCCGTGCGTATAAAGGTTCCAATGATACGATATGTATGACAGTTAAGTATACAATTTATTTTATCTTTACCCGGCTGCAAGGAAAGGGTTATGTTTTTCGTGCCGATCATGTATGTTTGTAATATTCTTTCTTCCCTCATATCCTCCAAACAACTCAAGGGATTTCTTTAATTAAGGTATTCGTCTCAACTAGGTCTCATCAGTCCAATCCAATGGTTCTTAGAAAGGATGATTTTTTTATGGCGACTATAACAGCCGCCATAATATTGTAAAAAAAAAAGTACACAGACTACATAATGTTTCGAAAGCAGGGTATCGTTGCTTAAAAAAATTTAATAAACTTAACAGTACGTAAGTATGGGTGTACTTAATTAAAACTGAAAATTAAATAAAACAAGTCCAGTGCAGTAGTCACGGAACATAGGTACTTAGGTAGTTTTACATTACCTTGAGGTCATCATCATTACTCATCTCATCATCAGTTAAAGCAAAAAAGACACAGAAGAATTAATGTTTTTTTTTGTCACCGGCTTATTAGCACAAGGCGCTTCAATGGTTACATTTCTCTGGTCACAACGCCCTACGAAAGTCGAATGTTAATAGAAGACCTCGACCGTAATATCAAAATCATGAAAAATTCATTTATGTCAAATTATTGTAATTCTCATTGTAAGCCATCATTGTCTGTGACAATTAGACCGATTTCAATACTTTAGCAAGAGAAAACAATGTTATTTCTGAATATAGATTAGCTATAGTCTTTTTAAATTCACACGATTTGTTAACATAAGTAGGTAGTTACATTTTCCCGGTCTTTATATTTATTTTCTTACCTCGACGTTTCAAACTATGTTACAATGGTCTTGGTTGCGGGGGGACCCCCCCCCCCCTTCCCTAATGTAACAATAGGTTGTATAGCATAAACATATTTGCTCTAATGTCCAGGAAGGAAACGCTTAACTGCTTTTGTAAAGTTTGTATGGAGAAAAGAGTAGGTAGACTTTTATTTCCCTTAGAGCAGCGGTTCCCTTAGTGGGGGGCGCGGGCCACCTGTGTAGTCAGGTATAAAAACCTGGAGAATGAATTCCAGACTGCTCGATACGACCCATGAAATTATTTGAAATTGACGCCTGTCAAGCACATAATATTGTTTCCTCAGTGGGCGATATCAAGAACTTTATTAGCCTCTAGACTGGTCCTGGCCCCGCGGCCACTTCACGGGTGCTATCAAAGGTATTTGGTACTCACCAAACATCCGTTGTATGACTCAAAGGTATTTTTATACTTACCAAATATCCCTTGTATTTGACTATGGACTTTGTAAAACTTTAATGAGCAATAAAAATACTTATTTTGTTATTGAATACTTACTTTTCTTATTCTGACCTGATAATCTGGATTGGTACATTAAAATATTTATTCATTCATTTATTGTACTACCGGCTAGTTACGTGGGGAACAATAATGTCTTGCTATGGCGCCTCCGCCCGGCCGCGGCAGATTGAGAAGACCCAAGAAGTGCTGGCTTGACGTCTAGAGATCGGATATGCGTGCAAATGGCCGCACTACACGGGATACCGAACATCGTGCGAAGTGGAGACGTAATAGTAGGAAAGCGGACCCCGGGCTGAGAGGCGGGATGCTACCGGGAACATCGCTCAGATGATGATGATGAATCTGGATTGGACGGAGGGCGCGGATTTTTTTTATGGCCGAAAGGAGGCGCTTCTGAAATAAGTGAAGGATGCTTTAGAGAATGCTCTATTCAATTAGCTTCAATAACATGTATGTATGTATGTATGGACATTCACCCTGAATAACATAGGCTACTTTTGATCTACTTTAATTTATAAGGCAAAACAGCTAGTAAACTTATAAATATTCGAATAACTCGCTATTCAAGGGACTGAAATACCTACAACAGATATGGAAAATCTAAAATTAAATATAATAGGTAGTACCTACCTACCTACATCTTGTGATTAAGTACGTTATCTTGAAAAAAAATTGTGAAAAGAAATAGGTAGGTATACGATGAAAAAAGTAAAAAAAACTGTTGTTTCGAAATCGTTTCCGTGAATATTTAGTAATCTTTGGTTTTCATCGTAGGCACTTACTTACCTAACTATTGTTTACATAATATTATATACCTAGGTAGGTATACTTAGGAAATAAATAGGTATCTATAAAATGCTTTGTCCTGAGTCCTGCCTGACTGACTGATCAACGCACAGCCTAAACCACTGATAGAAGGAAGCTAAAATTTGGTAAGTGTGTTCTTTATATGATGTAGGCTTCCGATAAGAAAGGATTTTCGAATTTCCGACGGCATCGGGACTTGTGGGTAAAACCGCGCGACACAGCTAGTAAATAACTATTTCTTGAGATCTGCCAACTCAGTTATTTAATCTTCTATAGCTTCTATTATTAAAAAGCTGAAGAGTTTGTTTGTTTGAACGCGCTATCTTAGGAACCGCTGATTTTTCGCTAAATTGTGTTGGATAATCCATTTATTAAGGACGGCTATGCTATAGGCTATATTATATTTTCAAAAAAGTAAACGCACGAAGTGGCGGGCACTGTCAGTAATTTATATACCTATCTATCTATCTAGTTATCTTGTATAGCAATCGTTTGTTATACAAGATAACTACGCTTTCCTAAAGTCGCATCCGATCACGCACACACACACACACACACACAAAAATACAAATCTTTCCTCTTTATAATATTAGTATAGATATAGATATCCGTTGTCTAGGCTTGTACTATGTTAGTACCCATAGTACAAGCCTAGTGCTTAGGTTGGAGCTAGATTGCGCTGTGGGTAGCTTCGTGCAATATTTATTTATTTTAACATACTTGACTAGAAGGAACCTATTCCGTCTATAGTTGACTTCAAGGTCAAGGTAGAACCTAGGACCCAGGACCCTAGGGCCCTAGGAACCTAGGTAGGACCTTAGCGCGACCTAATGATTAGCAAATCCATAGGTATCTTTATAATGCTGTGTCCTGACTGACTGACTGACTGATCAACGCACAGCCTAAACCGCTGATAGTAATCAAATCAAAGTACGTTTATTAATTCGGATATAACCAAGATATCTCTTAGAAACGTCGGTTATTTATTACAATTTAATTTACTGTGTCTTCGGAACGCGACCTCTAATGAGAAGAAGACACAAGATACTCATGGGGTTTTTTTGTAAAAAAAATTGCAGTAGGTATACATGTGATTTATATTGTCGCATATTTTTAGAAATTTGCAGAGTGTGCTCAAAAAGTGATGTCTGATAAGAAAGGATTTCTGCGGGTGAAACCGCGGGACTGCCCAGTTACATTAATAAAACATTTTGTCGATTAACATCACATTAATGACTCGCTTATTATTTCAGAAAATGGATAGTCAATACAAGGAAATCAAATCATCAGATGATATCAACAAAGTACGATGGATCTATATTTGCAGACAGGTAAAAACATAATAATTATTGATACCTACTTCACGACTTACCTACACGTCCATAAATACCAGGTATAGATAACTAGGTACCTGCTAACTACGTTAGTATTATGTGATCTGTGCTGCTAACTAATATATTTATGGTACCTAACTAATTATAAAAAAAAAAAATTTGTTTATTTCCACAAAAATGTACAAATACAATTTTAACATTCACTATCCCTCCACACTAGGCTGAGCCTGTCCTGTAGAGGGAATATCTCAAAATAACAGTAAAATGTTTTAAATTCGCACGATTTGTTAATAATCCGCGAAAGTCTACCTACTCTATCTCCATACAAACGTAGTCGACTGTTTCCTCCCTAAAGACATTAGAGCAAATATGGTTGTGCCTTATAAGTTATAACCTATATTTTCTTACCAAGACCATGCATGCCCCTAAGTTTTTTTTAAAGTGAAAACTTCTTTTAACGCGGTACGCATATTTTTAGATGAGATATCATCATCATCCGAGCGTTGTTCCCGGTTGCATCTCTCTCGAGAGCCCGGGGTCCGCTTTCCTACTTTTACGTCTCCACTTCGCACGATCTTCGGCATCCCGTGTAGTGAGGCCATTTGCACGCATATCCGATCTTACAACGTCAAGCCAGCACTTCTTGGATCTTCCCAATCTGCCGCGGCCGGGCTGAGGCTCCATAGCAAGACATTTGTTTCCCAAGTAACTAGCCGGTTTCCGTAGAACGTGGCCGTACCACCGTAAGCGGCATTCTTGCAGTTTGTCTGCAATGTCTCGGACATGAAGGCTGCCCCTGATGCGGGAGTTTCTGACGCGGTCTTTTCGCGTCACTCCACACATCCAGCGCAGCATCTTCATCTCCGTGACACGCAGCTCCTGCTTATGTCGCTCAAGCAATGGCCACGCCTCACTACCATACAAAACATATTTTTAGATGAGATAAAATCCCTGAAATCGCGACACCGTTACCGAGACGCAGCTATAGTGTGTGCGTATATTATGCATGCATATATGCACACAACACACTATGGCTGCGTTGGAAACATATGTTTCCAGTTCTGTCGGCAATCCCGGAGTGCAAATCATTTCTTTTTTCATTTTCTAACTAGAATAGAAATAACAATTTATATAGGTATATGAAAAGAAAACGCATGGTCATGGCCAATATAAGTTGTTTTTATGGCACAGGTAAACATATTTTCATAGGGCGGAAACAGTCGACTACGTTTGTAAAGTTTGTATGTAGAAAAGAGTAGGTAGACTGTCCCCAAAGGTAACTAACTAAATGTTGTACTTACCACAAATCTAGGTGCTTAATATCTATAAAATGCTTTGCCCTGAGTCCTGACTGATTGACCGATGGATGCCTAAAGTAGAGAGCTGAATTTCCCTTTTCGAAATAGTTCGTTCATTTAAAGTTTATTAAGCAGGCGTGTTTCATTTTTATTAAAGGTTTTCGTAAGCAGTGGCACATGGATGGTGTACTTCCTATGCGGACTCTCGTTTGGGTTGCCCACAGTACTGATACCGCAGCTAAGGCGCGAGGGGGGCCGGGAAGCCGTCAGCGATGAGATGGCTAGCTGGCTTTGTAAGTATACCTATCGCTATCGCTCCATACTTAGTATAAAACAAATTTGCTTCCCGCTCTCTGTTCCTGATTCAAGAGGAAGGTTTATATGTATTGTATAATACATGCATAATTTAAAGCTGGGGTCCCACGGCCCGTTATATCACAGGCCAGGCCAGGCCGCACCACGCTTGTCGAGGCATGTGCGGCTGATTGCGACTCACGCGACGACAGGCTTCATCGGACGCTACGGTTCCCACGGCCTGTCCGTCTGGTCTGGCGCTATCTGGCTTGATAAAACCGAAATGCGTAGGTAACAAATAAGTACTAAATCTTAGCATATATAAATATAATTTGGAGTATGTAACGGTGGATGGCGAGCGAGAAATCGAAGCTGGTCCGGCCAACCTGACGTCACAATGGCCGGCAACTTTGTATCGTTAATATTTTCGAAACCATGTAGGTACTAAATATATGAACAGAGGTACCAAATAGGTACTAAATAATAAGCGTAGTTTGTTGTAAATCTATTGCATGGTTCGGCCAAGCTGACGGACACCCACCATCGATAGTTGGAACTATCGATAATTCAGCCACACTATAGTTTAATTGTTATTTTTCTTTTCAGCATCGGTGTTCGGCTACAGTGCATTACCCTGGGTGGTCATCATATGCTTGTTTACCCGATCATACGGAAGAAAACTACCCTTTTCCATCGTCGCCCTGAATACCTTCTGTTACTACACCGTCCTCTATTTCAGTGTGAACACAACGCAGATATTGATTAGTGAAATAATGCAAGGCATGAACCATGCTAGCAACATGACCCTGTCTATTATAATAGTCTCAGAATACGCATCGCCTAAATGTAGGGGAATGTTCTTAGCTATAAAATCAGCGACGATATTTTGGGGTATCTGGGTTGCCAACGCAATAGGAACGTTTTACCATTGGAAATATATACCTTTAATCGGTATTTTTCTTTCGATTTATTCTTTAACTGTATTATTTTGGCCCGAGTCCCCGCAATGGTTGGCAAGTCAAGGCAAATTTGAAGAGTGTAAATCGGCTCACCGTTGGCTTAGAGGTGTACACCCCGAATCTGAAAGAGAACTGGAATTACTTATCCAATCTCAGATACAACATTTGAAAAATAGAAAAGAAAATGTTGCTATTAGGAAAATTATTAAAGAAAAGGCCTTTTACAAGCCGTTGTTACTGTCTCTGGTGATGATAGCACAGTATCATTTGTCTGGTAAACTGGTATGCATGGTATATGCCATTGATATAATTAAGAATATAACTGACAGCGAATCCACGGCTTACATGGGCATGCTAATACTTGATGGCGTAACCGTCACTGGAATGTATATGGGATGCTATTTGGCAAAGATTTTCAAAAGACGTACCCTCTTGCTGTCAACTTGTTCAGTAGCTATAACTTCTCTGTTTTTAATTTCTTTATATCTTTACTTGATTGATAAATCTATATTAGTCGAAAGTAAGATTTTAACTATATCGCTTTTGACATTTTTTTCTTTATCCATAAGCTGTGGTCCGATGATTTTGTCTACTTCTATATATGGCGAATTAATACCTTTAAGATTTAAAAGCTATTGTACTATGATTTCGGCTTTCTTCTTCGTAATTCTTACGTCCACTTTGTTGAAGATATTCCCATTTATTTGTCGCACGTTTTCAATGTCTGGTGCGTTCTTTTTATACGCTGTTTCTTCATTGACATGTTTTGCAATCTTACTCAAATATTTGCCCGAAACTAAAGATATGACTTTGCAAGAAATTGAAAATATATTTAGTGATAGTAAAGGTAGTGAGGACACTGTGAAATTAAGAAATAATTCAGTGTAGGTAACATATTATCTATTGTCTAGTACCCATAGTACAAGCCTAGTTGCTTAGTTTGAGGCTAGATGGCGATGTGTGCAATGTCTTGCAATATTTTTATTTTATTTTATATTTACCTCTACATACAACTACAACGTGTATCAACGACGCGACGTAATATAAATAAATATAAGTTATTACAAAAAGAAATCTATATCTATACTAATATTATAAAGCGGAAGAGTTTGTTTTTTTGTTTGTTTGTTTGAACGCGCTAATCTCAGGAACCACTGGTCCGATTTCGAAAATTCCCTTAAGGTCCTCTACCTCTGGACTTTCGCTTGACACTCGTTTCTGGGACACCCTGTATAACGTGGAGCATGTAATAGTGGATGGCGAGAAATCGAAGCTGGTCCGGCCAACCTGACGTCAGAATAGCTAGCCACTTTGTATTATTAATATTTTCGAAACCACGTAGGTACTAAATATATGAACAAAGATACCAAATAGGTACTAAATAATGAGCGTAGTTTGGTGTAAATCTATTGCATGGTCCGGCCAAGTAGTTTTGGTGTTGTTAATTTTTTTATTAAAAATTAGGCATTTGTCTTCATTTACTATACATATACCATGTTAGTTTCAGGGATTTAATCTTAGTATGTCGCATCACTAGCGACTATATCACTACTTTGTGAGATCATAATCGATCATCATATCACCTTAAGTTTTATTAATTTAAAATTAGATTTACTTTTACTTATAAGTTTTATTTACTTAATAAAAGTAAAGACATTTTTCGGTTTGAATCGCGTGGTTTTTATTACTTTTAGCATTGTTACAACGCTCAACGTTTCGAGACCTTTCCAGGTCTCTTCTTCAGGATAGACTAAGATGTGATTTGTCATTCTAATGTATTAAAAAGTTACAGTGAGACTACCGTCTTATTATTAAAAACTATTAAAATGTTATCAAAAACGTTCCTGTCTACGCAGGTTCCAAAATTGCAATGATTATTATTTACTTTATTGTTAAATTTTATTATTAAACTTTATTATTTATTTTTAACTTTATTACTTTTATTTACTTTATTATTATTTTACTTTATTATTTACATTTTATTTAGCCTATCATTACCAACTATGCACAAATCACCTTTCAACGATTAATTTATCACTACGTGACTTCGCAAACGCGCCCCTTCATGAGAAGAAGTCACAAGAAACTCCTGGGGGTTGTTTTATGGTGACTTATGCTTACATCAAATTTATTCTAATCAAAAGCTAATATAAAATACTATATTCTACAACCGGCAAAAGTGGCTGACAGTGTCCTGTTGTCTAGCAGCAGTTGTTGGCTGGGCCTGGGACTTAATCAAATGTAGTACTGGGTCCCAGACAGGCGGCACCTTCCAGCCATCCTCCCTATTGAAATTGTTGGGGTGTTTCTGAATTTCAATGGCATTCTAGGTACATACCGCTTCTCAGTGGCCAGTATCCGTGCCTGATCGAAGCGGAGGTAGTGGTTTGGCTTGTCCAGCATGTGTTCACAAACTGCAGACTTCAGAGACCGTCTGTGCTTCACATCAGCTATATGTTCCTTAATCCGAACGGCAACACTTCGTTGGGTTTGCCCTATGTAACTAGCGCCACACTCACAATCGATTTTGTAGATACCAGCATCCTCCAGGGGTATGTTACACTTGACAGGTCTTAATAATTGTTGGATCTTCTTGTGTGGCTTATAATATGTTTTAATTGAAGCTCGTCTCAAGATTCCTCCAATTTTGTCGGTGACCCCCTTGATGAAAGGTAGGATAGCCGGGACTCTCTCGACCGTAGGTGGTTTTGGGCGGCTTCTGTGAACGTGGCGCGGCACTTGGAGGTTGTTGCGACGTAGGACTTGTTTCACGTGCTTGACCTCCTCTGCCAGGTGGGCCTCGTCACAGATGCCATGTGCTCTCTGCAACAAAGTTTTACCAACAGTAGCTAACTGTGAGGGATGGTGGTGCGAATGACCGTTCAGATACCTATCCGTATGTGTGGGTTTCCTAAAAACTGTGTGTCCCAGTGACCCGTCTGCACTTCGTGTCTTTAATGTCTTTGATTGTCTTTAATTTCAATACAACATCGCGAAAACAGAAGAAAAATCTTAATAAAAGTAATTTAATTTAAGTATAGGTTCCTACCTATTCACTTCTAAACTTAATATTTATTTTATAAATAAAATACTTTCTTATGAAAATGATTTTTTATTTATTGTAATCTTGCTTAAATACATAAAACAATTATATTTCGAGATCATACTTCATTATCTAAGTAAAATACTGATTGGTTTGAGCTGTGTGTTGAATAATACATCAGTCAGTTTGATTCCAATCTATGAATGTTTTGTCGGCAAACGTATTAATAACGAAGAGCCTTGACCAACATCTTAAGAGTCTATCCTCTCTTTCTCCATACAAACGTAGTCGACTGTTTCCTCCCTGGATAAAGATATTAGAGCAAATATGGTTATGCCATAAATAAATAAATTCTGTGAACAACACACAGCGCCATCTAGCCCCGTGGTAAGCGACTAAGCTTGTGTTACGGTGACTAGACAACGGATATAATACTTATATTTATTTTTCTTTTGTAAATACATACATATTAAACATAGAGGGACACCCAGACCAGACACAAATATTTATTTTATAAGCATAAATACTTGCACCCGGCGGGAATCGAACCCGCAACCTCCTGCACTGCAGTCGCGCTTTCGCACGACGCGCCACAGAGGTCGTCATAAAACCTATACTGCTATCATTGAGATACAAGTACCTAGAGAAGCTATCTCAAACAAATTCCATGTTTCTATTTCACGAAACCATTACAAAAAAGCTGCTGCAACGCTAACAATATTGTAACTTCTATAGTAAAAATTAAATAAAGCGCTTAGAACGCTTAATTTTTCCCTGACGAATCAAACGTCAAAAGCATCATTGAGTAATGTCTAAATGGCGCATAATGTCGCAGTGATTTTATAAAAAAAAATTCTCTATCGATACTATAAAGGTGTACTTACTGATGGAAGGTGATTCCTTGGGCTTTATTTGTAATTCTTGCGCTGTTTTTACAATATCTCAGGACACACGAAAGCATATTGAAGTCAATTAAAATACACAGAATACACACGTATCGTCGCGTCTAGCGTCAGTCATAGACTAAATTCAAAGGTGCGAGTACACCCCAACTCGTGTTACAAAAAGTTTGGTTGGGCCATCTTCTCTTGGTACTTGTATCTCAATGACTGCTATAACTATGCCCCTACGTTTTGGCTTATTCCATCTTTTATTTTAAAATATAAATAAAATTTAGAAACCATGGAATATGAAAAAAATCAAAACGTTGGGCGAGGTAATGGCTGATATAGGTTTTATGGCATAAACATTTGTTTTCTAATATCTTTATACAGGGAGGAAACAGTCAACTACGTTTGTAAAGTTTGTATGGAGAAAATATTAAGTAGACTTTCTCCTTAAGCTGGGGTCCCACGGCCCGTTTTATCACAGACCAGGCCAAGCCGCGTCATACCTGTCGAGGCCTGTGCGACTGACGCGACAGGCGACGACAGGCCTGTCCGTCTGGTCTGGCCTGTTATAACACGGCCCGTGGGACCCCAGCTTTATAAGGCCCTCGCTTGACGGTTGGGTCAAGGGTCAGATTCAGAAGACAGTGGTCCTTGATACGGCACGTATTGTCAGGAGGTTCCTGTCTCTGCGACCCTGACCATCGGTAGCCTGCCCCGCTGCATATGGTTTTATGGTAATTTACTGTTTTTATACAAAGTTTATAAATTCATTATTTATAGGACCAGTAGATTCAATTTTATATAAGTTTATTACTTAGATAGAATTTTGTTTGTAGATTTTGTGGTTATGTAAGGTCACAGGGGGGAGAGCGGCGAACATCAATTTACCGGGATTACAATTGTAGCGTACCCACTTGACAGCCTAAAGGCGTTCCAAGCGGGTTCCTCTGTACCATCAAGCTCCCTTCAGGAGCAACCGTCCGGAATCAGTTATAGGCAGATCATGTTCCCAAACGATAGTGTCCGGTTCTCTATAAAGGAGAGCTGCCTCGTGCCCAAGGAGCCCAAGGCTCGATTCTAGTAAATAATTACATACCAGTTCGATGACAGAGACAGTGCACACCGATGACAGACGCAGTGCAGACGCAACGCAGACACAACACAATTGCAAAGAAAACAATGAAAGTCAAAATACACCCTAAGGCGTCGTCCTAATTGGGATCGCACGATCAAACCCATCGTACGATCGTTTTATGTTTATATTGAGATTTTATGTGCTCGCACGATTACTTCCGAGGTTCAAATAGGACACTCTGATGAAATCTGTATGTTTGAAACTCATCGCACGATGAGAACGCATCGCACCATCGTACGATCGCTCCCAATTAGGACGACGCCTCATTGTATTCGTATGGTAGTTGAGAGTATATTTTGTGTTTTCTTTGCAATTGTGTTGTGTCTGCGTTACGTCTGCACTGCGTCTGTCATCGAACTGCACTGCGTCTGTCATCGAACTGCTATGTAAATATTTACGGGAATCGAGCCGCTGATTGTTAGACAGGTACTGGAGTACTCAGTCACCGATAGATGCAGCTTTTTTGGAACGCCGGGTTAGCCCAACCCCGCGGAACCCTAGTCCAAAGGGGAAGACCCTTAGTTCTCCCCCCCGAACCCGCCTACCTCGGGTCCTGATTATCCAGTCAAGTTACAGTAGGGACAGTATCAGTTGTCCGGCTTGGTGTCGGGGTGCAGCCGGCGCGTGTGTCGCGAGAGGCACGAGAGCCACGCGAAGCGCGCGCCGCACGCGCCGCAGCGGTGTGGCGCTTCGGCCGAGTGAAGCGCCGCGATGTGGCTCTGAAGCTTCGTCTTGTTCTGTTCACAATAATAAATATATACAACGTGCTCCGAGGAGGGGGTATTAAGCCGAAAGGGGGTTGTTCTAGAGGTCTAGGCGAACAACTTTTGTTCTACAAGTTTTGAAAATTCGAAATAGTTTTCGAAAATTTTGAGTTTAAAGTTTGCATGAAAATCAGCTGTTTTTTAGAGTTTGAGGTCATTGGCCTTAAGGTGCCCTTATCTAAACATATTGCCGTTTTTTACAAAAACAGCTGGGTTTTTTTAGTGATACCACTCTTAGTGACACCATTTTCGAAAAAAAAGTTCAAATTTCCAAAAGTCGTAGAATAAAAGTTGTTCGCCTAGACCTCCAGAACAACCCCCTTTCGGCTTAATACCCCCTCGTCGAAACACCCTGTATATTGCACGACGTTACACACAGCGCAATCTAGCCCCAAACTAAGCACTAGGCTTGTACTATGGGTACTAGACAACGGATATACTACATATTATTTTACTTTTTTTTTGTAAATACATACATATAATACACAGAACACACTGAAAATCCCATGTCTTCGGACCATAGTGAGTCCTAGGACATGTTGGTTTCCTCACGATGTTTTCCTTCACCGTAAGAGCGATGTTATTAACGCACATAACTTTTTCTGAAAGAAAACGACGTTGGTGCGCGGTCGGCCTGGATTCGAACCCACGACTTTCGGAATGAAAGCCGGGGTATCTACCACTAGACCAACACCGCTCTTTCTAAAACAATACAAGAGATAACACATAGAGTATCAGTCAGGTAAGCTTCTTTTTGTTGTTCCACTCTTTTCGGAGGTTGGACAACATCAGGGATATTTTTATTTTAGAGACTGCAGCTCTAAAAAGTTTGGTGGTACTGCAGCCGAACCAATCTCTTAGGTTCTTAGGACGACCGCTGTGGCGCGTCGTGCGAAAGCGCGACTGCAATACAGAAGGTTGCGGGTTCGATTCCCGCCGGGTGCAAGCATTTATGTTTAAAAAAGAAATATTTGTGGCTGGTCTGGGTGTCCCTCTATGTATAATATGTATGTATTTACAAAAGAAAAATAAATATAAGTATTATATCCGTTGTCTAGTCACCGTAACACAAGCTTAGTCGCTTACCACGGGGCTAGATGGCGCTGTGTGTTGTGAAGAAAATTTATTATTTATTTTATTTCTTCAGCTAAGAGTGGCGTCTCCGGCCGACACTTCTTTTTCCAACGATCTTTCCCTGGATGATGGATGAGCCTCGTTATTAATTACCTCGACGTCTCGGCAAACGAGTTAAGAGGATAGTCTCCATTCTCTTTCTCCATACAAACGTAGTTTAAATTTTCCTCCCTGGATAAAGACTATAGAGCAAATATGTTTATGCCATAAAAACCTATATCTGTCATGCATGACTATGCATCTACCTTTTTTTTTTTTCTAATTAAAATAAAAATAAAAAAATAATAAAATGAAAAAAATAAAAAGGTAGATGCATAGTCATGACAGATATAAGTTTTATGGCATAAATATATTTGCTCTAATGTCTTTATGCAGGGAGGTAAATTTAAACTACGTTTGTATGGAGAAAGAGAATGGAGACTATCCTCTTAAACAAGTCCCTTTATCTCGAGGATCTAGAGACTATTACAAGAAAATGTGGTCAATGCTGACTTACCTACAGCGCCAGTTTTAGCGGACCCCGGGGTCCCGAGAGGGATGCAACCGGGAACATCGCTCGGATGGTAGACTAGAGCGATGTTGGTCTAGTGGTAGATACCGCGACTTTCATTCCGAAGGTCGTGGTTTCGAATCCAAGCCGACCGCGCACCAATGTCTTTTTCTTTAAGAAAAATTTAAGTGCGCTTTTAACATCGCTCTTACGGTGAAGGAAAACATCGTGAGGAAACCGACATGTCCTAGGATAAACCACGGTCCGAAGGCATGGGATATTCGCCAATGCGGGGTAGGCTCCCGTGGCGTCTTAAGCCCTCTAAGAAATCACGTACAATGGCCCAATTGTGAGGCTAAGTGCGGAAAAGGCTCAGCGAAACTAAACTAAAATGGTAGACTTACAGAGAAGGACTTCCCGCAGAGATCGCAGAGGCACTGGTTGGCGCGGTGCGCCGCTTGCCGGTGCAGGTACAGCGACGTGTTACACTTGAACACCTGCCAGACAAACGTAGGTACTGGACTAGCTGCCGCGGAAGTCCCGATCTCGTGGGAATATCGGGATCAAAAGTAGCCTATGTTACTCAGGGTGAATGTAGCTTTCTAATGGTGAAAGAATTTTTGAAATCGGCACATTCGTTTTTGAGTTTATTCATCACAAACTTAGAGACGCACATTTGCACAAAAATACAAATCTTTCCTCTTTACAATGTTAGTATAATAAATAAAATTTATGATTACTCTATGACAATCAGGACAGGTGTGTTTATCATTTTTGTTTACTTTCTGACAATCAGGTCAAGTGTGTATATAATTTTTGCTTACTTACTGACAATTAGGACAGGTGTGTATTAGAGATGGGCCGACTAGGGGTTCTGCCGACTAGCAGACTAGCCGACTAGCAGACTAGCCGACTAGTCGGTTCCAAAATTGCCGACTAGTCGGCCGACTAGTCGGCAATGCAAATCATTATAATTCCGAGATATTTGGGTTAATCATGATCACTCGGCGATTGTTGGTATTTTTGGATAAATTTGCACCTCGAAAGCTGTAGCGAAACTTCCAAAAATGCTTGAAATTAAAATAAAAAAACAAAAAACTTGAATGGAGCTGAGGCATAGTTATGCCATTTTAGATGTGTGATGTTTAGATGATGTATGTAGGCTATGATGACGTGTTTTATTAACGTTTTTCTCACTACCCAACCAACAAACTGTACTACTAATTCAATAAATTTTGCATAATTGTTTGATTTATTGCATAATTGTTGGTTTCCGACTAGTCGGCGACTAGTCGGCCCATCACTAGTGTGTATAAAATTTTTGTTTACTTTCTGACAATTAGAACAGGTGTGTATATAATTTTTGCTTACTTTCTGACAATCAAGACAGGTGTGTCTATAATTTTTGCTTACTTTCTGACAATCCGGACAGGTATGTATATAATTTTTTAAATGTTCCCAATTGACGTGCTCTTTTAATTTCCATTTATTCGGATATCTTTTACCGCAATCGCTGCACATGTGTCTAAAAAATAAAAACAAATTGAGATTAATTTATTTTTAAGAGATTTCTACACTTGGATGATTGATCAATGTAGAAAAACTTTAAAAATAAAGGTAAATGTAAGCTACATCTTAACGTTACAATTAATATGTAGTAGAAAACTACGAGCCGAGTTGAACTGTAAAGTTTACTTGGTAGATTGGTAGATGTCGCAACGAAACCTTACTCGCAAACACACGAGGAAATAAATAAATATATATTGCACGACGTTACACACAGCGCAATCTAACCCCAACTAAACGCTATGGGTACTAGACGACAGATATCCATCATATTATACTTTTTTTGTTAATACATACATATCTTTCTTCTTATATATAAAATTTCCATGTCACAATGTTAGTTACCGTACTCCTCCGAAACGGCGCGACCGATTTTTACCAAATTTTATATGCGTATTCAGTAGGTTTGAGAATCGGCTACTATCTATAATTTATAAGGCAAAACAACGTTTGCCGGATCAGCTAGTGATATATAGAAAACAACCAGACCAGAAACAAAAATGTATTTTTAAATGCTTTCTTAAATTCGGCTTGGTGGGTAAGTTACCCGCTTCGGATTAGCAGTGGTCGCGGGTTTGAATCCCGCCAGGTAGGTACGAACATTGTTAAAAGCATTTTTTCAAAAACAGCAGTACTTACTTAAAATCGTTTTCTGAGACATGTTTTCTGCTGATCTGCAGATGTTGTTTGTAAGTCGCGTGCGATGAGAACGTCCTGTTACACGGCTTGCAGACCAACTCGCCGGATGCTCTGTAAACACAATATCCATCTTTAAGATCCCGGTGACTGTTACCATTTCCATACAAACTTAAACAATATCCATCTTTAAGATCCCGGTGACTGTTACCATTTCCATACAAACTTAATACCAAAATAAATTATGAAAAATTTAGTTTTCTACCTTAATATCGATATTATTCGGATTAAGATTTCAAATAAAACGGAGAAACATTAAATGTTTCTCCGTTTTATTTGAATGTGAATGAATATTTTGGAAAACCTTGCGGTGGGGACCCTTTAAAAGGAAAATCCGAATAATATCGATATTAAGGTAGAAAACTAAATTTTTCATAATTTATTTTGGTATTAAGTTTGTATGGAAATGGTAACAGTCGCCACGTTCTTAAGAAGACAGTCTCATACGTTGAATTTTTGCATCTGTATTGTACCATCTAACACAAATTAGGCGTGTTTGCAGCACCAATGCAGTGGGCTTTCTATGTAAGCCCACTGCTCAGTGCAGGTTTAAGAGGACAGTCTACATACTCTTTCTCCATACAAACGTAGTCGACTGTTTCCTCCCTGGATAAAGACATTAGAGCAAATATGTTTATGCTATAAAACCTATATCTGCCATGACCATGCCCCTACGTTTTGGTGTTGTTCATTTTCTAATTAGAATAGAAACAAAATTCAGAAAAATTAGAAAATGAAAAAAATCAAAAAGTAGTTGCATGGCTACTGGCTGATATAAGTCTTATGGCATAAACATATTTGCTCTAATATCTTTATTCAGGGAGGAAACAGTCGACTACGTTTGTCAAGAGAAAAGAGTAGGTAGACTGTCCTGTTAACGCCAATGTTTTCACACCAGTCTATGGGTTAATCTAAGGGTTAATAAAATAATTAAAATAATAAATTCTGTGAACAACACACAGCGCCATCTAGCCCCGTGGTAAGCGACTAAGCTTGTGTTACGGTGACTAGACAACGGATATAATACTTATATTTATTTTTCTTTAGTAAATACATACATATTATACATAGAAGGACACCCAGACCAGACACAAATATTTATTCTATAAGCATAAATACTTGCACCCGGCGGGAATCGAACCCGCAACCTCCTGCATTGCAGTCGCGCTTTCGCAAGACGCGCCACAGAGGTCGTCAAAAGGGTTTTTCTATAAAACTGGACTGGTCTATTAGAGACTAGAAAGAGGTTGCCTGATAGCCAAAATTCGAACGTCGTTGTTAGAATACCCATAATAGTGGGTAATAAGTAATAATCCACCATCTAGGTAATTTAAGACGGGGATAGAAGATAATCAACTGTCCTTTTTTGGTTGCATAGGAGTGAGTGGGATAGATTTTTTTATGGAAAGGAGTAAATAGATGGTACTATCTACCTACGAATTTTATAATAAAATTCTAGAGTGTAGGAAAGGAATGCAAGGCTGGCACCACAGAACTCTGGTGGTGGGTCCCGGGGCGGTTTGGGCGGTGTTGGGCGGGTTGTGTGTTTGTGGATGAGATAGTGTTTTAAGTTTTTTTTTTATTAAATTATTTTTTTATGTTTATTATTTTGTATATTATAAACAAAAGTGGAACTGGAGCAATAATCTAAACTTTAATAATCCTTACAAGAGCGAAAGTAACTCTGTCTGTCTGTCTATCTGTTATAAATTATAACAGATGTCTGTCTGTCTATCTGTTATAAATTATAACAGATAGACAGACAGACAGAGTTACTTTCGCTCTTGTAAGGATTATTAAAGTATAGATTATTGCTCCAGTTCCACTTTTGTTCAATAATATATATGCGACAATGTAAATCACATGATTACTGCAAAAAAAATATACAAAAAAAACCCCATGAGTTTCTTGTGTTTTCTGCTCATTGGAGGTCGCGTTCCGAAGACACAGTAAATTAAATATAAAAACTGACATTTCAAAGAGATATCTTGCTAATATCCGAATGAATAAACGTACTTTGATTTTGATTTTGGAAAAAAAAAAAAAAGAATTTCCCGTAAACTCACCTGGCCACGTGTGTCTGGAGATGCCGCAGCATATTCCCTCGCCATTGGAACCTCTTCTCGCATTGCGGACAAGAATATACTTCTTTAGAACTAATAACACTCGATTTTATCTTGTCTATCTGATTGCTGTTCGGGTTTGTTTCTTTTAGTTTTCTGTGGAGAAGAGACGTAGTTAGAAGTTTGAAGGCGTGGGTACCAAATAGGTACTAAATTTTGGTATGGGTGCTACGACATTTGGAAATTCGAACTTTTTCCAGTAAAAAACACATCTGTTTTTTTTTGTAAATAAAGGCAATTAATGTTTAGATTGTAGTGGTCTAAATCAAACTAAAAATAACCCGGCCAAGTGCGAGACTCGCGCACGAAGGGTTCCGTACCACTATTACAATTGGGTACGGAACCCTTAAATGAACACTGGACCAACCAATTTGTGAACGCAACCCGGACGCAACCCTAATAATAAAAGGACACCTTAAGGCCAATGACCTCAAACTTTAAGAAACAGCTGATTTTCACGTAAACTTAAAACTCAACATTTTCAAAAACTACTTCAAATTTTCAATAGTTGTAGAACAAAAGTTGTTCGCCTAGACCACTAGAACAATCCCCTTTCGACTTGATACCCTGTATACTTACCGAAGTTTCAATTTAATTTGATGTTTAGAGCTAGTTTTAGCGTGGCGTTGTAGATTAGATGTTGTCGTGAAAGTTAATCTGGAATAAAATAATTTAACAGAGAATTAGTATTGCTTACGGGGACTTAGATTTATTTTAGGTTCTTTTATTCGTTTATCTTTTTGTATCTGTCTAAGTTATTTAGTAAGATAAAATAAAATTGATTTAAGATATGAAAAAAATCCGGCCAAGCGGCACGAGGGTTTCCGTCCTTTACGTACGCGGGCGCGTATAAAGCTGTTTCTCTGTAGGATTAATACACGGACACAACCGACCGAAAGTTCGGTTTCGGTTTCGGACGAGTTTCGGCCAAAAATCAAGTTTCAGCGGTAGTTTCGGTTTCGGCCAAAATTGGCCGAAACTTTTGCCGAAACCGAAACTGATTTCGGAAGTTGTCGTGCACGCGCCTAACTCCGTTTCGCGTGTTTCGTTTTAACTTTGTTAAAAAATAATAAAAATATTTTTTTATAAGTAGGTATTATATTAAATAAAAGTTTACAACAAAATATACTGTGTTTTTATTTTATGTCCTAATTAGTGCAAAATAATGGGTAAAATGCACCAAATTTCAGTAATTATTTTAAGGAATTTTATGCTTGACCACGTGTGTTTCGGTCCGAAACTAAAGCTACGGCCGAAATTCCGTTTCGGTTTCGGCCGGAAAACCAGTTTCGGTCGGACTCTAATTAATACTCGGTGCAGTGCAGACGGACATAGATTTATCTCACCCGCAAGGTTCACAATATGGCCGCCGTTTCTGCCCCGACTCGATCTCATGCATCTCCAAATGTTTCCTCAAAGATGTTTTCCATCTGAACACTTTCTCACAAAGCTCGCAGGAATAACCCTCTTCTGATTCGACGCTGGAAACAAAAATATCAACATTACAGACGATTTGAACTTACATGGTTGTTTTCACTACAAATATAGTGAGCTCAGTGACAATCGTAGGAGACTAGTGACAAGACACAGCACGCGAATTAGGAAGGAGGTAGTACGATATGTAGTAATGATGGTTCCGACACTCTCCAGTCTCGTGAACAAGCCAGTTGAAATTACTGGCAAAATATCGAGCTCTATTGTAAACAGTCTAAACATGGTCAATACCCCGTTATTTAATAATATTTGTTACACACACCCCATCTAGCCTCGAACTAAGCAACTCGGCTTTTGAAAAGGAAGAATTATACTTTTTAAACTTACACGATTTCCGTCCATATAATTTTTAAGAACTCCGGATCTAGATTGCGTTATAGATAAATTAATAAATCAATGTCTCTAATGTCTTTATCCAGGGAGGAAACAGTCAACTACGTTTGTATGAAGAAAGAGTAGGTAGACTTTCCTTTCAAGATGATTGATTGGTTGCCTGGAAGAGATCGCCCTAAGGCGATAAGGCCGCCAATTGTACTAGTTTTAAGTTTATGTCTATGAAATATTTGTTTAATTTATGTTTTAGGTTCAATAAAGCATTTTTTTATTCATTCATTGTACTCACCCATTGACAGCATCAACGTCAGAGCCCTCAGTCTTGCACCGTCGCTCGGGCAGGACGGACGTGTCCCCGTAGCAATGTGTCGACTCGTAATGTTTGATCGCGCTGCGCTTGTGGACGCTTCGCTCTCCGCATGCGTTACACATATACCTAGAACATGGAGAATGGAATAGAATAGAAATCATTTATTATCATAACTATGTACGTCAGCAGATAATAGTGCTATGTTAGTCTCATATTAACACAGGTTATTTTGAAATAACCTAGCTAGGGCTCAGCTTAGACCTAAATATAAGACATTTAGCCTTAATGTACTTATAGCGCATAACATAAAATGTATACCCAACTGTACTTTTTAATGGCAAATAAACATTTTTATTATTATTATTTTTTTTATATTATTGATACTAACTCAATCTCAATAGTGCATACTATTGAGACTAACTCATCGTTGAGTTGAGTCGTAGATACCGCGACTGTCATTCCGAAGGTCGTAGTTTCGAATTCTGGCCGGCCGTGCACCAATGTCTTTTTTAGGATTCTGTACCCAAAGGATAAAAACGGGACTCTACTACTGAGACTTCGTTGTCTGTCCGTCCTCACCAGGTTGTATCTCATAAACTGTGATTTTTATTTTGCGTCGGTGGTGCCCTCAGTCGGTAAACACAGGTACTTATCATACTGCCCTCGTAAATGAATAAAATAAAAAAAATACCTTACGATGTGTCTGTTTCTGTGATAATTTAACGAAACTTCCGAACTAAACGCGCAGCCGCATATACTGCACTTGTATTTAGATGCATGCTGTAAGAAAACATAGAGTTAGACTGTTTGTAGTTAGTCGTTAGTATATCCATTGTCTAGTACCCATAGTACAAGCCTAGTTTGGGGCTAGATTGCGCTGTGTGCAACGTCGTGCATTTTTTTTTAGTAATAAATATTGCAGAAATTTGCACACAGCGCCATCTGTCCACTAATTAAGCACTAGGCTTGTACTATGGGTACAAGACAACGCATATACTACATATTATATATTTTTTTGTAATCTTACGGTGAAGGAAAACATTGCTAGGAAACCGACATGTCCTAGGACTCACCACGGTCCGATGGGATATTCGCCAATCCGGAGTAGGATCCCAAAGCGTCTTACTGCTTAAGCCCTCTAAGAAATCACATACAATGGCCCAATTGTGAGGCTAAGTGCGGAAATATCTTACCAATTCGTGTTTTTTGTGGATATGATCTTTCAAGTCATCTTCATTCGGGAATGTTATGATACAATCTGAACATCTAAACATTGCATTTAAATAATCGTCACTATCTTTCATTTTATTTCTTTCATCTTTAACTTCTGACATTTTCAACTTAACCACACTACATATATCTTGACTATTTCCAAAATGATTTTCTTTTGTATTAATTCCTCTTTCTGTATCTGTTTTTTCATTCTCTCGTTTTACAGCTTCAGTCTTTGCAGTTTCATTTTTACTATCAACAGTTGATTTTGGGATTGGCTTCTTTTTTTTTTTTTTTACCTTTTTCTTTTTCGTTTTGCTTAGATATTGTAGAGTTATCTCTTCAGACGAGTAGTCTATTGCTGGCTCTGTGTCTGTGAGTGGTTGGTGTGTCAGTATGTCATTATTATTAGTGAAATCGTGGCTAACAACTTTTGTAACGGTTAGATTTGATGTGCTTGAATGGAGTTCCTGTAAAATAAATATAAATTTTTACTAAGGGGACAGTCTACCAAAGGTTGCCTGAGAGGGATCGCTTTAAGCAATATTTTTTAGCCAAATCAGTTTAGCCGTTCTTGAGTTATAAATAGTGTAACTAACACGACTTTAAATGATAATAGTATACAGTTTGATTATGAGAATTTCACTTACCAGTTTAATGTGGTTTTGTAACAAATTAAAAGATGATTTCACTTGCTGTTTGAACTTCTTAAATTTTCGAATTTTCGCTTCACATTCCCAGCATAATGATATTGATTCTAAACTATGTGTATTAATCTGTAAAAGACAATTTAATTTTAATGTACTATTCTGTCGGTGGGTGTCTCATCTCAACAATACTTATTAATGATGAGTAACTTTATGTGATGTATGTTTGTCTCCATCTGTTAACTTTGATACTTCATGTCACAGGAAAAGACAAATGTTACATAAAATTTGTCTTTTCTATACTAATATTATAAAGAGGTATCGTTGGTAACATGTATGCATGTATGTATATTGGGGGTAATCTCCGAAACTACTGGACCGATTTCAAAAATTCTTTCACCATTTTAGAAAGCTACATTCACCCTGAGTAACATAGGCTACTTTAGATCCCGATATTCCCACGGGATCGGGACATACGCGGGTAAAACCGCGGGAATCTGCTATAAGTACTGAATATAATTATTCAAAATTACAACTTACTAGTATTAGTAAGGTAGTATTATAATGGAATAAAAACTAAAAAGATGTCACCGGAGACAGCTTCTGGACCAGAAACCAGTGCAAGGAGGACTGAACTGGGTACGGAGAAGCAAAGATCCCAACCTCCGGGCTTGGGAAAGTCCACCAAAGAAACTAGATGTCTGGTACCAACTATCATAGGTTGGATCAACATGTTGAACAAGCATATAGTGCACTTTGCAGGTGAGTCGGATTCGTTGGCGGCGGTGGCGGTAGTAAGAGGGTGACTCACTATACCTTATTCAGATTCAGATTCTTCTTTGTGGCCTTCTGCTAGCAGTCCAGAGCAATTTGGCCAGTTTCAGGTGGTAAGCCAGGAGTGAAGAGTTACAGAATAGGGTACGGTGGATGGCTCAAAAGTTGTAAGATAGGGGACGCTAGTAAGAGCCTCGAAAGTTATTCGTTCGAATAGGGTTAGGACAGCAAATTAAGGAGATCCAACAAAAATCCGGATAATGGTTTCTGAGCAGTACAGATACCTTATTCAATTTCAGAAACTTAGATCAAAAAGGTAAACAAAGAACTGTCAAAATTTTAAAGGGCAAAAGTAAATAAAAGGAGCTGTCACTTTATATGTCAAATGTATGGGATTTTTGTTTACCTTTTTGATTTATGTTTCTGAAAAATGGTAAAAGTTTGGGTAAAAGTTTATCAATCACAACAATATTAACTTATTTACTATCTCCTCTAAAATAAGCTCTTTACAAATAAATAAAACAATGCAATATTTACCGGTAAATCGCCAATAATCTGTAAAAAGCATCGTTCATAACTAGATCCAGAAATTGGTGTGATTTTTCGACCACTGCTGATGCAAATACTACAATAAGTGTCTCTATTAGATTCCATTTGGATTGTTTTACAATTTTATGATAAATCATACAACTAAACAACAAACACCGTCCGTTCATAACACAACAAAAATCGATTTTCCACAAACCATAGAGCACAGCCGCCAATCCATAGACTTATAATAAGTGCCCTACACACGTTTAGATTTATCTTACAGCTAAATCGCATGCGAGAAATCTTTACGATAAATCGTACGTGTGTAGACAAAACTGAGAACTGTACAGTATAACTGACGATCAAATCGAAATCGCATAGATATAACTGAGCAGCTATCAGTTTTTGCCACAGTTTACCTAGTAGTTGATGCTTCGGGGATTGTTTCACGCCGTACTCCGGCATATGAAGTCTGATTTCGATAATTCTTTTTTTATTTGGAAGCTGAGAGTCCTGAGTAAAATCTCGGTGAAGATCTTAGGAGAACCTTCGAAATGATGAGCAGAATAGCATCCCAGAATGTAGTAAATTACTCATTTTTGGGCTTCTATCAATAGAATCGGCTCCTAAGAACAGCTTGTGGAAAAATATTTTCAATATTTATATTAAAATTATTAATTCCATCAAGTCTTAATACGTGTTACTTCAAGCGAAAAGAAATCGCAACTGATAAAACTGAACGTGTGTGGGCGTTAGATTTCTTTAATACGATTTATCGCAACGATAAATCGTATAGAGAAATCTAAACGTGTATAGCGTCCTTTATCCTTTTTTTCTTTTTCGGTCTTAGACCGATATAGCCAATTTGGAATAGCCAGCCAGCCAGCAAGTTCTCATTTTATTTTTAAATTTTTAACCGACTTCAAAAAAAGGAGGAGGTTCTAATTCGTCAGGATATTTTTTTGGATATGTTTTTTTGTGTGTTCCCCGATTATTCGAAGATGGACGACGAAGATCGAAGACGAAGATTCGCCTGGACCGATTTGGATAATATTTTTTTTATTTGAAAGGAGATACATCACAGTTGGTCCCATGCGCCGTGTACCGTATTCAGTACACTGGACTGTTATCATGTTTATCTAAAAAAAAGCTGTTTAGGTATGTATTTTATTTCTCAGACTTCAATACTGTTACTGATACAGTTTCTGATTTACATTAACGATCTCTGTAGGTTAGAAATACCAAATGCTAAAGTCCTTTGCTACGCAGATGATACTGCTGTTACTTTCTCCGGTTCTACGTGGAACGAAGTCTATCAAAGGGCTGAATTAGGGCTTGCAAAGGTAGCTAAGTGGCTAAAAGCTAATCTACTTACCCTAAATGCACAAAAGACAAATTATGTATGTTTTAGCATTTATGACAAGAAAGCTACTGATGATGACTTCAACCTTCGGGTACACGACCATCACCCTTCTGTTGATGTTAATTGTAAATGTCCTATTGAAAAGCACGGTGCTGGGTTGGTCGGGAACTACGTACTAATACACTGAGTTCGGTTCAATTATTTATTAGAAGGTTCACAAATAAAGCGGACTGTATAGGATCAAAATTAAGTTCACTAGTTCACAATAAATGAGCACTGAAAATACCAACAAAGATCACGGAAACTAAACTGAATAAATACACTAACTGTTCGATTTAAACACAACTTGTTCGTAATTACTGGTTATCACAACTGAAAGATTTTCTGTTCACTTGAAAATTACTCTCAGGTCCGTTCACTGGTTAAATGATAACTTTTAGCACAAAGTTCACTGAAAGCACTTCGGTTCACTTGAAGATACTCTCGGATCCGTTCACTGGATGTTCCTGGCTTGTTCACTTAGCGCTGGTAAAAAAGTAACTGACTATCACAAGGTCACTGAAAGCACTTCGGTTCACTTGAAGATACTCTCGCATCCGATCACTGGATGTTCTTTGCTTGTTCACTAAGCGGTGGTAAAATAATTACTGACTGAAAGTACTTCGGTTCACTTGAAGATACTCTCGGATCCGTTCACTGGATGTTCCTGGCTTGTTCACTTAGCGCCGGTAAAAAAGTAACTGACTGCTGCACGGTCCCGGTGCAGCTTTTATATCAAATATTAGGAAAACTCTCCAATTTTCCCGAAAGGTCTACAGAAGTTTAAAGTTCCCGCGTTTTCTAGTAGGTTCTATGTTCTAGGTTATTCTGGATAGAAGTTTTGCGCTACTCAAATGTAGATGGCGCTGAATAATAATTAAGGTATCTCCACACTAGGTAGCGGAAGTTGGTATCGATTCTAATCGATTGGCCACAAATCCACAATAGATCAAAGACAATGATTATCAAAGTGTGAGATTACCCTAATTGCGAGAATCATTCTATCTGTCACTGTCAGTTGACAGTTTCCTGTCAAAGTTCAAAGGTCAAGTACAGAGTTCAAAGGTTTTGTTGATAGAATGTTTCTGCAGAAAAATGGATGTTTTTAATTAATTTATTGAGTTTTAGCGCCTGTCCTGCACATACTCCCGCCGTGTATTGTCCGCGGTCTCCGTCGGCAATACAATCCCTTTGGTGCAGGCAGTATGGTTGCAGGTTTCGACGCAAGTTCTTCGAAGTTCGTAGGCAGGATCTCTCGCTTGAGTTCACGGGGCGAGGAGTTTGATGACGCGGGGTTCTGTCGTCGTTGACTATTATTACGAGTGTCGTTGTTCACTGCGACTATTGGACTACGTTCAGTCCTTGAGTTCAAGTTTGATTGTAGACTGCGTCTGTGTCTACGTTTACGTTTCTTGTTGCGGGACTTCTTGTTCGGTTTTTTAGGTTCAGCGGTGGTCTTCGTGTAATCCAGGCGTTGGCTGGACATTCGATGTCGAATGTGGTTCACTTGGTTCAAAGGTTGAGTTTGCCGGCCATGGATGACCCACCCAAGTGGCGTACGGGATGCCACTAATTGATATTGTTCACCAATGCGGGTTTCTGCAGCATGCAAAAGGTGCCAGTTGTCTTGACCGATGAGAATCTTCGGCTTGGCATAACCATAGACAGGCAGGTCACGTAGATGCTTGCAGTGTTGAACGACTTCTTTGGATAATTGCTGCGGAGAGAGTTCTAAGTTGTTCACTGTCCGGGCTTCAATTTTTTCAATGTGGCCGTTTTTTCCTGTAGCAGTGAACTTAACTCGACGGGTTCTATGATGAGTAGATCTCTCACCGTGGAATGCAACTATATGAAGTGGTTCAGATGGACCGGAGGCTCCAATTTTCTTTGCTAGGTCGGTGTCAATAAGAGTGACCGCGGATCCATCGTCCAGTAGAGCAAAGGTGTCGGCCACTCCCGCCGGTCCTGATACTCGCAGCGGTAATATTTTCAAGTAGGAAACTTGAGGTGTCCACGCAGAGTTCACATGTTCATCATCTTTGTTTTTCTTCTTTTGGTTCATAGAATTGCTGTCATGCAGCAACTTGTGATGACGGTGTATGCAGCCGTCGATGCCACACCTCTGTGGCTTGCAGTTATGGTTCTGCATGAGTTGATGGAGGCAACGGAAACATAATTTGTTTTCCATAGCCAGTTTCCATCGGTTGTTCACAGACTGTGATGTGAACTGTTTGCAGCCCATAGTCAAGTGTCCTTCCTTATTACAGACTGGACACTTGGGTCTTTGTTCATGTACAGCATAGGTTCGATGATAGTTGTGCTGTTGGTATGATCTGCCTGGTTCAATGTGTTCTGGAGGTGCAAATGGGCTGCGGATCTGAGCTTCTCTTATTATGAAGCGGCTGAATTTGGATAGATCAGGTTCCTGTTGTGGTTGGTTCGAAGCAAACTTATACCACTCTTGTTTAAGTACTGGAGTCAATTTGTCAATTAGACCTCCAGTGAGTTCAGGGTTGTACATGTAGTGCTGGCAGTTCAGTGCCTGTAGTGTAGCAACTACGTTCTGTACTTTAGTGGCAAATATGCACACATCTGTAGGTGACTCTGTGAGTCGGTTCAGTGACTTGAGTCGATCAATTTCTATTGTGGCTATGGCATATGGTCGTCCAAGTCTTGTTTCTAGAGTTTGGATGACACTGCTTGGATCGGCTCCAGAGATCAATAATCCCTGTACTGCCTCCTTGGCTGGTCCCTGCAAACTTCTTCTAAGTCTTGCCATGTTCTCCAGAGGTGAGATAGTGGGAGCAGTCTCAAGGTAGGCGGCGCGGAATATAAGCCACTCTTCATAGGCCCCATTAAATGTGGGAAGTTCTGTGCAGCGTGAGGCTCGATGTGCTGCTTGGACGGCACTAGTTATTGCTGTCGCTACAATGTCTTGGATCTCTGTTTTAGGTTGTTGGGCTAGATCGTTTCTTGGTTCTGTTGGTGCCCAGTTGTTCAAAGTCAGCGGTGGCGGCAGCGGTGCGGCAACTGGCTGTGCAGGTAGTGCTGTCGTCAGGTTCGGGATCGGTTCAGGTGCCGACGCATTGTTGAAGGTCTCCGGTGGTTCAGTTTTAGACATCTGGTTCGGGTGCCAGTATGTTGGCAGTTCGGGTTCCGCCGACTGGTTCGGGTGCCAGGACACGGCTCTGGTCTCTGGCAGGGTTCGTGGGGCATGCGCCAACGTAGGGTTCGGTTGCCAGTGTGCTGGCGTTACGTATGGCGTAGCTCCTGTTGTCGGCGGTGGCGGTTGCAGGAGCGGTGACAGTCCTTGGACTGCCGCTCCTGCCGGTGACGTCTTTCGGGTTTCCCGGGTCTCATCAGGTTCAACTTGATGTGGCTTGTACTGTTCGATGACAGTTGTATCAAGCCACTGGTCAATATTTTGATTCCCGGGTTCGGAGACTTCAGAAGCGATATCTTCATCATCATTGCTGTAATCTAATTCTATTTGGGCAATGTGGATGTCCATAAGTGCAATTTCCGATTGGTCATCAGCTAGTTCCTTCTCTGCTTGTGCTTGTGCCTCCTTGATTTCTGCTTGAGTTTTATTGGCCTTAGCGATCAATAATTTGCGTTTAGCTGTGGCTAGGGCAAGTTGACGTTGTTTCAGCTTAGTAGTATTCTTTGTGGATGTTGTGCTTCTTACATCTGATTGAGTGAGAGTCGCATCCGAAGGGTTCTTGAGTTTTATAGGAGTGACTCCGGGTACACTGGACATAACCAGCGTGGTAGCAGGCACCACTGTGGTGGCGGTTCCGCAAGCAGAACCGGCCGGGGCAGCTGTCGTCATGGTGGGTACGCCCAAACTGTTCGTGGACACGGCAGTGGTCCAGTTGGGAGTGAGCCCGACGATGTCTGCGTTCGATATGGCCGCAGATGTAGTAGCTACAGGTGCGTCGCCTGTTTTACCTGCTGATCGAAGGGTCGGTGACATTTTGCAGTTTCCGGCGAATCCGGCTATCGAAGGACCAATGAAAAGCACGTATCCCGGCGTATCCGGCTCGAAGGACCAATGAAAAGCACGGTGCTGGGTTGGTCGGGAACTACGTACTAATACACTGAGTTCGGTTCAATTATTTATTAGAAGGTTCACAAATAAAGCGGACTGTATAGGATCAAAATTAAGTTCACTAGTTCACAATAAATGAGCACTGAAAATACCAACAAAGATCACGGAAACTAAACTGAATAAATACACTAACTGTTCGATTTAAACACAACTTGTTCGTAATTACTGGTTATCACAACTGAAAGATTTTCTGTTCACTTGAAAATTACTCTCAGGTCCGTTCACTGGTTAAATGATAACTTTTAGCACAAAGTTCACTGAAAGCACTTCGGTTCACTTGAAGATACTCTCGGATCCGTTCACTGGATGTTCCTGGCTTGTTCACTTAGCGCTGGTAAAAAAGTAACTGACTATCACAAGGTCACTGAAAGCACTTCGGTTCACTTGAAGATACTCTCGCATCCGATCACTGGATGTTCTTTGCTTGTTCACTAAGCGGTGGTAAAATAATTACTGACTGAAAGTACTTCGGTTCACTTGAAGATACTCTCGGATCCGTTCACTGGATGTTCCTGGCTTGTTCACTTAGCGCTGGTAAAAAAGTAACTGACTGCTGCACGGTCCCGGTGCAGCTTTTATATCAAATATTAGGAAAACTCTCCAATTTTCCCGAAAGGTCTACAGAAGTTTAAAGTTCCCGCGTTTTCTAGTAGGTTCTATGTTCTAGGTTATTCTGGATAGAAGTTTTGCGCTACTCAAATGTAGATGGCGCTGAATAATAATTAAGGTATCTCCACACTAGGTAGCGGAAGTTGGTATCGATTCTAATCGATTGGCCACAAATCCACAATAGATCAAAGACAATGATTATCAAAGTGTGAGATTACCCTAATTGCGAGAATCATTCTATCTGTCACTGTCAGTTGACAGTTTCCTGTCAAAGTTCAAAGGTCAAGTACAGAGTTCAAAGGTTTTGTTGATAGAATGTTTCTGCAGAAAAATGGATGTTTTTAATTAATTTATTGAGTTTTAGCGCCTGTCCTGCACACCTATAATATGCAAAGTGAAATCAGTTAAATATTTGGGTATTATTATTGATAACCGCCTTTCTTGGCATCATCAAATTGAGCTTGTGAACCAACGCATTAGAAAATTAATTTGGATCTTCAAAACCTTGCGGCATATTACAACTAAATATCTGATCACAAAAATCTATGTTGCGCTGGCGCAATCAGTCCTAAATTACTGCATCACTATGTGGGGAGGTGCGATAAAAACCAAGTTCCTCGAAGTTGAAAGGGGACAACGAAGACTACTTAAGATTATGTTCTTCAAACCTCGCAGGTTTTCAACTGACCTTCTTTACTCATCTAGTCAAATTCTTTCAGTACGTAAATTATATATTTTGCAAATCATCCTTAAGATGCACAAAACAATAAAATTTAATCCAAATCTTAATATGAGCACTAGAAGAGTAAGAAACGTTCTCTCCAATGTATTTGTCAGAACAACTTTTGCTGAGCGGCAATTTGCTTATAGATCTATTTATCTATATAATAACATAAATAAGCAACTTTTAATTTATCCTAATAATGAACACGAATGCAAAAATAAACTTTTAGATTGGCTACATACTTTGAATTACGAAGAGACAGAAAATATGCTTGATTAAAACCAAATGTAAGATTTGCTGAAATGGACAATCCTGCTATTATTCCAAAATTGTTGTTTCTTTCTTTATTATATTTTCAAAGAAATCATGTTGATAACAATTTTTGATTTGTTTAAGTAAATTGTGTTTACTATTATGAAATTGATTTAAATTTATTTTTACTTATTATAATATTCATTTTCATTTTTCTATAAATTTATTTAAATTAGATAATAATTAATTAATTTTATCATACTAAATATAAATGATACACCACCCATAAAATATGTAGTAGCAATTAATATGTTATATATATTAACAATTTAAAAGAAAAGTATTCATTCATTCCGCTAATCACTTGGACCACACACCTTTCGCCAAACTTGTTTTGCCGCTTGGTCATACTGCCGGGTCGGCCGGCCGATACCTAACTATCTCGATGCAATTATTATGATGTGCAGTTGTGGGTATGTGTGGTTTATTTGGTTAAAAATGATATTATTTGTATTATTTTTGTTTATAGAATTTTTTTTATTGTAATATTGTTTGTTTCACTCATTCTGTTATGGAAGAGCGGGACTACCTGGCACAGGTGTTTTTTATACCTAAAAGGTAGTTCCTACCTCAATTTTTGGAAACGAAATTCTTTTGATGAAATAAACTATTTTTCATTTTCATTTTCATTTTTCAATACACCTTGTTACTTGTAAAAAAAAAGTTTTACAAGTAATAAATAACCCCAGCAAATAAAGCTTAGCTTCTAAAGTCATAAAACATCCATTTTATGATTTTACAAAATATTCAATTATTATTTTAATAATCGTAAAAATTAATCGAAATGTTCTCCCAACTGATTTTTTGCTATTGAAACCACCACACCAGTAGCCATGCAGGCACTGTATTTGAATTTTCTGATTTTAGGTAAGTACCTCTAACAACGACCTACCATTTTTTAATCAACTTTATGATTGAACTACTTATCTATAGACTGGGAGACGATCGTTGGCAACCCTACCTCATCGAGTACCTTACCAAGTTGAGACTAATAAGATATGGATTTGCATCAGCCCAGCAAACAAAAGCTTTAGGTACTCATCGGTCGAATCGAGTTCGTAGAGGAATTAGTGCGCAATCTGCTGTAAATGTGCGAACTCAATTCGACCTACGAGTAAATTTTTTGCTGGGCACATTTCTGAACTTCCTCAAGAAACCGGTTTAGACTGGTAAGCGGCTCGCAGTGCCGTTGTATGAAGCTTTGTCTCTGTTCCTATTCTTTACTCATGTGCTGTTTATCCATAGGATAAGATATACTTAGGTACTCGGTGATTTTCCTCTCAAATCTGCTTATTTTTCATTTTCAGTTATTTTACACACGACTAATGCGTTTGAAAATGGCATGGAAAATACAATGATAGTTCCTTCGCTAAAGCACTGCAGTAGAATCAAATGCCCTCCGGTTCATGAACCAATTTGTGCTAAACTTGTGAACATCGAAACTAACAATGAAATTAAGGTCATTTTAGTAAATAAATGTGAGATGCAATACGTTAAGTGCAACTCAGGTGAGGGATCAAATTGTGTGTGTTTGTGGAACTCCTTATTCTAATTTTTTACCTAATACAGGATTAAGTATAGAAAATTTGTTGACTCATCTAAGCGAACAACTTTTGTTAAGCTGGGTATCCATTTGAGGCAGCCTCGGGCCGAGCGGCTGTCTCGATCCGAGGCAGTTCTAATGGAGACCGTGCCGCGAGTCGAGGCTTGCCGCGACTTGAACCAAACGAGGTGGCCGCGCAGCGAGCCAAATCATGTCGGTAGATGACCATGCTCAAAGACGCCTCAGTGTGAGCCGTGGGTTGAGTGGAGACGCTTGCACGTGTGCTCGGTGTCGTGGCTCGGGTTGAGGCTTGCCGCTCGATACGATATTATGTGAGCTCAAGTGGAGACGCATGTACTTTCCGCAGCCCGCGGCACGCTCAGGATGAGGCAGCTCGTCACGAGGCTGCGCAAGTGGATACCCAGCTTTAGAAACTCGACCTGTTTTACCCGACTGCGCGACGCAAAGAAGAGTTTATGTGTCTTTTAGTCTATGTTTTATGTAGGTATGCGGTGCTCCAGAGGCTAAACGGATAGACCAATTTTTATGATTAACCATATTTTAATGGATAACTACACGGCGATCACCAATCTGCTTGCGGGGCTTGGTTACTAAGGCAAAACCCATTCTTGGCACAAATACGTTACGGTCCCCATTGTTCCCGGCAGCTTCGCAGCCACGGTAGCCGCCATGGTAACGGCGGAGCGGCGGAGCCAGGGGTGCTATGAATCTCCGGAAGTGATCGAGGTTCCAAAGCCACTGTTGGTGTAGTTGTAGTGTTTATTATTAAACAATCATTTACAGGTATCCGAGCAAAAGTAGTACCCATGAAGTATTGCAGCCAATTTTATAAAAATAATGAACTTCTCGAAGCAAATACGATACGAAATCATTCCGGTAAGTTAGCATAAAGTTGATCTATATTGAAGAAAAAACGTATTTACTCTCATAATAAACTTCACCGTTTAAATTTGCATTTTGCGGTTGCATTTTCAACTTCCGTCAACTATTACCTACCATATTTTATTTTTCTCCGTATTTTTTAATTCTATACCTGCTTAAAAATGGGGCCAGTTATTTCGTTTGCGTTTTTCTTCTATGAAAAAAACGAAGGGAAGGAAAAACGTCTCACATGTTTCTGGTAACGATGGCATTGAAGTGCAACAGCTGCCACTGTCGATGTATTAATGGTTCTAATGTCTTTGTTCTAATGTCAGATTAAATTAACTTGTTCTGTTGTTTATTCCAGACCACGGACGAGTGAAAAGGGATTTAAGAAGACGTAAGTTTCCCTTATCGGTGTTTTGTTTACCTCAAATTATATATTTCGCGCACATTTACACCTGATTGCGCACTAATTTCTCTACGAACTCAATGGGGTGGCACACGCAAAGCTGTGAGCAGATGGCGCTGGGGTCGGATGATCTTTTTTTTTTTTTTGATGATGGTCCTTCAAAAATGAAAACGCCGAGTTTTTTTTTTCGGTCTGAGACCGATATGGCCAATTTGGCGCCGAGAGTAGTAAAAACACCTGTTTGACAGTTCTTAATTCAAACCTAAGATCAGTCGATCAACGCCGGGATAAAAAGTTAGTGTTCCTCCTCATTAAGTAGGCTTGGTTTTTGCTGGGCTGACCTTTACAGCTGGTCTCTTCATTAGGATTGACAGAATACCGTCAAGAAAACTGAAAAAAAAACTCTAATGATGATCTGTTCGTTTAGATGGTGGTCCTGCGCACGCGCATCGCCGCGGTAGGACAAGGTTCGGCGACGCGCTGCGTCAGGTAAGTACCTAATGGATAGATATATTATAGGTAACTTTATTTGTACAACATACCTAATATAGGCACGAAGGCTGAATGACAAGCCCCTTGTGCTAGAATTCAGCACTTCAGCAACTTTCGATTGTAAAAATATTTAAAAACGAAAAATACTTCTGTAAAAACACAACGCACGATTGACACTGAGCGGGAGTATATGAAATGTTGTTGAAATTGTTGAAATGGTAAAAGTACAGACGCAAAAAATTAGAGTCACCGACGCGACGCCCGCGCCGCCGCCGGTAGACTGATAGGTGATTCATAAATAGAGTGAGATCCCAGAAGTGGCAGACATCACGTATTTTCCGACGAACGAAATGTGGTCGATTGAGTAGTGTTAGTATGTACTAAGAACGCATGCCTACTTGATAGCCTGCTGCGACGGCCAATTCTGAGATATCAGGTCATCAAGATACATAAAAAAATTACTTACCTCACGTTAATTCTCCGAGCTGATTTTCACGTATATTTTAGGTAATGTACTTAAAAATAAGTCGCCAATACTCCCTTACACTTTCCGTCGGCCGTATTGCTTTACAGTCGCTTTAAAGCTCCCAAAATAATTACTCGACTTTACGTAAATTCTGATGCTCCATTTTTATTATATATTATACCAGACAACTATTTTAAAAGTTTTTACAAGAAGACAGACCAATCCAAGTGGCCAATTACCCCCTAAACTCAATTTTAATGCCTCTTTGGTTAGGAGCGCGAGGGCATTAGGGGGTTAAGGGGATGATTGGCCCCTTGGATCTGTCTGTCTCCTTGTAAAAGGTTTCAAAATAGTTGTCTGGTGGGCATATATAAAAATGAAGCAACAGAATTTACGTAAAGTCGAGTAGGTAATTATGTTGGGAGCTTTAAAGCGACTGCAAAGCAATACGGCCGACGGAAAGTGAATGGGAGTATTGGCGACTTATTTTTAAGTACATTTCCTAAAATATACGTGAAAATCAGCTCGGAGAATTAACGTGAGGTAAGGTTTTTTTTTTTTTTTTCTCTTGTTTAATCATGCGATCAGTCTTTCTGACTATAAGCAGATGAGGTGCGTGCTTTATGGCGTTAAGGGCGCTTCTCCCAGCGGATTCTGCCCTTTCATTCATGTGACTAAGTCAAGGTCAAAGATGTCACGCCGCTTCTTTAGCCGACGTATTGTTTCAGGGAGCGTGAGGTAAGTAATTTTTTTATGTATCTTGATGACCTGATATCTCAGAATTGGCCGTCGCAGCAGGCTGGCAAGTAGGCATGCGTTAACACTACTCCATCGACCACATTTCGTTCGTCAGAAAATACGTGATGTCTGCCACTTCTGGGATCTCGGTCTAAAAGATTTTAGATTAAATAACCAATTTCAGGTGTATGACGATGATGTTCTTAGGGAAGAGTTGATGCCAATGCAAAAGAAGCACTACAAAGACTACAAAGAGCAAGGTAAAAACGGTTTTATATTATTTATTTGCTTATTATTCGAGATACATACAGCTCTTAAAAAATATATATCTATATACAGGTTGTTCCGTGGAGGGGTATTAAGCCGAAAGGGGGTTGTTCTAGACGCCTAGACGAACAACTTTTGTTCCACGACTCCTAAAACTTACAACTTAGTTTTTCGAAAAATTTGAAGTTGTGTTACTGAAAAATAAAGGCAATTAGAGTGCGTTTCATCTTTAAATTCCTATGGCGTTATGTTGGTAGCAAAACCAAAAAGTGCAAAAAAACAAAAAAAACCATTGAATGTGCTACTACTGTATGACTTGAATTTAGGGAGATTTGTATATGAAGAATGAATGGACGAATCTTCCTGTATACCTAGGTTTAGGGTATATTCAAGATATTAAGGCAAGACTTTTTTGTTTTGCTATTAACATAACGGCATAATAAATAAATAAATAATAAATTCTGTGAACAACACACAGCGCCATCTAGCCCCGTGGTAAGCGACTAAGCTTGTGTTACGGTGACTAGACAACTGATATAATACTTATATTTTATTTTTCTTTTGTAAATACATACATATTATACATAGAGGGACACCCAGACCAGACACAAATATTTATTTTATAAGCATAAATACTTGCACCCGGCGGGAATCGAACCCGCAACCTCCTGCATTGCAGCCGCGCTTTCGCACGACGCGCCACAGAGGTCGTCAAAGGAATTTAAAGATTAAACGCGCTATAATATTTAAATTGTAATGGTCCAAACTGAATAAAAGGACACATTTTTAAGGCCAATGACCTCAAACTATAAGAAACAGCTGATTTTCACGTGAACTTTAAATTCAAAATTTCAAAATTAAAAAAAGTCCACGAGGAATTCCCGCTGGCCTCGACACTTGGGAGAGAGGGACACCGTGGGGGTTTAGTTAAGCTGCCCGACTTCAGCTTACATAACAGATAAGTCGGTTGCACTCTATGTAGGACAGCTTATTATTATTATTTTGTCCTTTTTTCGAAGTCTGGTTTTTATTTTTTTTATATTTTCGACAAAAGCTATACTTCTTATAATAATGCATGCAACAAGTTACCTACCGCTGTGCAAAATCCACACTTAAACAGACTCTGCCATAATTCTTTTCTTCTCAGTACTTCCTTGGTCGTTCGTTAAAGTGTAGACTTTTGCAAAGTTGCTATGTCAAGTCCATCCAACCGCCTTTTCACTTTTAAATTTTATTTGTGTAGACCAGAATGACGACGAAGATTGCCCATCGGTCTGCCCAGCAAGAGCCGTGATGGTATGCGGACGTTGCAAGCATGGCGTCTACGCAACCTTCCTTAGTGTCTGCCATATGAGGATGCAACAATGCTTATATAAAACAGAATGTAAGTAGGTAGATATTTACTATTTGCTACACAGGATAGGGAAATAAAAATACCGTATGTGCATGGGGTGCGCGGTATATTTCACTAACCTTTGCGCCCAAACCAACCTCACCTACAAGCTGGTCCACCTCCTGAAGAACGAACTAGGCTCTCTCATCCGAGTGATGTTCCCGGTTGCATCCTTCTCGGGAGCCCGGGGTCCGCTAAACCCCAAATATTTGGGGTTGGCGCAGTATGTAAGTCATCATTGACCATACCTTCTGCTAACATATTTAGCAATATTTTTACGGCCTGCCGCCTACCTGACACCAACCCTTCTAGGGACCAAGCAGTTTATCCGCCACCACGCGCATTTTATAAGTACCTGCCTATAGATAGATAGATTATAATCATATATTTTGCAGCCATTCAACTGGTCGCCCGGTATCCGTGCGCTACATCGGTTACGCTACTGACCGGGCGAAAACCATACACACAAAAAGACGACAAGACACCCAGGAACAGTAAATACGGTCATAATGCGCACGCGAAACGCAGCGCCAACAAGTTCAACGACAAGCTACATGTCGGGAGACAAGGATTGAATCATGTAAGCTGCATTTTGTAGTTGCATGCAGTTCGCATTCGAACTGCAATAGAATGATTGCAGTTACAGACGAAGTGCAGTTGGAATGTAACTTAGTCTGTCTGTCTCGCTAACTAGAGTCTAACTAGATCTAAGCGACATAAAATAACATCGAATCTAATAAAAGAAATAGTCAAATACTTGTACCTAATCAGGCTCAATTTTCAGTTTTAATTGCGTGGTGTTTATTACTTTTAGCATTGTTTCAAAGCTTAACGTTTCAAGGCCTTTATAGGTCTCTTTTTCAAGGTTGATTGAGATGTGATTGTGTCAATCCTGAAGAAGATACCTGGAAAGGTCTCTAACGGTGAAGGAAAACATCGTGAGGAATAAATTAGCTCCAGGCGTGTCTTTCCTCTGGGCATAGCTGACTACGCTGGGAGGGTGCGGTATTGGTGCTGGGCAAGCCATTTCCACCTAACAATGTCCCGGGCACTACAGCACCATAAAAACCATTGATTAAAAGTTGCTTGTGCTGTATAAATTACTTAAAAATTAGATTACAGAGGCCAACAATTATTGATTATATGACAACATTGGTACATACTAGAGATGGGCCGACTAGGGGTTCTGCCGACTAGCAGATTAGCCGACTAGTCGGTTCCAAAATTGCCGACTAGTCGGCAATGCAGATCATTATAATTCCGCAATATTTAGGTTAATCATGACCACTCGGCGATTGTTAGTATTTTTGAATAAATTTGCACTTCGAAAGCTGTAGCGAAACTTCAAAAAATGGTTGAAATAAAAATAAAACTTGGATTTATTTTTAAATGGAGGTTATGATATTTTAGATGTATGATGTTTAGATGATTTATGTAGGCTATGACGTGTTTTGTTTGCGTTTTTGTGACTACTTACCCACCTTCTAACTGTACTACTAATTCAATAAACATTGGTTTTATAACATAATTGAAGTTGACGACTAGTCGGCATCTGCCGACTAGTAGGTTAAACTGCCGACTAGTCGGATTTCCCGACTAGTCGGCCCATCTCTAGTACATACTATCTATGTAGTTTCATACACGCAGTAAAACATCTATTTCGCAGTCGAATATTATTCTTAGAAAATCTTCTAGCCAAGCTTTTTAAACGCCCTGTAACCGATTTAATAGACAGATCAGTTATAATTTTGGCCATAGGTGCCTTCATCAAGAAGTGATCAATGACTGTTGCATTATTCATTACAGACGGACGCGGAGTCTCAAGAAAATGAACAAGATAGCGACGACAATGAGACACAAGGTTGGAATCCTATCCTGATCTCATCATGATCCCACCCTGATCCTATCCAGATCCCATACTAATTCCACCCTGATCCCATCCTAATCCCACCCAGATCCCATCCTGATCTCATCCTGATCCCATCCAGATCATATCCTGATCCCGTCCTGATCCTGTCCTGATCCTATCCTTGAATAAACTTTCAATAACTACTTACCAACTTATTGCACTTGCACATTTTGTATCTACATATTTGAATAAGTATAATATTAGAGCGGTGTTGGTCTAGTGGTAGATACCCCGGCTTTCATTCTGAGAGTCGTGGGTTCGAATCCAGACCGACCGTGCACCAATGTCTTTTTCTGTAAGAAAAAGTTATGTTAATAACATCGCTCTTACGGTAAAAGAAAAACATCGTGAGGAAACCAACATGTCCTAGGACTCACCACGGTCCGAAGACATGGGATATTCAGTGTTTTCTATGTATCATATGTACAAAAAAAGTATAACATGTAGTATATCCGTTGTCTAGTACCCATAGTACAAGCCTAGTGCTTAGTTTGGGGCTAGATTGCGCTGTGAATAACGTCGTGCAATATTTATATTTATTTATTTATTTAGGTGTAGAAGATGTGTGCGTATTGTCGTCTCCATACGTGCAGGCTGCAGCCCTGCGGCTTGCGAAGGGAGTGGTCGACGAGCCGAACGATGACGACGAAGTGATCAGATACATTTGGTGCAGAGACCATAAGTACCAAGGTGGGTAAATAGGTAAATACTGCAGAACGTTCCACGCAGCGCCATCTAGGGCTAGAAGGAAGGAATTCAATTCAATTCAAAGTATTTATTTATGGAATACTAGCTGACCCGGCAAACGTTGTTTTGCCTTATAAATTATAGATAATTAAATTTTTCCTGAATTTTCTTTGCTATAAACCTCACGGAGCCCGAGACCTTTCCAACGAATGCAAAACCGTGGAAATCGGTTCGTGCGTTCTGGAGTTATAGCGTCAGGAAGGAAAACCCGACTTATTTTTATATAGTAGATAAGTACACGTAGGTATATAAAAATACATTGTAGGGTTAATACTACACATTTAGACTTCTGAATCTCTTAAACATTATATTTTGATTTATAAGTCTATTAATATACTTACACCAATTTAAAGATGAATTCTTTGTTGTAATGTTACATTTTACAAACAGTTTACTCTCTATTTTAGGTACATATTGTGATAAAATAAGGAATAATGAAGATAGCGGTGATCTTTTATTAAAAGGCGAGAATAATCTACATGATAACGGTGATATTCCCGAAATAAAAGGTATAATATATCATGACGAGAACGTTGAACCTAACGGAAGCGGTATTCAACCAAGAAAGCAATAATAATCCTGAAGATGACGGTAACCAATCCGAAGAAAGCGTTTAGCGTTTCGTTGAAATTTAATATTATAAATAAAATGTACTAATAATTATAAAAGATGTTTAATTCACTCGATTCGAATTCATTACATTTACCCTAAGAGCCCGTGACATTTAACTCAACCTAGTTCCGTAAGACCAGATGAAATTTATATAATGGGGACACACAGAGACGCACAGATACACGCACACGCAGTTTTACACGCAGAGCTAAAAGCAGGTGGCGCTGGCGTCGGATGATTTTTTTAGGGTTCCGTACCCAAAGGGTAAAAACGGGACCCTATTACTGAGACTTCGCTGTCTGTCTGTCACCAGGCTGTATCTCATGAACCGTAATAGCTAGACGATTGAATTTTTTTTTTAAGATGGTCTCCCACCAATGAAAACGCCGAGTTTTTTTTTTCTTTCGGTCTGAGACCGATATGGCCAAGAAGATCGCCGTTTTTCCTTAGGGATTTTACCTGGGGGTTAGAGTTACCTTAATTTTATTTTATGTGCCATCGCAAATTACGAGACATGGATTATTCAATTGATTTATGCGAGCTTAAGCCATGGTGTTAGTATTTTCGTCCTATTCTTAATAAGTTAAAAGATATTGGGTGTTAAAGTTTCACATTTGGGAGTTTCACACAAAACACCACTAGATGTCGTTATTTGTCTTGAAAATCCATAAATCTGAATTGGTATACCAATATGGCAGTTAATCTTTCAGTCAATAAATCTTATTAGTTAAAAATAATTATTTTCTTTATAAATTCTGGACCGATACGTGGAATTCTGTAGTCATTTAATGGTTTTACAAATTCAGATTTATGGACATTCGAGACAAGTAACGACATCTGGTGGTGTTTTGTGTGAAACTCCCAAAAATGTGAAACTTTAACACCCAATATCTTTTAACTTATTAAGAATAGGACGAAAATACTAACACCATGGCTCTAAGTTTACGTAATCAATCGAATAATCCATATTTCATAACTTGTGATTGAAACAATTTGTTACAACAAATTGTTTGAAGTGTCGAATATAATATCTGTGGAACAAAGCTGGTCCATTTTGAACGGTCTTCTTTGGCGCCAAGAGTTGTAAAAAACAGCTGTTTGACAGTTCTTAATTCAAACCAAAGATCATCCGACTAACGCCCTCTGCCGGGATAAAAAGTTAGTGTTCCTCCTCATTAGTTGCATTATTAATGGGGTAATATTGTAGCATCACCATTTCGTAGCGATGCTACAATATTACAAATTACAATATCAATAATTTCTTAACAGTCTAGAGGCAGGGCCATTTTTCGAAAAGGTACTTAACACTTTTCAAGTCAAAATCCATTTGGAAGATTTTTTGATTAAATTTTCTTATTTTCCATTCGAAATATTGAAATGATTACGTGACAATATAAAAAACCGGCCAAGTGCGAGTCGGACTTGCGCACGAAGGATTCCGCGCATTCCGTACCATCTCTGTCTCTACATTTAATAAATGTGTACAGAAACTGTGGCCTTTCATAACATCCATAAAGCATCTTAATCACATTGAATTTTTATTGTATATGTTACCGGAAATGTATGTAATCCGTCATTATATAGAATTCCTAGGAAATGTGTACATTGCCTAAAATCCACAGGAAAAGTGTAAAATAATTTATATTATACACATTTCCTAGGAATTCTATATATTTCCTAAGCAGCAATCGGAAATGTGTTAAATTCAGAATGTTGGTCGGTAGCAGGGGGTTTGGGGGGGGGGGGTACGTATTCGAATAGGTATCTAATATTAAAATATTTACAGTTAAAATCCCGATGCTATCTAACTATCTAAAGCACGGAAAAACTAAACGGAGCACCCCGACTTGGTTAGGTTAGGTTAATGTTAGAACATGATTACACGCAGCGCAGGTCGCCAAAGCGCCTTATTTGTAAATAAAAAAGGCGTGATGTATAAAAATCGCACTGTATATGAAATAAATGTTAATAATGTTTTTATTTATAGTATAGAGACCTAACGACTGCTATCGGAGATAACAACCGGGACCAACTGCTTAACGTGCCTTCTGAAGCACGGAGGAGCTCGAGAAAATAATTTTTTGCCACAAAAAATATTTAGTCACCCATCCAAGTAATGACCTCGCCAAGCGTTGCTTAACCGACACGATCGGCAGGTACAGGTAGGCCAATGAGCTCCAAGAGGTAAGTAATCTCTATCTATCTATATCTATCTATTTGATCTATACATCTATCTATACATATTATAAATCTGTAGCGATAAAAAAATCTGTAATTGAATTATATCCCGAAAAAAATCGATTGTTTTTAATGACTTTGTCTGTTTGTTCCCGCTAATCTCAGAAAGGGCTTATCCGATTTTAACCAAATTTGGAATGCAAGTAGCTTTGGACCTGGATTAACATATAGGCTACTTTTTATCCGGATATAATGACCGGTTATCCGGCAATTTGAAAAAAAACCGGGTTCCTTGTAATTTGACGTAATTAGTTTTTTTGTTGTATTGAAGAAGTGTGTTGTGTGAAATCAACACATAATGACCGGATATCCGGCAATTTAAAAAAAAACCGGATATTCGGTATTTTTTCTTTATTAGTATGATTGTTGTATTGAAGAAGTGTGTTGTGTAATCAATTCATAATGACCGGATATCCGGCAATTTGAAAAAAAAACCGGATACTTATCAGGAAATTCTTGAAATACCGTATACCAATGTGTCTCCATATATCCGGATCTGTCTGAACTCTGAACGTACGGAAATTCTTTATGATGGCTGTTTTTAGCATACATTAAAAAAAGGAGGAGGTTCTCTATTCGAGCCGTATACTGTTATGTTTTTTCACCAGTATGTGTCAATAAATGCTGTTTCAAACTGGATTTTCTATTACATTTATAATCACACTTATTGCATGAGAACGGTTTTTCACCAGTATGTGTCAATAAATGCTTGTTCAAATGGTCTTTTCGACTACATCTATAATCACACTTATTGCATGAAAATGGCTTTTCACCAGTATGTGTCATTAAATGCTCTTTTAAATTTTTTTTTTGTTTACATTTATAATCACACTTATTGCATGAAAATGGCTTTTTACCAGTATGTGTCAATAAGTGCTGTTTTAAATATTTTTTATGATAACTGTTATAATCACACTTATCGCATGAAAATGGCTTTTCATCAGTATGTGTCAATAAATGCTGTTTTAAATATTTTTTTTGTTTACATTTATAATCACACTTATTGCATGAAAATGGCTTTTTACCAGTATGTGTCAATAAATGCAGTTTTAAATATTTCTTATGATAACTGCTATAATCACAATTATCGCATAAAAATGGTTTTTCACCATTTTTCAAAATGGTTTTTTCAGTATGTGTCAATAAATGCTGTTTTAAATAGTCTTTTTGTCTACATCTATAATCACACTTATTGCATGAAAATGGCTTTTCACCAGTATGTGTCAATAAATGCTGATGTAAATTTTTTTTTTGTTTACATTTATAATCACACTTATCGCATGAAAATGGCTTTTTACCAGTATGTGTCAATAAATGCTGTTTTAAATATTTTTTATGATAACTGTTATAATCACACTTATCACATGAAAATGCCTTTTCACCAGTATGTGTCAATAAATGCAGTTTTAAACTGCTTTTATGATTACATTTATAATCACACTTATCACAAGAGAACGGTTTTTCATCAGTATGTGTCAATAAATGCAGTTTTAAATAGCCTTTTTGACTACATCTATAATCACACTTATCGCATGAAAATGGCTTATTACCAGTATGTGTCAATAAATGCTGTTTTAAATATTTTTTATGATAACTGTTATAATCACACTTATCACATGAAAATGCCTTTTCACCAGTATGTGTCAATAAATGCAGTTTTAAACTGCTTTTATGATTACATTTATAATCACACTTATCACAAGAGAACGGTTTTTCATCAGTATGTGTCAATAAATGCAGTTTTAAATAGCCTTTTTGACTACATCTATAATCACACTTATCACAAGAGAACGGCTTTTTACCAGTATGTGTCAATAAATGCCGTTTCAAAATAGGTTTACGTTTAAATGTATGATGGCAGATATCGCACACAAACTGTGTTACTTTATCAGTAGAGCGTGCCTTTAAATGTGTCTCTGAAATCATTTCGTTAGAAGTTTGAAGTTTGTCCGCTTGTCGGCCGGTGTTCCCGCTGAGGTGTTCCGATACCATCAGTTTCTGTTCCTCTCGACGTATGTATGGGGGACGTTCTGTGAGATATATCAACAATGAACATAGGGTGCATCACATTGCTTATGTATGGGGGACGTTCTGTGAGATATATCAACAATGAACATAGGGTGCATCACATTGCTTATGTATGGGGGACGTTCTGTGAGATATATCAACAGTTAATGAACAAAGGGGGCATCACATTCCTCATATCATATAGTATCATGCAAATTATTAAGAGGACTGTTGCGTCGAGCGATTAGACACGCATAGTCCAAAAGCAATGTAGACCGAATGCGATATAGGCATATCAAGATTTAGTCTTATAGCGATCTAGTTGTATCTATCTACTATCTAGTCATATAGAGATTTAGTTGTATCTGCTATTTAGTCGTATAAAGATTTAGTTGCAGTGTTCTGAGGAACACTGCAACTAAATCAGGGACAATTAAATGGGGTGAGCCCCATTTAATTGTCCCTGAGAAGAGGTATTTTGAGTGATTGTGGTGTGAGGATTAGTCATGCTGATCCAATAGCCTCTTGTATGAGATGACGGAGCTGCATGTTCTGGGTGCGGCGGAGATGTGGCGTTAGCTCGGGGGGAGGGTCCTTCCTTGCCTCCCTGAGCCCCAACACACACGGTACAATACTACCATCTACTATAACTTAGCCATATTTGCTGCAGCAAATATATAAAAAAAAAAAAATGCTGCAGCTCTAACATCTCATACAAGAGGGTATGGGAGCAGCCTGACTAATCCTCACACCACAATCACTCAAAGACCTCTTCTCAGGGACAATTTAATCACATATCGCCTTTTCACAATACTGCTCTGTGTGTTACAATGGCCGACAAGTTAAAAAAATGGCGCAGAAGTCGATTTTTCATAGAAAACCGTTCCCCTTCCACGTCAAAATTTTCCAACTTGTTTGCCGTCCACCGGCCACTGTATTTCTAAGCTCTAAAATCATGCTTATTTTTCCTTTAATGTTTTTGCAAATTAACTGGGTTCCATCTTTAAACATGAAAACCGAGCACATAGAAGTTTGTTTATTCTCTCTTCAGTATGTATGGGGACATTCTAGTGATGATGGTGTCAGTCAAGTTATTTTATTGTTACGATAAGAACAGTGCCTACACGAAGTGCGCCGGGTCAGCTACTGGGCTAAAGTTTGGCATACAAAAGGCTGGTTTGTATGACAGGTTAGCTTCCACCTGTGTCTAGGCAGGAAACCACGGGAATAGCTAGTTATAGAAAATTAATAACGAAATAAGTAGGCATTTACTACTTATTTCTGATATACTAATGCATATCAGCAGGTGCTGTTTTCTTTAAGTTTCAGTATTAAAGTATAGAAACGTTTTTCCATGTTGCATGATCCCAGTACATGATATCTGTTATAGACTATAGGCACTTTATTTATTTATTTTTCTTTTGTAAATACATACATATTATACATAGAGGAGCACTTACCTTCGGTGTCAACATTCAGCCTGACTCTCTTTCTGGATCTGAGTCTTTGTGAGAGAGGTATATCCTCACTCGATGAAGCTTTATTCCCCCCATCATTCCATTTACCAGCAGTTTCATCTCCATCATCGTCTAACATTTTCGAGATTTCAAATTTAACATCATCTATATCTATCATATCATCGTACACATTGATGTATTCCGAATTAGACAATACTTGTGAACTATGGCATTCAATATTGTCTAACATCTGTTTGGTGTTGTTTTCGTCGTCACTTCCTACTTCATGCTTTAATTCCTTGGTCAGAGTGCCTTCATCATCAGAGGTAGCCTCGATGAGTTCATCATTTATTACTGGAATAGAATATTATATTCTATTAAAATGTCTATATGCATTAAGTAGAAACTCAAATTTATTTCACTAGGATACTGACATGATGGTTTTGAAATGTCTTATATCTACAATTTAGAATAAAGTCAATCAGAAATCAAATTCATTTATTGAGTTAGTTAGAACAATGTATAGGTAAATAAATATCTTTTTGACAATATGTTGACTTATGACTATGATTTTAGCGTGGACAGGACCGACACACAGACAGACAACGAAGTCTCAGTAATAGGGTCCTATTTTACTCTTTGGGTACAGAACCCTAAAAAGTAAAAAATAATTTCTATATTATATGAGCACTAGGTGGATAAGAGGAACGTCAATCTAGGTAGGAGTTTTCATGTTGCCTCCAAAACTACAAGGTTATCGTAAAGTTACTACTTTGCAATAGATATCAGTTAATGGTTCATAGATAGTAACATTGTGTCCACGAAACTTGTTTTGGAAATGGGAGCATGCCAAGCCATTCCATAGAAAAGAATAAATGTTAGGTACCTGCCCAGTCCGTCTCCAGTTTGACTTCGACAGACTTGAGATGAGTGATGTCGAAGAACTCCATGGTGCTTCGACAGAAGGAGAACAGCCTCGTTGACAAGATCTTGCTACCTACACGCGTGCAGAACACTCCTCGAATCAATAACGATGTGAGAAAACTGAGACTCCTATCCTATCACATTGAAAAGTACATTCAGATTCAACTTTACGGCCTTCTGCTGAATGAAAGCGAAAAGCAGAGGGTTAAGAGTTTTAGTGGTTATTTCTTTCGAAATAAAATACCACACGCACGATACAAAATGACAAGTTGATTATTTTTCTTCAGATCATGGTCCCCGCGACACGGCTTTCTGCCGTTCTGCCATTTTCAAGTAGTCAATGTTGCCAGTATTCTTCTTCATAATATAGTTTTAGCGTCGTACATCTTGCCAGTATCAAGTATTAATTAAGCATTTAGCCCGGTCGGGCTCATAGTTTCAAGTCAGGAGCTATGGTAAAGCAGTGGCAACTTTACTATGGTAAAGTTGCCTTCAACCTTCAAGGGGCATAAGAGGGAACGACGAAAAGTTCATATTTAAACTCAGTTTTGTTTCCATTAGACTTGTGCACTTTCACGGAACTAAATTGATGATTCCACTAAAATTACACAATTTAACCGGGTTTACAACATAGTTTAACGAAAATAAAACTGGAGGACGACATGTTGTCTTCGCTTTCCCGCCATAGTCTGCCAAGTTGATTTGACAAAAAAAATGGAGCCAAAGACACAGACTTTACTTGTTAACTGTCAGACAAAGGCTTGCTGTCACTGTCACCGCCAAAGAAATATGTGACTGGAAAAAAAACGGCGGGAACTTTCGGAGCGAGTAGGCGGGATTTTTTATTACGTAAAATTTAAAATTTAATTTATTTATTATTTCGGGGTCAGGGGAGTTATTTGTATATTTATTTAGTAGTATTTAGTGTGTGTAAATATTCTAATATTAGGTAAGTTTTAAGTATAAGTATTTAAGTAAGTTGGAACAATGATGAGGCCGCCGGACCCCGGTGGCGGTACTTGGGCAGATGCGGAGGACCTTGGCGATAGCCAGGGCACTCCTGTAGTAGGAATATCACATCACAGTATCCTCTACCAACGAGTCGGGTATGGAATCCGATGGTCAACATTGCAATAAACAAGGGACATCGACTGCTCAGAAACGCAAAAAACACTGTAAAGACTGCCATAGGCGGAAAAGAAAATTTGTTAAAGCCTACATTGAGGCTAACCGACATACTATCTGTAACTGTAATTCAGACAGTGACAATAATGTGGGGAGAGAGATAGGTAGCGTTCGTGATAGATCACCGTTGGCGCGCTCCGCGCCTCCAGCAGCCATTGTCTCAGCAACCAAATCCACACCGGCTCCAGCAGTTGCACAGTCTGGTGCGATGGAGGTAAACTCACGTAGCTTTATTGGCCGAACTGAGTACGAAATAACAGATAGCAGCCCCTATATTGTACACGTATTAAAAGACTCGTCTCATGATGGTCCTACTCTACATCCAATAACCTTTGGCAAATTTTTACAGCACAACCACTTTAGAAATATAATACTTGGGAGTGTAAAAAGAATAGGTCGCAACAGGATGACTCTCTCCTTTTCGTCACACACTGATGCAAATAATTTTTTAAAACATGGTAGTTTAGCCGATCAGAAACTTAAAGCATTTATACCTACATTCAACATCACAAGGATAGGCTTAGTTAAGGGTATACCATCTGATTGGTCAGAGGAAGACATTTATAATAATGTTACTTTGCCAGTCGGATGTGGCAAGATTTTAAAAATGAGAAGGCTTAATTATAAAGTGATCGTTGATAACAGCCCTACTTGGAAACTATCACAATCAGTTGTCTTCACATTTGATGGTCAAGTTTTGCCAAAAAGAATATTCATATGCTATAACTCTTTACCAGTAGAACTCTATACTTACCCCACAATCCAATGCTACAGCTGTTGTCGATTTGGCCATACTAAAACACAGTGTAGGTCTAAACCTCGCTGTTATAGATGTGGCCAAGATCATGATGGAGCGAACTGCAACATCGAGGAGAATAGTGCATCTTGTTGCCTATGCTCTGGTTTACACTTCGCAACAAGTAAATCTTGTCCAGAATTATCTAGGCAAAGAGCAATCAAAAAAACAATGGCAGAGAGTAGTATTTCGTATGCAGAGGCAAGTAAATGCCATCCAGTCATAGGTAAATCATATGCTGATATTCTTAGTGGCAAAACAGCTACTCAGTCTGAAAACAATAATAAAAATAGTCACTATGTAACTTCAAGTCCTTCCACATCATACAGGAAAACTATAACTTTAAAACCTCGATCACTTTATAAGCCATCTAACACACATCAATATGACCGCGCTTTACATCAATCCCTTATAAGGGAGTATGACATGCCTGCCCCGACTAACGGTTGTGCTTTGAAGTCACCAAACAATAATGGATCTCTTGATGTTATTCAAATTATTACTAACCTTATAAATTCACTGTGTCAATCAAATTTAATAGAACCAAACCACGCTGCCTCGATAATTGAATCAATCAATAAAACCTTAACTAACAATGGACCAAAGTCCAATTAAACTTCTACTACAGTGGAATTGTCACAGCGTTCGCTGTAGAAGAAGTGAACTAACTTACTTGCTTAATAAATATGAACCATCTATAATAGCTCTCTGTGAGACCTGGCTTGCGCCAGGTTCCACATTCAAAGTGAATGGGTACTCTTGTCTCCGCATTGACAGAGAAGATAAGTATGCTGGAAACGCCCTACTCATTCACAATTCTATCTCTTTTACTCCCCTTCCCCTTCCTTCTCATAGTGATACATTTTCTATGATAGCTGTAACTATAAATAATATATGTATAATATCTATTTATATACCTCATCCTTCTGTATCTATCTTTCAAGAACTTTATAATATTTTACTATTTATTCCAAAACCTTTCCTTATTGTTGGTGACTTCAATGCACAACATGTTTCATGGGGAAGTTCCACTACAAAGTCCTATGGTAATGCACTCATGAACATCTTAGATGAGCAAAATCTTTGTATTCTCAACTCGGGTGTAGCTACTCGGCGCACAAACCCTACTGAGGGCAGGAGTGCAGTTGATTTAGCAATATCAACTCCTAACTTAGCATCCACATTGTCATGGTACAGGCTTTCTTCTACACATGGTAGCGACCACTTTCCAATAATAATTAGATTTCCTTCTTCTAGTAGGAACAATAATTTACCAGTTACATACAGAAGTACTAGAAAATATAAATATTGTGATAAAAGTAACTGGAAAATGTTTAGGGAACACATTGAGAGCAACATAGACAACTTACCATCTTTGCTTAATACAAGTGAGAATGTATGTTCTGATGCTTTTACTCAGTTACTTACAGACTCGGCTGATAGAGTGTTTCCAGTAAGAAGGAAGTCAACCAAAATTCCTTCTCCTCCTTGGTGGGATAATGAGTGCACTCAGGCAGTTAGGGTTAGAAAACAGGCAGAGCTGACTTATAATGCAGATATGACCACTGATAACTTTAATAACCTAATAGAGATACAGAAAAATACAAAGAAACTATTTAAAGAAAAACGTTTTAACGGTTGGAGAAGTTTCTGCACTAGCATTTCCCCTGACACTCCACCCAGCGTAGTGTGGCAGAACATGAAGCGGTTCAAATGTGCCATGTCCGACACTGGTTTTACCACTCTTCCAGCTTCACGTAGCTCCGAGTTTTTAGACCATCTTGCTCCGCCTTTTGTACCAGAGGAAGTTCTCTCCATTCCTCAATCTTTACCAACCCACATTCCACAATGTGATCTCAATGGTCCCTTTTCCCTTGAAGAATTAGAGGGTGTGCTTTCTGATCTTCGTGACTCTGCTCCGGGAGAAGATGGTATTCCTTATATTTTTATTTCTAACTTGGGTACTAAAAGTTTACATTTTTATTTACAAATCATTAACGCTGTCATTTTGACAGGTAACGTTCCAATGTCATGGAAATCACAGATAATATTACCCATTTTAAAGCACAATTATAACCCAGCAGATGTCACTTCCTACCGTCCTATTGCCATGTCTTCCGTAATAGCAAAAATAGCCGAACATTTAGTAAAAAACAGATTAGAATGGTATATAGAACACAATAACTTGTTGTCTGATTCCCAGTATGGATTCCGCAAGGGTAAAGGTACCATTGACAGTATTAGCATTCTCGTAACCGATATCCGTTTAGCATTTTCCCAAGAGAAGTCTCTTGTCGCTTCTTTTCTCGATATTAAATCTGCTTATGACAATGTCCTTTTAACGATTTTAAAAACTAAACTACAAAATTTAAATGTGCCTCCTTTACTTAGTAATTTTATCATCAACATAATGTCAGGTAGGTTAATAAAACTTGGTTCTGAATCTCGAGTATTATGGAGGGGTTTACCACAGGGCTCCGTATTAAGTCCGCTGCTTTATAGCATTTATACCCACGACTTGGAAAGATCCCTAAGGGGAAACTGTAATTTACTTCAGTATGCTGATGATCTAGCCCTCTATTGCTCGGATAATCTTGTAAATGGGGCCTGTTTTGATTTGACGGACGCATTAACACGGTTAGGTCAATGGATGCACAACAATGGGCTACAGCTGTCAGTACCCAAATGTTCTGTAGTGCTCTTTACTAGAAAGAGATTACCACCTCCTTTTACTGTAAAATACAATAATAAACCGCTACCTGTTAGCAACCAGGCTAAATTTTTAGGCGTCATACTCGACGCAAAACTCACAGGTTTGCCTCATGTCGAATATATTAGTGGTAAGTGTGAACGCAGTATTAACCTGCTCCGATGCCTTGCCGGGGTTTGGTGGGGTGCCCACCCATATTCCCTGAAGCTGGTCTACAACGCTCTAATTCGTAGTCTTCTAGATTATGGAACCTTCTTATTGGAGCCATGTAGTCAGGCAGCTTTGGGGAAGTTGGATGGTATCCAGTCAAAAGCCTTGAGGGTAGTCACTGGAGCGATGAAATCTAGCCCTACAAATGCCTTACAGGTAGAGTGCGCTGACCCACCATTAAAATTGAGACGCCAATATCTATGTGATAGGTTTTTATATCGCGCTTTACGATTTTCCAACCATAAAGTTATTATGAAAATCAATAACGTATTACAAAATATTCATGTCAGTTATTGGACTCATAAACAATTACCATGTTTAGTTAAGAGTATGCAAAAGTTTTTAAGTATAGATGCACCTGCATATCGCTCTTCTGGCCTTCCGTTATTTAGTAGTCCTTATAAAGCTCTAATATCATCTCCGAATGTACACGATAATGTGGATGTTGACAAAAATAGTGGATGTGCTAATGAAGAATTTAAAATATCTGCTAATTCTCGTTGGACGAATTGGCATTTTATATTTTGTGATGCGTCTAAATTTTCTCCAGATGGATGTGTCGGTGTGGGAGTTTATCACCAACAATATAAAATTTACCAAAAAACTAAATTACCTCCTCAATCATCAGTGTTTACTGGAGAGTGTGTTGGTGTACTGAAATCAATCGAATATGTATTGCTTTTTAAACTCCGTAAAACAGTGATATTCACTGATTCGAAGAGCTGTCTATCAGCCCTTCAACGGTTTCCATTTAAAACCAGAAATCACTTCCCGATTATTTTTGAAATCAGAAATAAGTTGCATGAGTGTGTGACGAAAGGATATTCTGTTGAGCTGGCTTGGGTTCCTGGTCACACAGGTATTCTAGGAAACCATAAAGCTGACGAGTTAGCTAAAGACGCTGTAGCCACAGGAGATATGGACCGTTATATTAACTATCCTTATGACTTAATGAATCTGTCTAGACTTTCTCTCCAGGAATCTTGGAATAAGGTTTGGATAGACAGTGCTAAAATCAAAGGTAAATACTATTTTAAAATTAATCCGACAACCAGTAGAAAACCTTGGTTCTATCGCATTAGACTTTGCAAAACAGCCACGTCTATCTTGATAAGGGCACGTCTTGGTCATGTTTGCAGTCCTGCTCACTTGGCCAGGATCGGTGTTGCACAGGATGCCTCATGTGATTGTGGTTGCGAAGAGGCAGATATTAATCACGTAATTCTTGGCTGCTCTCTCAACAATGGTGTTACACTGTATGAAAGCCTTTTAAACTTACATGTCGAACTTCCAACTAATGTCCCTTGTTTGTTGTCATCGAATGATCCATATATATATGAGGCTCTATCTATATATATAAATGATAATAATATTAAACTGTAATGTACATTTATATAATTATTTTATTTTGTTTTATTATATTTTTATATAATCTTTAATTCAACTTTCCTGATTTCTTTTCTCCAAATTTCGTTTTTATTTTTGTACATAGTTCGTTGACTGTAAATATGTATAAAGTTCCCTATGTTAAGTATCCGAAAACAAAAAGAAACGCACAAGAAAGAAACAAACTTTGACACTGGCAGATGGAAGACAGGCCAGTTATTCGATCACTGTGCTGATCGACAAAGGAAAAAATATGTGACTTTTGGCTTTTGACTTTTGTTTGACCTTTGACTTACGAAGAAGAAGAAGAAGGCTCTTTGACTAGTATTATTAGATCTGTGTTGGGACGCCTCGATGAACGCGAGGTCCTGAATTTTTATTTTCGTGGAAAATATACATATGTCGGAGAAAGCATCGATGGGGTCGATATTGGCAGGCTTAGTGGGCGTACTTGGGTAGGATGCGAGCACAAAACACGGGATTTTAAGTTCACACTCTTTTAATTAGATTTACAACACTAGTAATTTTATAATCTAATCACGTTACAATTTACAAGACCGAGCAGCGGGTTCGAGGCACCGATCTTACTTTAGCTTAATTCGATCCAACTCGATCGATTGCCATCGCTCCAGTCCCCTTTCTTCATTACAGTTTTCACCACTAAAAACAAGATGGCGCCTCGACCCCGCTCGAGGCACGTCCTCTGCTCTGATTGGTCGCTACTTAGGAAGTATGTTTGATCAAACTATTACTTTTGTCACACTATAAGGATTTTAATTTGTAAGAAGAATTTATCAAATCAAATTAAATGAATTTAAGATTTTAAAAAGTAGTTTTGACTTAAACTAAAACAATAACAACAATCAACTTATAGCTTCCTCCAACACTTCCTCCGACACATATATTTTATATTTTCACGCGTTTTTGACAAAATGAAAATAAGACGGGAGTTTCACTGTAACTTTTCAATACATTGGAATGACAAATCACATCTTAGTCTATCCTGAAGAAGAGACCTGGAAAGGTCTCGAAACGTTGAGCGTTGTAACAATGCTAAAAGTAATAAAAACCACGCGATTCAAACCGAAAAATGTCTATAATTTCAATACAACATCGCGAAAACAGAAGAAGAAAGAATCTAAAATGAAAATAATTATGCCGCGGTTCCACCAATAATTATAAATTATAGGAAAATATAAAATATTTATCTTCGATTCTTACTCCCATCAAACGACCGAATCACTCAAAAAAAAAAAAAAAAAAAACCTTGGCACAAAGAAAATCTGAAACATAAAAGAAACTCTTTGGTAAGTAAGGCAGACTGGTATATTTGACAGATAGGGCAGCCATTTTGAATTCCATGACCAACTCGATTTGTCCTGACCAATCAGAAGCGACCTCACATTGTAGTACTAAACTCCTTGTTATTTTTGAAACACGTTTGTTGTATGGGAGCCCCTTTTAAAGAATTGTTTTATTTCGTTTTTAGTATTTGTTGTTGTAGCGGCAACCGAAATACATCTTCTGTGAAAATTTCAACCTTCTAGCTATTACGGTTCATGAGATACAGCCTGGTGACAGACGGACGGACGGACGGACGGACGGACGGACAGACAGACAGACAGACAGACAGACAGCGAAGTCTCAGTAATAGGGTCCCGTTTTTACCTTTAGGTACGGAACCCTAAAAAAAGCACTACGAAGCTTCGACTAGTTTCAAAAAGTTGTATTCTACTCACCGCCAGGTGTCACTGACAAGCTAGAAGCCATTGCCAACATTCTAAAACTAAAAAACCGGGCAAGTGCGACACTCTCGCACAAAGGGTTCCGTACCACTATCACAATTGGATACGGAACCCTAAAATGGTTTACAACAACCAATTTTTAAATTTTATAGGAAAATATGAAATATTTATCTTCGATTCTTACTGAGGCTCGAGGTTCGACATACGTCAGCTAGACGCAGTTTTATTGTCTGATTTTCCGAGACTAGGGCCCGTATTAATAGACCGAACTCAAGTTCGATATCAATCTTGAGTTTGCTATTGAGTTGTTGCGCTGATTTATAAACCTATCTTAAGATGTGATTAAAGAGTGACGTATCACTTGAGTCATACCGTATTAATAAATCAAACTCAGCACTCAAGATGTCTCTCAAGATGCAGTTTCGTGTACTCAAGTTCGGTCGTGTCGTGGGTGGTACGTGACTTAAGTAGCTGTTTCGGTGATTTTGTAATTCAGAAACATGGAGAACTCAATTATTATGATGATATTTTGGGGATGGGTTATTTTAGTTTTGGTGTTTTTTTTTCTTTGTTTTGTTTAGTTAAGTTTTTTTTAAATTATTATTTAAAAAGTTGATTTTTAGGGCGTCATGAAGAAATTATATGGCCACAAGGTTTTCGAATTAGCTAGCTTAGCTTAGTTTAGCTAGCTTACCTTAGTTTAGCTAGCTTACCTTAGTTTAGCTAGCTTAGCTTAGTTTAGCTAGCTTAGTTTAGCTAGCTTTGCTTAGTTTAGCTAGCTTAGTTTAGCGAGCTTAGCTTAGCTAGCTTAGTTTAGTTAGCTTAGTTTAGCTAGCTTAGCTTAACTTAGTTTAGCTAGCCTAGTTTTGTTTAGCTAGCTTTGTTTTGTTTAGCTTAGCTTATCTTAACTTAGCTAGCTTTGCTTAGCTTAGCTTTGCTAGCTTAGCTTAGCTAGCTTAGCTAAACAAAACTAAGCTAGCTAAACTCACCTAAGCAAAGATTGATTTAATTAAGTTACATTTTGTTAAATATATTCACAATAAAAAAATGACAGTAAAATACGAGTAAACTAGGTACCAATAACAAAACTTTTTAACTTAAGAAATTAAAAAAGCAAAAAAAAAAAAACTACCTACCATAGTGCAAGAATAAAACGTTTACTTTCATTCAAGGTCGCTCTCAAGATCACTCTCGAAGCTCAAGAGCGATATCAGTTGAGTAGAGCTTGAGTTTTAACTATAAATGAATGCCTAACTTAAGATGGTGATCGCATCTCAAGAGTTACTCAATTGATACCCACTCAAGATCGATATTGAGTTTGGTTTATTAATACGGGCCTAGGTACCATATCTTTAGTTTTTTGTTTCTAAGTTTGTAGGACACAACATGTAGTAAACAAACCCATTAAGATATTTATCATTATTATTATTTGCCCCTTTAGGTACGATCCAACCACACTAAAACTCCTCGTTGGCTAATTAACCGACATCAAAAAAAGAAGATTCCACCCGTATATTGTTTGTATGTACCTATGTATGTTTATATGTATGTATGTGGATATGTCCGCGCCGTAGTCCGGCATGAAGTCTGATTTCGGTAATTCTTTTTTTTTATTTGGAAGATAAGAGTCCCGAGTTGGTCCCATAGAATCTTGGTGATGACCTGATGAGTTTCTTGGGAATTGAATATCGGAAGAGATATTGAACAACAATATGACATTTTACTATCTAAAATAATTGAATTTAGTTCACCACGCAACCGGATGGAATCGGAACTAGCCGAAACCCAACGGATTTCGAGCAACAGCTAGTACCTACTTATATAAACGAAGATAGACACGAGTGAATTTAGGTATCCAATCAATGAGTTAATTTCATTAGGATATTAAAAATAATTGATTTCATCTATGCATGCGTAGCAGAATGAATCTTGATGAAAGTTGTTAATCGATACCACCTTTCACACAGCAGGAGGAGGCGAAGCAGTACGAATAATGTTTTTCTCTTTAATTTGTCTTTTTTTGGTAAGAAATTTAATCAAACAAACATACCAACTCTTCTTAATTTGTCTTGTTTTTGGTAAGTCAGAAACAGATTCGATTTACTATATCAAGGGGTAAAAGGCATAACGTAGGAAGCGCCATTTTGTGAAGTGTTCAGAAGAGCCGTGGTATCTACATATAGGTATTCCATGAATCATGAATTATTTAAATTTAAATATCTACGACTTATGTCGGTCTCAGGTTGGATGGTAGATATATCAACAACCTGAGCTACGCTGACGATATGGTGCTGCTCAGTCCGACAATCAAGGGCCTAAGAAAGCTAATTAACATCTGCGAACGGTACGCTAAAAATCATGCGCTCAAATACAACGCCAAAAAAACAGAAATGTTGATATTCAGATCGGGAAAGGGACCGGATAACGTGCCTGATGTATACGTTGACGGTACGCCAGTTAAAATAGTTGAAAGCTTCAGGTACCTTGGTCACATTGTGACTTCCACCAAGAACGACGATACAGACATTGAGCGGCAAAGGCGAGCTTTATGCACTGTCGGTAATATGATTATTAGAAAGTTCAGTAAAGCCTCGCCTGACGTGAAACTAACCCTATTCAGGTCCTACTGTCAGACGTTCTATACCTGTCAACTGTGGACAAATTATACGAAAAAAGCGCATGATGCCATAAGAGTTGCCTATAATAACATCTTTAGGCAACTCATGGGTCTAAGTAGATACTGCAGTGCATCTGCCATGTTTCTGGACGCTCGCACAAATACATTCAATGCGATCCAGAGGCATCGAATTGCATCGTTTATGGCCAGAGTTGACAGGTGTAAGAACAACATTATTAGGAGTCTGGCAGACAGACTATTAACGACAGAGACCTACAAAAAATGGTCGACACTAGCTGTGTAATAATTTACTCGGATGTACCTACGTAAATATCTACTTTTTTAAATATTTTAAATATTTTGTGTCTTTTTTGTGATATGGATTAGGTAATTTATATTTTCTGTAAAATGCTATTGATCCGAAATAAAGAATTATTATTATTATTATTATTGTTTGTAACGTTTCCGTTTCACGGGGCTATGGAGCCCCGGACCTTTGGAAGGCGTGCGTGGGGCCGAAGCCAACACGTAGAGGCCCGTTTTAGTTACAATTTTAATCGCAAAGTATGAAATGGACACCAAACCGGCGATTATCCCTGTCCACACTATAAAATGCAACCAAAGACAACCCCCGGTTTGGATAGAACTATTATGTAAACTATGGATGAAAACTACTTGGGCTATGGCAATGGGTTGGTAGTGGATTGGGTACTGGGGGGAACTATGGGGACTATGGCGCCTGCCGTAACATTGTTCAACAAACAAGTAAAAATGGCAGACGGAGACTCGCCAACTCACAAACTGGGCCACCCTAAATGAAGCCGAGCAAATTACAGCCAGGGGGCAACAGGGGCGTGAGTGGCTGAAGGATGGAGAGGCCTCCCTGGATTTTATACTCAGGTCACGGGCTCCCTGAGGGTCCAGCCTACCTGGCCCACTCACCACTTACGATCGGCATCCATCCTACGAGCAGAATGGGAGCTCTGCTCTCGCGACTCCACTCCGACCGGCCGGTGAAGGCAAGCCAGAGGCGGGGGTCCGCTTCCTCGTCAGTGTTCACTCCGACCAGCCAACTAAGGCAAGCCGGAGGTGAGGAACGGTGATTTCCCCCTGGAGCACTCGGGTAGCCGCGGGGTCGCTACTCCCCGACACCTCGCCTCAAGGTGCCCTGCGGGCTTATTATTATTATTATTATGTTCTTCTAGATACATCGTGTAGTACTTGGTGACGGGTTTATGGACAACGAAGTGGAGTTCCCGGAATCAGTTCTGGTCATTGGTGAACTGCGGGCGCAGGATACTGCTCCTGCGCCAGAGAAGTACATAGAGGAGCTTACTGATAATGGTGAACTAAGTACCTATCTATATGAAGGTATTCTTCGAAATATTTTAGGAACAATACTGTTCCTGCAGCGTTAGATAGATGGCGCTTTAACGAGCCTTAATCGTAAACAGTCAAAGGAGAATATAGTATTGAAAGTTTTTACGGCACGAAGCAGGGACTTGCGTAGTCTAGTTGGTATAGACGTTGTGGTACTGACCCAAAGACGCGAGTTCAAGCCTCGCCGCAAGTGAAAATTTTTGAATGCTATTTTTTATTATTATGAAAATAAATTTTCTAAATAAAACAGCCTTGAGCTACATACAAAAATGAAAAAGAAATTTAACAATACTTCTGCAAAAAAACAACGCACGATAGACGCAGGCGCAAAACATGCCAAGTTGTAATAGATGAAGCAATACTTGCGAAAATACAGCGCATGAGTCGCCGACGCCGGTAGACTAATTGGTTCAAGTCGTGCTCCCGGTTTGAGTAAGATGCGGGTTCGAATCCAGCCCTGCGTCTATCGTGCGTTGTGTTTTTGCAGAAGTATTGTTACTTTAAAATATTTCTTTAAAAGCCCAGTGCAGACTCAAAATAGAATATTATGGTATTCTTCGTTGATCGTGTCGATGTCACAATGTGGTTTGTCAGATCCATCCACTCCAACATATTATTAATTCATTCATTAGTCATCATTACTCATTCATTTCATTACACAAGAAACATACCAAAAAAAATAGGCATAATATAAATTAGTACCTACGAGTACATGGCCTTTGTCTTTGACGTATTGGTCACAGAAGTCAGCCTCAAAGAAGCGCGTGTATGTGTGTACAACATTCTTTCTTTCTTTCGTTTTGTAAATTTTGGTACCAAAGTGTTTATCTAATGTAATCTTTCTTTCTAAGAACAGAGGAGCGGTTCTATTATACAATCGAGAATTGGCGCAATCTCAATGGTCCATTTTGCTTCGTTAGGTCCCACGCTCCTTTTGAATATGACTGATACAGTTTTGAACTACAAACTTTTGTTTGCAGATAAAATAAAACTAAGACCATTTGAAAAACTATCGAATAGCGACTGGTTCTGGCGGTTGTTGGAACCTTCCTCAAAGAAACAAATAGTTGATAATAGATCAGGCAAGAATGACGGATATCCGGAAAACGACCACTGCGATGAAGATCGGAACGATAAAGAAGAGCAAGAAGCAGCTAAAACGACTAAAAATATATTATCGTCAAGTAATGAGTTTAGAAGATCAGATAAATACCGTTTCAATTTTTCATTTATGGTACCTTTATATGACGGGACAAGGGATAAACAAGTAAAAAGAAATGGATGGCTCGAGGAAGTTGTAGAGGCATTGAGAGGAGGTGCAGAGCCAGGAAAAGGAGATGTAGAGCCAGAGGAAGAAGATAAAGAGGAAGGGGTAGAGAAAGGGCGAGAGGGCGTAGAGCCAGAGGAAGAAGATATAAAGGAAGGGGTAGAGAAAGGGCGAGAAGGCGTAGAGCCAGAGGAAGAAGATATAGAGGAAGAGGTAGAGAAAGGGCGAGAAGGCGTAGAGCCAGAGGAAGAAGATATAGAGGAAGAGGTAGAGAAAGGGCGAGAAGGCGTAGAGCCAGAGGAAGAAGATATGAAGCTGGGGGAAAAAGATGAAGAGTCAAGGGTAGTAGATGTAGGGCAAGGTGTAGTAGGTAAAGGAGATAAAAAGCAATGGGGGATAGGTGGTGTAGGGCCAGGAGAAGAAGATTTAGGTAAATTGGGCGAAAGTACTCGAGAGGGTGAAGGGCTAGGGGAAGATGCAAGACAATGGTGGGAAAGTGCTGAAGGAGAAAGTGAAGGACCAGTAGGAGGAGTAGGACCAGGCGAAGGAACTGAAAGTCAATTAGGTGGAAGAGCTGGAGGGTCTAAGTGGGGAAGTGGAGAACCATGGGGAGGAGGGGATTCAGAGCCAGACGGAGAAGGTGTAGGGCCAGGCGGTGGAGTTGTAGGGTCAGGGGAATTAACAGGACAAGGGTTGGGAAGTACTGGAAAGTCAGGATGGGGAAATGTAGGGCCATGGGGAGGAAATCTAGGATCATCGGGAGGAGGAAATGTAGGGCCAGGGAAAGTCGGTTCAGGACAATGGGAAGGAGGTATTGGAGAGTCCGGGTGGGGGGGTTTAAAGCCAGGCGGAGGAAATATAGGGTCGTGGGGAGGAGGTGGTGTAGGGCCTGGCGGAAGAGGGGTCAATCCGTGGAAAGGTAAAATCAAATCGGAAGGATATGTTGCAGGATCAGGATCAGGATGGGGAGAGGTAGGCCCAGGGGGAGGAAATATAGGGCCATGGAGAGGAAGGGGTGTATGGCCATGGTTGGGAGGTCGAGAAGCGTCGGGGGCTGGTGAAGGGCAATTGCAGGGAGCTGTTCGAGGGTCACAGAAAGAAACCACTATCGCCTTTGCCACCACCACCAAACAAAAACCGAAAAAAATCAAAGACACCAAGAAACATACACCGAAAAAAAACAAAGCTAACAGTCTGTTGGACTACCAAGAAATCTTCTTCGAAGAAGAAGGCTTCAAGGAGACCTAGACCGAAAACACAAAAAAAAATCAAGAATGTCGACTAAAAGGTCAAAAACTGGTTCGGTTGAGGTGATGGACGGTCAAGGGGTAATGGGGGATGGGGGTAATGGGGAAAGGGGGTCATGGGGGAAAAAGTGGTGATTGGATTTTATAAAGCTAAAAATGAAAAATTGTTGGTCCTTACTGGTCAGGATGGGGAGATAGATAGATTTACGCTTTATTTGCACAACAAACAATATACAAAACAACATACATATGTAAGACAAATACACAGAAAGCTTAGAACTAAAACGTTGCACAAATGGGCGGCCTTATCGCTAAAAGCGATTTCTTCCAGGCAACCTTTGGATGGAGAAGATCATTACAGCATGTGCAGTAGGCAAAGTGAAGTTGGGGAGGTGGAAGACCAGGGATTTTTAAGCCTTGATCCCTACTACCTATATTATAAATGCAATAGTTTAGATGTTTGTTTGTGTGTGAGTCACAAAAAACTGCTTTACGGGTTGGGATGAAATTTGGCTAAGCAGAATAACAACAATTTGGGTTGGGAATTTTTCTTCTGTTTTGGCTCAACATCGCGAAAACAGAAGAATAATCTAAACAGAATATCCTAAACAGCTTTCCTCAATAAATGGACTACGTTTTGATTTTTATTATTGAATTTTATTTCTATTCCTATAGAAAATGAAAAAAACCAAATCGTCATGGCAGATATAGGTTTTATGGCATATACATATTTGCTCTAATGTCTTTATCCAGGTAGGAAACAGTCGAGTACGTTTGTATGGAGAAAGAGTAGGTAGACTGTCCTCTTAATGTTGTTGAGCGATATTTTGACGACCTCTGTGGCGCGTCGTGCGAAAGCGCGACTGCAATGCAGGAGGTTGCGGTTTCGATTCCCGCCGGGTGCAAGTATTTATGCTTATAGAATAAATATTTGTGTCTGGTCTGGGTGTCCCTCTATGTATAATATGTATGTATTTACAAAAGAAAAATAAATATAAGTATTATATCCGTTGTCTAGTCACCGTAACACAAGCTTAGTCGCTTACCACGGGGCTAGATGGCGCTGTGTGTTGTTCACAGAATTTATTTATTTATTTATTATTTATTTATTTTCCAGTATGTATGGAAGTTGTTGCTTAAGTTATAGGACTGCCACTACTTATAGAGCGGTGTTGGTCTAGGTCCTAAATGTTGGCAATAAACTTACAACGGAAATCCTAATCGAACCAGGGCACCTAAGTTTTCCCTGCACCTAAAGGAACCTCGCTGAATATTGTCCTCATATCTTAGCCGAATATGGAGAATTTACATTAATTAACCCACATATTACCCACACCAGTTAAACATCAACCAACTCGCCACGCTTGGGAATTATCCATAGAGTCCTTCGCTGCGCTCAGTATTTAATACGAAACTACTCTTACACTACTACTACTTACCGGCTACTTATTGATTGCTCTGTGCTGTGGCGAAGTTAATGTAATATATTTATTTAGCTAGCCATAGTTATTTTATAAACAAGAAATAAATGAAGACAGCTCAGTATTACTGGTATTACATAAACATTAATAATGTTTTTGTTTTGATCATCAATAAATTATAAACATCATCATCGGTATAAATTGTTTTTGTCACTTGTTTTTTATTTAGTTAAAGAGATATTTAAGTGAATAAAGTTGTGTTCTAGAAAGTCAATTCTCATAATTTTCATGAAATAACCAAGGGAAGTAGGAAGGATTTTTTTATTATACCTAGCCTCTCATGGGAGTATGGGAGTTAAGAAATAACCAGTGTAAAGTTATCGTTCGGGACCAAATTAAATGACAGCAAAACGTGTTTGAGAAAATGTTCCGACTATCTATAATTGTAGTGTGTTTAAGCTCTGGTCAGACTATGTCGCCGATCACCCAACATTTGCTCACACCTTTGAGGGAGCAAGGCGAAGCTTGCGGCTATGAGGTAAGTTTTATTTGTATCTTTTAAATACTTTTACACATACTTATTTTGCTTTTCAAATTCCACTTAGACTATACTTGAAGCTAAGGAAGTTTTTATACTCTAGGCCCTAGGGAATAGTTTATTTTTGTAACCTTGATATTTATATGAAAATTCGTAGCATCAAAATAATAGTTAATTTTAGATAAAAAGGCCACAACATAAATAAGATTACTACGTACCTATACTAACAAAATAAGTAAATCAGTCTTTAATTGTTACCACATAAGTTATTTCAAGGCACCACCTAGTCACCTAAATACAAATTTAGGGATGTGGAATGTCATAAATATGTTTTAATTAACCAAACACAGTTTTTACAGGTATCTCTTTAAACTTACGATTTCAGAGTTGCCCTCAAACAGTAGAAGGATATTTAAATATTCATGTAATACCCCACACACACGCTGAACTCGGCTACACCAGGACCTTTGATCAACACTTCACAGGACGTAAGTACCCTCTTACTTATAAAATAAATCTTTCCCGGAAGCCTTCAGCAGTCTGGGCGGACTGCTCGCCTTCTGGGCGGACTGCTCGCCTTCTGGGAGAACCTGGGATGGTTGGAGTGAAGTTTTGGGGGAATAAAATTCACGTACAATGGCCCAATCATGAGGCTAAGTGCGGAAAAGCCTGGCGAAACTTAACTAAACAATACTTATAATTTTCTTGAAAATCAGCTGTTTTTGAAGTTAGAGGTCAATAACCTTTATAATTATTTTTACACACGATAGCTCAGCGTTAGAACACTAACTCACTTGATGGTAAGTGATGATAATTTTATGATCTAAGATCGTCTCTGGTTCAAGTCTGGCAAAACAAAACCATTTGTGTATTTACGTTTGTTCCTTCAGGTCGCATTTCTTAGTAGTAGCTCTAGCTGACCCGGCGAACTTTATTCCCCTTAGGGGCGAAAATAAGTACCTATCCTACGTCTAAGCTACCTCCTGACCAATTTTTATCCAAGTCGGTTCAACCGTTCTTGAATTATGAATACTGTAACTAATACGACTTTCTTTTATATAGATAGAAGATAGATAGATTACTATGTACTTAGTTATATTTCTTACAATAAATTTCCAGACGATGATTTTTACGACAAAAGCAATATAAACATGAAACGTATCTTGGACTACGTAATATCAGAACTTTGGTCCGACCGGAGCAGGAAGTTCACCTTCTCAGACCTGGCTTACTTGTACAAATGGTGGACCATCAGGGATGGCACAGGTGAACCTTCCTTAACTCATTCACTAAAATAATATCTATAAGTTACATAATAAAATTCAAAGTCCTGACTGATTGACTCTGACTAAACTACATTCATATCAACACACAGCCTAAACCACTAGTCCCAAAGACATGAAATTTTCCTCTAGTGCCAAAATGTTGAATTTTTCAAAATGTCGAATTCCTAAAATGTTTAAAACATCTATCTAACGCTGCAGGAACAACTTTCCAGTTGTTTACACCTGCGTCGAGCCTTAATCGTAAACAATCAAAGGAGAATATAGCATTGGAAGTCTTCACGGCACGAAGCGTGGACTTGCGTAGTCTAGTTAGTATAGACGTTGGGGTACTGACCCAAAGACGCGAGTTCGAGCCTCGCCGCAAGTGAAAATTATTGAATGCTATTTTTCCTTGAAAATATATTTTCTAAATAAAATAGCCTTGAGCTACATATAAAAATTAATAGAAATTTATGTTTAAAACACTTGGAAAATTTCGAAGATGTGTTCTTTGTGATGTGTAGTGCAGGTTAGGTATCCACTAAAAAGTATTTTTGGAAAATCAGAATCGGGACTTACCTACGCGAGTGAAACCGCGAAAGAGTGCACAAAGAACACACTCTCCATATTTCATGTCTCCAGGATCAGCGGTTTGGACTCTGCGTTGATATATGGATCAGTTACGACAAGTATATAAAATTCAGGACATTGAATTTTATATACTTGTCGTCAAGAGGTTGCTGATGTCGTCAAAAGGTTGCTTTACTTCTGTATTTGCTATCTTATATCTCCTAGTGGGCATACTTGGGTTTCTAGTGGGCGTACTTGGGTAGATGTCGGCTCAATGAAAACAACTATGATGAGGTACTGGGTCTAATCAACGTTCAAATCATATGGTAGGTAACAATTTATTCACATAGAAAGAATACGGAACGCGAGACAGTTTCTACAAGCCATCACGACCGTCCCCAGATGAATGACATCCGTTGCTTAGCAACCAACAACCACAACACGTCGTCGCTGCTGTAGACTCTGTCAGTGTCACAAATAACACTGGCGATCCGATTCTTCTAGTAAGGAGTTTGGTTAGCTTATCAGTCCACACTCCGACATACTTATATAGAAGTAAGGGGTGTATATCTATACTCTATACTAATATTGTAAAGAGGTAACGTTGGTAACGTGTATGTGTACGAAACTACTTAAGAGGATACTCTCCATTCTCTTTCTCCATACAAACGTAGTTTAAATTTTCCTCCCTGGATAAAGACATTAGAGCAAATATGTTTATGCCATAAAACCTATATCTGTCATGGTCATGACAATGCATCTACCTTTTTTTTTCTAATTAAAATAATAATAAAAAATAGTAAAATGAAAAAAATAAAAAGGTAGATGCATAGTCATGCATGACTCATGACCAGAGATCGGAATTAGGTGAGTGAAAATACCTAAAGTTTGCGGGACATATATGGAGCTGTTACAACCAGTTAAACCGGTTTTGGATTTTACCTATTTAGTTTCGGTTTTTTTTTTTAACATGTTCTTTAGCTTTGAAACACCGAACTATAAACATTTACAAGCTGCTAATACAGTTCTAAATAAATTTTTGTTTTGTACTTTTCCAGTTAAAATTCGGTCTTTTAGTCCCAATTGTTCTTTGTCGGTCAAACACAGAATTTTATATATCTGCAAAATGCTAATGCGGTTTTAATTTCTTTTTTTGATGTGTATCTTAAGTTATAAAGTTTTGCTACAGATTGATGCAAGGAAAACGAACATTTTCGCGTCTTTACATAGTTTTGAAGTCGGTTTTTTTTTTTGATTATTAAACCTGCACTGCATCAAAAAATTAATTAAAAACATTTATTTCAATTGCAAGAACGTTGTGCGTAAACTACTTTCCACATTCAGAGTTCGAAACATGCAATAATATTAGTTTTTTCCTAGAAATTATAAATATTCTTCTAATGTTAAAAAAGGCTTTGTGTTCTTCGCAGTACAAAAGCCCACGCTAATCCATTCTGTAAAATTAAGTAAAATTCTGTGTTTGGCCGACAAGAACAATTGGGACTAAAAAAACCGAATTTTAACTGCAAAAGTACAAAACAAAAATTCATTTAGAACTGTATTAGCAGCTTGTAAATGTTTATAGTTCGGTATTTCAAAGGTAAGGAACATGTAAAACAAAAAAAAAAACAAAATCGGTTTAACTTAAGTGGTTGTAGCAGCTCCATATTATGTCCCGCTGCAAACTTTAGGTATTTTCACTCACCTAATTCCGATCTCTGCTCATGACAGATATAAGTTTTATGGCATAAACATATTTGCTCTAATGTCTTTATCCAGGGAGGAAAATTTAGACTACGTTTGTATGGAGAAAGAGAATGGAGACTATCCTCTTAACCGATTTCATAAAATCATTCACCAATGGAAAGCTAAATTATCGAGGAGTAACATACGCTACTTTTAATCCTGATATTCCCACGGAATCGGGACTTACGCAGGTGAAACCGTGGGACTCTTCTAGTGTATATATCCACAGAACCAACTAGATGGCGTAACTAGTACAATACTGAATCGAACTATCAAAATTTTTATCCCAGATAAGCTCATATACAACTCTCGACGAAACATCGTCGGACCGCGGCCTACCGGGCAAAACCACCTCTTGGCTGTTACACTAGAGAATCGCACTGGGTGGAAGATCTTCCCTTTGGATGTACACACCATCTCGTACCTTATAAGGGGGCGTCCATAACTTACGTGAGATGTTTAAGGGGGGGAGGGGGTCGAGTCAAATCTCATCTAATCTTACGTTGGTGAGAGGGAGGGTCTCGGCAAATATCACGCAATTTTTTTTCTGATTGAAACAAAACAAAATTATACTATTTTGGTCCATTTAATCCAGATTGTACACACTGAAAAAAAATTCTGCTACCGGAGCTGTATTTAACTGCTTCAGTAACTGAGCACACTCTACAGTTTACACGAAGCAATTTTTTTTTTCTTTTTACAATAACAATCCAACGTGTTTACGTAAGAAACCCACATTTTAAAAAATCTCACGTGAGATTGGAGGATGGGGGAGAGGGTTGAATAAAATCTCACGACATCTCACCAGGGGGGGAGGGAGGGACAGAAAATATCAAAAAACCCCTCATGTAATTTATGGACGCCCCCTAAGCAGCTGTACCATTAACTAGACCACCATATAATATCTATGTTGCAGTCCACCGCATGGTGTACGAGCTACTGCGCCAAGGTCGTCTCCACATCGTGGGCGGTGGATGGAGCATGACAGACGAGGCCACTGCCCACTACCAAGCCATTATTGATTCCTTCACTTATACACTTAGGTAAGTACCTACCTAATAGGCGCCAGACGGTCGAACCCGCACCGCACCGGAGAATTGTATTATGTACCTTACGACTTTTATTTATTTTGTGGCCGATGCTGTAGAATACATCATTTATTCATTTTATCCAGTTTTTAATTTTTGAGTTCCGTACCCAATTGTGATAGTTGTGTGGCGGACGCCCACAGAATCAACTAGATGGCGTTACTAGTATGAAATCCTGAATCGCGCTATCAACATTCTTTCCGAGATAAGCTCATTACAACTCCCGATGAGACATCGTCGGGCCGCGGCCTACCGGGCAAAAACCACCTGCCCGGTGGAAGATCTTCCCTTGGGAGGTACACATCATCACGTACCCCCAAAGTTGTACGGAACCCTTCGTGCGCGAGTGCGCGCCAACTCGCATTTGACCTTTTTTTATTTTAATTTGAAACTACGATCATGCATGTGTCAAATCTCTCCGCTAGGAGTATTCGGTGTGCAAATCCCAATCTGCAATCAAAAAATAAAGTCTCTATTTGGGCATTTTCACTTTTGGGTGCCACCCCCACTTTTACGCTGTCCCACGTCTTTAAAAATTTATTGCATATTAATAATAATGAGTGTTATTATAATAAGTATATCAATCGATGCAGAGTAAATTAAACTATGTGTCTGAGCATCAATTTTTATGTAATTAAGATTAATTAATTCAATTATGGTTAATTCAAATACTCAGGGGAGCCGTTTCTGACTTGTCCCAGTCCTTGTCAGCTTCAAAGTATTGAACTTACTGGTAAAATTTCCTACAAAAACATAATCAAGTTTTGGTTACCATGATAGTGGATCTATTCTTCCGTCACATTTATCTAAAACTGTAAATGCAATTGTAATATTACAGTGGAAAAATACATTTATGTAAAGTCCTCAAAACTCGGTGTCATCTGACATGTCAGCAAAGTGACGGGTCTAAAGGGATATTCCGTTTTATTTAAAGCCGTTTTATTTTTAAAAAATAGTGACACTAACCACAAGGGATCATTTTAGCTTAGCGAAATCAGTCAGTCTGTTCAATCCGCGGAAAAAATAGGGTGTCTTGCTGGTGTTGGCGGTTGGTCACGATTTGGTAGGTCAGATTTGAAGCCTTTTTCTTAATTATTATATTTGTCTCACACTATCCAACTATTTACTATCTGTTTTTGGTGTTATTTAGCAAGTGTTTTTAGGAGTTCATTTAAAAAAATGTCATTAAATTAGGCTAGAATGCATTTTTCTCATTAGCTACGTGTATAATGTGACGGTCAGTTCAGTGACGTTTTATGCCGTCACATATAGGGCGGACCACCAAAGTCACCAAACTGACTCATAAGGCTAGGTGTACATACATGTACTCAATCAAATGAAATTTAAGAAATACTTCTTAAATTTCATTTAAATCATAATTTATTTAATTAGCCTTACATTTTTGTTTTTTTTGCCAATTATTGTGCCATTATAGTTAAGCTATAAGTTAGTTTAAGTAAAAATAATAGATAACTTTATATTACCTATTCGCATGTTTGACATGTTTGCTTTAATTAATAAAATTAATATTATTAATACCATACTTCAAATAATGTGATTAAATGTTACTATGAAAAAACATCGACTTTTAGTTCTAATTTAGTATTGTACATCATGTAGCCTCACCCTAAGGATTTTAGGTGTGTCAGTTTGGTGACTGTCCCAATTTTTATGTGGTTTATTTTACTTTTATCAGTTTTGTTTTGAAGTTTGCATAATATATATTTTTCTTTTATTGTTTCAAATAATTTATTTTACCTATGCAACTTATAAATTAAGAAATAGGTCACTAAACTTATAAATTAAAAAGAAAATTATGATTGCAATGGAGTCACTCGTCACCAAACCGAATTTAAATCTTAATTTTAAGAAATTTAAAATAAGTAACTCATTAGTGTGTATTGTTTTTTGATAAATTTAATTAATCTGCATTAATTAAAGGTAACAATTACGTTTAAAACCCTTTGTTTTAAACGTTACAGTCGTTTTTCAATGTCACCAAACTGACCGTTATTTTTCTATAGTGTCCACTTAAAAATTGATTTTTACATAGAAATTAAGGTATTTGTAGGAAACAAAATATAATTTTTAGTTCAAAAAACATACGAAAATATTATGAAAGACTTTAATAAACTCAAAACTCATGTCTATAAAACCTCCATAATTTACGTATGGTGGCACTCAAAAATAAATATGCCCATTTATCTATGTAATTAATTATTATTTAGGTTACCTACCAACCTACTATATCTTTTTTATTAGGAAAGTAAACGCCACGTTCCTAGAGTGCGCCCGGCCGCTCGTGACGTGGCAATCCGATGTCTTCGGCCACTCCAGCGAGTTTGCCTCGCTCATGGCCCAGATGGGGTTCGATGGCCACTTCATCAACCCAATCAGCTATGATGATGAACTGGATCGCATGAGGAGTAAGAGGTTGGAGTTCATTTGGCAAGGGAGTCCTGATTTAGGTACGTAAATTTAACGATAATAAAATAACCACGAGAATAACAACTTATCGAAAAGGACAGTCTTCCTATTCTTTCTCCGTACAAACGTAGTCGAGTGTTTCCATGGATAAACACATTAGAGCAAGATTTGAAAGTGACAACTCTCTATTTACTTTTTCCGTTTTATAGTGACAGATCTCAGAACGGGGGTTAACCCCGACGGAAAAAGAGGGGTGTTATAAGTTTGACGTGTCTGTGTGTCTGTCTGTCTGTCTGTCTGTCTGTCTGTCTGTCTGTCTGTCTGTCTGTCTGTGTATCTGTCTGTGGCATCGTAGCTCACGAACGGATGAACCGATTTGAATGTAGTTTTTTTTGTTTAATAGGTGTCTTTTGCGCGAGTGTTCTTAGCTATGTTTGATCAAAATCGGCTCAGCCGTTCATAATATATGCGAGTTGAAATTCGGAAATAAAAACCGAATGTTTTCAAATATGGCCGAGTGGGGTATCAAATAAAAGAGCATAACTTTTGTGACAACAATATGCAAGTTTTATCAAAATCGGCTCAGCCGTTCAAAGTATATGTAGGGTCAAACTCGGAAATAAAAACCGAATGTCTTCAAATATACCCGAGTGGGGTATCAAATGAGAGGACGTGACTTTTGTGACAACAATATGCAAGTTTCATCAAAATCGGCTCAGCCGTTCAAAGTATATGTAGGGTCAAACTCGGAAATAAAAACCGAATGTCTTCAAATATACCCGAGTGGGGTATCAAATGAGAGGACGTAACATTTGTGACAACAATAATATGCATGTTTAATCAAAATCGGCTTAGCCGTTCAAAGTATATGTAGGGTCAAACTCGGAAATAAAAACCGAATGTTTTCAAATATACCCGAGTGGGACCTTTTATCAAATAAAAGGTCGTGACTTTTGTGACAACAAATTGCATGTTTCATCAAAGTCGCTCTTACAAAAAGGGTGAAATAAAAAAATTAAATTAAAAATTTAAAAAACCCCCGACTTAAAAAATCTTCAAAGTTAAAACAAAACTAAACTTTAAAAAGCAAAAATAATAAGCCGAAAACAAATTTCATGTCTCTGAGTAGGTATGTGGTACCTTACGTTCCCGCGTCGGGGGACGCGGGAATGTGTCACAGAAGTTGATGGTAACCGACCGTGCTTATAGTACCGCGTCCCCCGACGCGGGAACGTAAGGTACCACATACCTACTCAGAGACATGAAATTTGTTTTCGGCTTATTATTTTTGCTTTTTAAAGTTTAGTTTTGTTTTAACTTTGAAGATTTTTTAAGTCGGGGGTTTTTTAAATTTTTAATTTAATTTTTTTATTTATTTATAGTTACTATGATTCTGAAATAAAGTTATGATGGAGATATGTAACTTGCATGTTATCTTGACGTGTGGCGCGTCGTGTGAATTCCCGACTGCAATGCGTAAGGTTTCGGGTTCGATTCCCGTTCCCGATATTTGTTTCTGGTCTGGCTGGGAGTCTTTCTTTGTATAATATGTGGGTATAGGTATGTATTTACAAAAGAAAAGAGGACATTCTACCTACTACCTACTCTTTTCTCCATACAAACTTTACAAACGTTGTCGACTGTTTCCTCCTTGGATATTAGAAAAAATATGTTATGGCATAAGTCCTATATCAGCCACGACCAATCGACCATGCCCCTACGTTTAGTTTTTTTTTTTTCATTTTCTAATTTTTCTGAATTTTATGGCAGATATAGATTTTATGGCATAGCTAAACATATTTGCTCTAATGCTAATCCAGGAAGGAAACAGTCGACTACGTTTGTATGGAAAAAGAGTAGGTAGACTGTCCTCTTAAGTATTACATACGTTGTCTAGACACAGTAACACAAGCTTAGTAGCTTACCACGGGGCTAGATAGCGCTGTGTGTTGTTTACAGAATTTATTTATTTATTCTAGGGGTGTCAAGTGAGATATTCAGTCACAAGCTGTTCGACGGGTACTGGTCCCCACCAGGATTCTGTTTCGGCGGACAATGCGGCGATCCATTACTCGTATCTGGTAACACTGCCTTCACCAATATTGAAGAACGGGTGAGGCCACACGCGCACTGATCAGTCGCATCGGAGGCGCGGAGCCGTAGCGTCTTAGGTAACCACAGAATAGGCGATAGTAAAGGCTGCCTGAAAGAGATAGCTTTTAGCGATAAGGCCAACCATTGTGCTTTTCTTATAATTAGTTGTGTTTTTGTTTTTGAAATGAGTTTTGTAAATTTTTGGTTCAATTTTTTTTTATCTATCTAGTTATAAAGATTACAAATCTACGACGCCGCGCCGCCGCCGCGACTTATCAAACGAAAGACAGAAAGAAAACATTTTATTTGGAGAAGAACCCGGTAAAAGCAATGAGGAGGAACACTAACTTTTTATCCCGGCAGAGGGCGTTTGTCGACTAATCTTAGGTTTGAATTAAGAACTGTCAAACAGGTGTTTTTTACAACTCTCGGCGCCAAATTGGCCATATCGGTCTGAGACCGAAAGAATAAAAAAAAACTCGGCGTTTCCATTGGTGGAGGACCATCATCGAAAAAAAAAAGATCATCTGATGCCAGCGCCATCTACTTACAGCTTTGCGTGTGGCACCCCATTGCTGATCAAATGAGATAAATGAATACTTTATTTCCCATAGGTGAGAGTATTTGCAGAAGCGATGCAGTACCGCCAATCGCCACATTACGCGACCAACCACTTAGTCGTTATGATGGGACAGCGGTTCGGGTATTACGACGCACCGCTCTGGTTTCAAAACATTGACAAACTCATAAGGTAAACATAGGAATTTAGTGATGGGCTGAAATCAAAAAATCCGCTTACATATAGTAGGCGGCAGATTAGTTGAATCAAAATGGCGGATGCGCAAAAGTCGATTTTTCATAGAAAGCGCATGTAAAATGTACTGCGCGAACTTTCCCCTTCCACGACAAAACTTTTCAACTTTCGTGCCGGTCACTATACCTACCTAGCTATAGTACCTACGTTTTTATTAATTTGAGACTATTATCTGACGTTTTAGTTCCTTGTTTTTGTCATTTTTTTCTTCAGAAAGATGTGTCAAATCGTAGTCTGTGATTAAAAAACGAAGTACATACATACCTACCTACCCTATTTCAATCAGATCGAAAATGTAAACAAAGAACACTTTCAAATAAATGTATGGGATTTTTGCTTACATTTTTTATCTAAGTTTCTGAAATTGGTTATGGGTAATACTTGAAGGGCCTAAGTAGGCCACTTTTAGTGCTATTTTTTCATCTATCCTACCTAATGTTTCAGACACGTAAATGAATATTCAAGAAACAAAAAAATAAAGATGAACTTGTACTATTCGACACCTGCTTGTTATTTGAAGGCTGTGCACGCAACCAAGTAAGTTTGATTCATTCACTCATTGCCACGTTCATTCAGTCACTATAATTAGGCGAAACTTACTTACTTAATTATTTACCATTTCTACGTTTATTTAGTATCTTCATGCTCTCCTATTACCTACGTGCACGTACCGCTGAGTTGTAATGTATGAAACTATATGAGACAGGATACACTGCTTGCGTAATGTAGATGACGCACGCAGTGTATCCGTCTCATATAAAAAAAAAAAAAAAAAAAAAAAATCCGGTCTGCTCCATCCGGTCTGCTCCAGCCTTATTGTCACGCTCACTCTATGATTGTCACGCACATTTAATCATTCCTTTCAGCGCATCATTCCCAGTCGAGTCAGGTGATTTTGTTCCAGTGGCCTATGACAAATTCACTCATTTTAGCGGTATTTTTACTTCGAGGCCGACTCTTAAATACGCGGCCAGAAAAGGAAATCTATATTTACAGGTATTTTGTGAATGTAGATATAGGTTTTATGCCATAAACATATTTGCTTGATCCAGGGAGGAAACAGTCGACTACGTTTGTATAAAGAGAACGAGTAGGTAGACTTACCGCTTAAGTCCTACCAATATTATTAACGTGAATTATTAGTTTTGTGATCTTTCTCCTTCGTGTAATCTGCTTTGATTTTTTATATTTTTTGGAAATGTAGGTACTGGACATAAGTTTAGAATAAATTAATTAATTGAGTTAACATGAAAGTATGTAAAGTATGACAGTATCTTTGTTACTCTTTCACACACACACTACTGAACCGATTGCGATGAAACTTGGAACGTAGTCAGCTGAAGACGACTGACACCAAGCTTCTTTTTATTTTACGCGGGTGCAACCGCGGGGCGCTGCTGGTACTTTGTAAAACAAATTGTAGGTAAGTAAGTATATATGTAGGTACCTAAATGCATAGGGCACTCCTGAGCACTGTTAATCAAATAGTTAACTTCGTAAATCGTTAATCCGTTACAAAAAAAAAATGCTTCGTTAAATGTTATTAAAGTGTTACATTTCGGAAGAATTAACGCAAGTTAACGTTAATCGTTAATCCTTTTTTAGCGCCGCGTGGCGGTGCCGTGTGGTAAATAGTAGGCATTGGATTAACGATTAACGGACTTCTGCATATTAACGGGAGTTAACGCGTCCGTTAACATTTTTAAAAGTTAGCTTAAAAGTTAATCCGTTAGTCAGAATGTTAACTTCGTTAATTAACGATTAACGGATTAACGAGTTAATGCCCAGCTATGCATGTATCAAAATATTAACTTTTTATTAACGAGTTAATGCCCAGCTATGCATGTATCAAAATATTAACTTTTTTTCAGATCTCCAAGCAATTACAAGTGTTAGCTAGATTAAGAAAGAATGAGAGATTTTTCGAAAATTTCCATTGGATTATGGGTGAGTTTGTTCTCTTCATCTGTAGTGCATGGGGCAGCTAGGAACATTTAACTGAATGGTATATTTGTATGGTAGACTTTTTAAAACTAACGTGTTAGCTCCCACCTTGAGATGTCAATCATGGTTTTTTCACCTTTTTTTTTTCAATAAACCTGTCTAACTAGTTTCCTACTTGGACGCCCAAATTATACCGAAATCTTGGCTGGCTCATGGACTTCATCATCCCTCAAATAAAGGAAAGAACTCCTCTATTTGAGGGATGAATTGACGATTTCCCTACGTAATCCCGAAAGTCAAATAACCGATTTTCATTTCATCGAAAACGATTGATCGATTAGGTATTCAATTGAATTCAATTGCCTTATTATTATACGAAGGTTTAATTAACATATGTAACCGAAAAAATAAATAATATTTAATGTTCCAATGAGTTCGTCATTGGAATGGTAAATATCCCGTTAGTTAATAATATTTGTAGTGAAAACAAAGTAAGTTTAAAATCGTAGGTAGGTTATTACCTATTATTTTTCCTTTATCTTTTTCTAAGGTGTATTTCAAGACCACGACATATTGTCGGGCGGTCTCAGATCTTACGTAAGAGATTACTATGTACAGAAGATGTATAATGCAATACAACTGTCTGATAGAGTTGTAACAAATGGTCTCGAGTGAGTACATCTTTATTACCTATCTAACTAATACTTGTACTAATATTATTTCGAAATCCGGCTCGAAGGACCATTAAATTAGTGTAAAGAGCTCAGAGGATTGTATTTTTAAAGAAAAATAGTATAAAAGGGTAAATAGGAAAGATAAAGGAAGGACTTACAGGAGCTTTCGTTGAAGGACGCTGCTGGTCTTTTGCTGGAAATCTTCTTGAGGGCTTTTGAGGACCCTGGACGTGGCGACTGTTACCATTTCCATACAAACTGAATACCAAAATAAATTATGAAAAATTTAGTTTTCTACCTTAATATCGATATTATTCGGATTACGATTTTACTTTTAAAGGGTCCCCATCACAAGGTTTTCCAAAATATTCATTCACATTCAAATAAAACGGAGAAACATTTTTCAATGAAAAAATGTTTCTCCGTTATAGTTCATTTCGAATGAATATTTTCCCCATCACAAGGTTTTCCAAAATATTCATTCACATTCAAATAAAACGGAGAAACATTTTTCAATGAAAAAATGTTTCTCCGTTATAGTTCATTTCGAATGAATATTTTGGAAAACCTTGTGGTATTAAGTTTGTATGGAAATGGTAAGAGTCGCCGCATTCTTAAAGGATATGATGTCGATATTCTGATGTTGATGACACTTGCCTAATGACTGTTGCAGCAGGCAGATCGAACACCAACCATTATTGTTGATATTGATTATAATTTGTAACAACATTTTGCTACTCCTGACTTACCATCAATCCCAAAGCCTCAATCTCGAATCAATCAACCCTAACAATTCAACCCATTTCCTGCCTAGAGGGCGCCAGCATACATTTTATCCTCATTTTCTAGGATGGGATATGTGAAATGGCTTATTTCTTTTTTCATTCAATGTTGTAGAACACTTATGCGCAGTGCGAGAATGGATTATACAAGATGTCTGTTCAATATATCTTATTGTAAATATACTGAACGTGATAAATACCATGTACGTATGAAGATATTATTACTCATTTAACTGATGACGTAATCTGTGACGCGTAAACTGGGGTCCCACGGCCCGTTTTCTCACAAGCCAGACCAGGCTGCGCTACGCCGACAGGCTTCATCGGACGCTACGGTTCCCCCGGCCTGTCCGTCTGGTCTGGCGCGATCTGGCTGGAATACGGGCCGTGGGACCCCAGCTTCAGACGAACGCCACTGCGACGCAGAAAGTTGCACAAAAGGGAGGTATTTTTCAGATCGTCGGGATATTTTTTCTTCTTGTTATGTATGTTCCCGATTACTCGAAGACGCCTAGAACAATTTGTAATATTCTTTTTTGTTTGTTTGTATTCTAAATTTGCATTACCTAATTGCAAATTTCAGATTGTGATCTACAACCCTTTGGCATGGAATGTGACGATACCCGTGAGATTGCCCATTAATGATGGCAAATACACTGTTTTTCTACCTAGCTGTGAGTCATTATGGTTTCTATATCTATCTCTCTCTTACACACACACACACATACAAGGGCATAGCTGTCTCCTCTTCATCTGAGCGATGTTCCATCAGGACCCATCCCTCAGCTCGGCCTTCGGTCCCTCGGGAACCCAGGGTCCGAAACAGCTAGCTAACATAAAGCTCAAACGAGCCTAGTTCAAGACTTATGCGGGTGAAACCGCAGGACATAGGTAGTTTATAATACAACAGTTATTCAATTGAAGTCATCTAGTTTGGCGATAGTTGTCAATGTGTGCACATGATAGCATAATTTATTTATCTTGTTATTTCAGTAAAAAAGGTACAATCAGTGAAAATGATGATACCTCAAAGTGTTCAAGATATACCATACGCTAGAAGCAAAACATATGAATTTGAATTAGTGTTCTTAGCTGAAGACATTCCTGCTTTTGGTTATCGGAGTTATTTCATAGAAAATTTGAATCGAATGAAACGCGCTGTTTATACTAATGATTATTTAAGTAAAATAAGAGAGAGTAATAATGAATTTAGCAATTCACATGATCATTTTAGTACTAAAAGTGATACAAATAATGAAATCAGTCACAAAGATGTTATTTTTGGTAATATTACAAAAAATAACAATGAATTTGACAATATACGTAATTATACAGATATAACTCACAATATGAAACCAGTTTCAACCATAAGAAAGGAACCGAATATTTCAAAAATTATAAGACTTAATAATACTAAACCTAACAATGATTTGAAAATAATTTTTGAAAGCATTGATGATGTTGCTGATAAGATGGAACTGGATTTCATTTTTGATAGAGCAATCAAAATTAAAAAAAGCAATAAATCTTATGAAACAAATCAAAACGCTGCAACATTTCTTTTAAATACGTCTAGTTCAGACTATAGTACAAAACATGGTGGTGCCGATGAAAAATACGACGTCGCTAAATATGTTTTAGATGATATAGAATATCATAGCACAAGTAATCCGATCGATAGTAATACAAAAATTGTTCCAGAAGATTTAAATAAAAGTGTTAAAGAAAATGAAAATAACAACATATTAAAAGGTCTTAAGAGATGTAATTGTAAATATGGCAGACTAAAAAGAGAACACGTAGAGAAAAGTAGCGAAGAAGCAGATACAATTGACCACCAAATCTTTGGCAACAAAACTTTAAGGTTTATACATTTTATACAAGATGAGATCACACAAGAACATGACGCACGCAAAAGTTTTAAACGCGAAACTAAACATTCTCAACACAACAAAATTAAATATCAAAAACGAAAATTGAAATATTCTAAACAAGATGAGATAAATTATCTCAAACGCCAACTTAATGATTTAAAACACGAAATAGAAGATCTAACGAGAAGACCTTGGAACGAAACCCGACCAGAGCGTTCTCTTTTCAAGAAAATTAAGAATCACGCAAAGAAGAAATATTTAAGACGTCAGACAAGTAATTTGAAGATTGACGACGAATCATTGCTAAACAATGATCATCATTATGACGATGACAATAACTACTCGGATGAAGATGAAGACTTTGATAATACGACAGAAATCAATGAACGCTATGTTTTGGAGCATGTGACTGATTATAACGACTACGTGGTCACACCAAAGTCTAAAGATGAAGCTAAGGCAAAAATAAAGCTTAGTGAATTAGCTACCACACCTACGAATACCACAAAAAGTCCCACTACTCAAAAGCCGACGACGACTACTGCCTCTACTACTACGACTACTGCCTCTACTACTACGACTACTGCCACCACTTCTACAACTACGACTACTAAGAAACAAGGTCCGATATTCAGGGGGTTGTACAGTGACACAACCGATTCTTTTATTAGCAATAAAGTAAGTTAACATTGTGTTCAATTAATTAAATATTTTGAAGGTCGTTTGTTTCCAACTGACCGATCGGAATCAAAATGTATTGCGCCATTAACATCGTCCTTAGGGCATATAATGACCAAACGAAAGAACGCTAAAGCCGTGTGCATAACGAAAGCAGATTAGTAGCGAGATTACTTAGCGGGGGACACGTTATAGCGTTTTACCCGCGCCAGCAATGTTGCCACAATTTATTAGGTACAGGTTTACTATACATTATCGATTCAAGCTTTTAAAATTAATATAATAAACAATTACAAAGAATGGTAGGTACGATTTTTTCTATTGTTTTTAATTTCATTCGTTATAGGTACTATTATTATTTTATTTTAATAAGTTTATTTATCTATTAACCCTCTAACAAATTAGCGTAGGTAGGTACGCAAATTACGACCTGCATTAGGCTGGGGTCCCACAGCTCGTGTTTTTAAAGCCAGATCGCGCCAGACCAGACGGACAGCTGTGGGTGAGAGCCATAGCGTCCTATGAAGCCTGTCGTCGCGCGAGACGAAAATCAGTCGCACAGGCCTCAACCGACATGGCGCGGCCTGGCCTGGCCTGGTCTGTGATATAAAGAGTCGTGGGACACCACCATTACAGTGAAGTTTTTTCTTAGATTTCATTAAAGAATCGAATTCGATGTTATTATGTCACAGTTAACCTAGATGTTATTATTATGATATTTAAAACGTTTTAAAAATGTCTTTAATTTCAATACAAAATCATCGCGAACAGAAGAAAAAACTATGATATTTAAATTTAGAATATATCTGAAAACAAAGCAATCTGGTTTGACCTCTATCAATCGTAAAATGTATTAAATATTACTTCTTTTTTTCAGTATATAAACATAACAGTAGACATGCATAAAAACGTATCCTACATAGCATTAGCTAATGGTCTAGCGATGGTACTAAACATAAATTTCTATTATTACGCCTCCGATGACCCCATGAAAATGGGGAGACCAGAATATAAAAAACCTGGAGCCTACGTATTTAGACCTATGGACCCAGAACCGGTATTAATTCGTCGAAAAATTAAGGTCTGTAAAGCACAAATTCACAAAACATACCTAAGTATATTGTAAATGATTTAAGTTTAATAAATAGTTGTGAATAAGAGCTGTCACACACTGCCGAAACAATCAAAATCAGTCTGCCTGCACCTACTGCACACATCGGTAAAAATTAAATGTCGGTGTTATTAATTAAATAAAATAAAATCCATTTATTTGGCACAAAATGAAAGTGCCTACCGGTAGTCCTACCACTTATTGGACATACAAACAAATATACATGGTGTACTTCTAAACTACGAAAAATCGCGGGACATACATGGGAGTGATTTCAATGAAAAAAATGTTTCTCCGTTTTATTTCATTTCGAATGAATATTTTGGAAAACCTTGCGGTGGGGAGTTTTAATTTTTTTAATTTAAAATTAAGATTTTACCTTTTAAAGTAAAATCTTAATCCGAATAATATCGATATTAAGGTAGAAAACTAAATTTTTCATAATTTATTTTGGTATTAAGTTTGTATGGAAATGGTAACAGTCGCCACGTTCTTAAGGTCCTCTACCTTTGGACTTTCGCTTGACACTCGTTTCTGGGACACCGTTTCTGGGACATAGTAGATATTATACTTTATGTCAGTTACGTAAAAAATGTAAACAAAGAACTGTAATTTTTAAGGGAAAAAGTAAATAAAGAGCTGTGACTTTTAAATAAACGTATGGGATTTTTAAGCTATTGTATAGCTTTTATCGCGGGCTTTGAGCTTTGAATGAAGAAATTTCGTAACGAAAAAAACCTAACACCCCCCACATCGCCTACTATGTTACCATGTTGCCATGGTTACCATGTAACCATGGCAACGTGGTACAAAATAAAAAAATAATTATAATTGCATTACCATGTAACCATGGCAACGTGGTACAAAATAAAAAAATAATTATAATTGCATAAGTTGATAAAATACCTACTATGCAATAGCTTTACCGGGGCAGTCCCCGAGTGCCACGCGTTTTTTGTTAACATTTTTTATTTAAGTTTTTGATAAAGTTATTGTACTAATTAACCTATACTTACAAATATTATCTTCTCTTTTCGCAATGTTGGAAAGAAATTAAACTCATTTTTCGGTTTTAATCGCGTGGTGTTTATTAGTTTTAGCATTGTGAGTAAGTAATAAACACCAAGCGATTAAAACAGAAAATGACTTTAATAATGATCGTTCTTTTGCGTCCGTAGATCGAAGTACACAAGTCAGATCTAGTGGAAGAGATACACTCCAACACAGACTGGACATCTTTCATCATACGGTTGTACAAAGACACACCATTTTTTGAAGTTCAGTGGATCGTTAGAGAGATTCCGATCACAGATGGGATTGGCAAAGAGGTTTTCATAAGGTATAAATGTTTTACTAGCTGCGTCCCGTAGTTTCACCCGCGTAAGTCTCAATCCCAAATGGGAATATCGGGATCAAAAGCCTATGTTACTCAGGGTGAATGTAGCTTTCTAATGGTGAAAGAATTTTTGAAATTGGTCTAGTAGTTTTTGAGTTTATTTATTACAAACATACAGACACACATAGAATACGCACAAAAATACAAATCTTTCCTCTTTATAATATGACTGTAGATGTAGATAAACGACTAGCTGTGTCACGCGTTTTAACCCACCGTGGAAATGTCGAAAAACTCGCTCCGGCCACATTGGCAACTTAGATTCGTAACCAGTTGCCAAAGAAGAACTAACATTCTTGCTACTCAACCAGTTGCCAAAGCCGATTGATTTAAACTCCTCTCCTAGTTGACACCTGAAGTTGACACATCATAAAACCACACGCTCGAAATTTTATATCTTAGGACCCGTGGGGCTGTGCGTTGATCCATCACTCAGTCAGGACAAAGCCTTCTTCGTATTATATTGATCATTGTTCTACACGTCCAGTCGAACCACTTTTTACTTTCTTTTTTTTTAATTTAAATCTCTCTCATCCGAGCGATGTTCCCGGTTGCATCCCTCTCGGGAGCCCGGGCTCCGTTAAACCCCAAATATTTGGGGTGCTTATTTGGGGTTGGGTTTCTGCAAATAGATTTGGCAATATTCTCTAATATCGAATTATCCGCATTTGTGCGAAATTTCTCGGATTATCGCAAATTTTGTTTGTCAAAGCTGCTCCATAAACTCTAACAGCCTGTATATTCATTACAGATATAATACCGACTTAGAAAACAGAGGTGTTTTCTACACGGACTCAAATGGACGGCAGACAATGAGACGGGAATACGGACACAGGCCGTATTATACGCCAGCTGTTCCTGATGCTGTAGCTGGTAAGAGAATACAGTCGTACCTTTACTTAGTAGTTCCATCCAATCTCACTTCATAGTTATCGTTGGAAAAGTTATTCCATTTCTTACAGAGGAATAACTTGATCTAATATTCTATGGGAACTTAAGTATACGTCCTTGTTATGTGAAGTTATGGTATAAAAAAAACTATTTTCAGGTAATTTCTATCCAGTAACATCGAAAATAACAATAGAAGATCCGCGCCGGATGATCCGATTTTCAGTACTCAACGACAGAACACAAGCCGGATCATCTTTCAACGGAGAAATCGATTTAATGCTAAACCGAAGAATTTTGACGGACGACGCTGGAATTCAAGCCTTTATGAACGAAACGGAAAATGAAATCGGAACAACTGTTACCGGAAAACACTACATTTACATTACGAAACTTACCACGAAAATAAATAAGATTTACGAAAAGAAATTAGCCAAAGAAATCGGTTTAAGACCTCAAATATTTCTACCAAAGAGAGCAGTCGATAAATCCGAATGGAAATCTTATCGGAACGAATACCTCGGACTAAATAAAATACCAATCGGCTTAAACATTTTAACATTACAAGAGTGGAATGACAAATCTTTTTTGTTACGAATAGAAAATTATTTAGAAAAAAGCGATGTTTTGAAGAGTGGTATTAAAAAAATAATTTTACAGGATCTTTTTAATGTTTTTCGAATAACTGAAGTAAGAGAAACTACTTTAGCTGGTAACATTCTTTTGGAACATTTTACACCGTTGTCTTGGAAGAAGAACAATGGCAACACTGGCAGATGGAAGCCGTTTCGACAAGTAAAAGTTGATGACGATATTGAATTTAGACCGCAACAGATTAGAACTTTTCTAATTTGGGTTCAATTTCATTAATCTTAGAACAATAAAAGATAGTTTCCACAAGCTCATTTTATTTATGATAGGCTATAACTGGGGTCCCACGGCCCGTTATATCCCAGGCCAGGCCAGGCCGCGGCACGCTTGTTGAGGCCTGTGCGGCTGATTTTCGTCTCACGCGACGATAGGCTTCTTCGGACGCTACGGTTCCCATGGGCTGTCCATCTCATCTGGCGCAATCTCACTTGATAAAACACGGGCCGTAGGACCCCAGCTTTAGAATACTTCCCAAACGCTTTGAAATATTTCCCAAACGCTCCAAAACTATTGCCATTTAAGTCCACGACCTATAACGACTCGTTTCCGCACCTTAAAAGTCTTCAAAGTAAGTACTTTGATTTTTGAAGACTTCCGTAACGATATGAGTCGGGTACGTATTCGAATATCGAAAATTAAAATATCAACAGTTAAAATCCCGACGGTCAAAACCCCTAAAATCACAACATCGAACGGTTGGTTGCTCTAATTCCAAAACAATGAAAGTTTTAAAATATCGAATGGACATTTTATCGAAGTAAATTTAAAGTAAATTTACGATACCAACACATGTTTTATCTAAAATCTAAATACCTAACTGTCTAAACCACGAAAAAAACTATACGGAGCACCCCGACTTGGTTAGGTTAGGTTAATGTTAGAATATGATTACACGCCGCGGGAGCGGTCGCCAAAGCGCCTTATTCTGTAAATAAAAAAGGCGTGATGTATATAAATCACACTGTATAAAATGAAATAAACATGCTAAATAATGTTTTTATGTAGAGTATTAGGCGCTTCGGCGACCGCTGCCGCGGCACGCTCGCTTCGCTCGCTCGCCAAAGCGCTGCGTGTAATCATGTTCTAACATTAACCTAACCTATCCTAGTCGGGGTGCTCCGTATTTGAGTTTTTATAATGCCTTAAAAACAGGGTAAAATAGTAATAAAATGTGTATTTTATTTATTACTTTGCCAAAATAAGTGACTAAATACCTAAGTTACTTAAATAAGAAAACACTTTTTCTAGTAATCTGATCTTTTATTTCTTGGAAACTAATTAACACAACAAAACAATTTTATCACATAACAATATGGATACTATATTCTGTCATTTTTAACAGCATCTATTAGTTGCAATATCAGAAACTAATACTTAACATTGATACACAACAAATACACAAAACCGCAACATCATAATTTTATCTACCCACATCTTTCCTGTGTATGTTGTTTTTAGTGTTTTATGTTGATATTTTGACTTTTAATGTTGTAAATATCGATATTATACACTTATAGATTATGATTGTTGATATTTTGAACCATTAGAGAATCTGAATGTTAGAAATTGCAAACTTAGGGGTTATATACTTCGATGTTACATCATTAGTGTATTTAAAACATTTGATATTGTGATTTTAGGGGTTTTGACCGTCGGGATTTTAACTGTTGATATTTTAATTTTCGATATTCGAATACGTACCCTATGAGTCCCATAGGCTCCAAAAATCAATATTTCCCAAACGCTCCAATACTATTGCCATTTAAGTCCACAACCTATAGCGACTCGTTTCCGCACCTTAAGTCTTCAAAGTAAGTACTTTGATTTTTGAAGCCTTCCGTAACAATATTATGTCCCTCAGGCTCCAAAATAAGTACCTACCTACTGTGATTAAGTCTTCAAAATAAGTACTGTGATTTTTGAACATTTCCGCGACAATATGTCACATAACTTAGGCCCGTATTAATAAACCGAACTCAATATCGATCTTGAGTGTGTATCAATTGAGCGACTCTTGAGATGCGGTCACCATCTTAAGTTAGGCGTTAATTAATAGTTAAAACTCAAGCTCTACTCAACTGATATCGCTCTTGAGATTTGAGTGTGATCTTGAGAGCGACATTGAATGAAAGTTAACGTTTTGGTGTTGCACTATGGTAGGTAGTTTACTCATATTTTACTGTTTTTTTTTTATTGTGAATATATTGTATTGTAACAATTAAATCAATCTTTGCTTAGCTAAGCATAGTTTAGCTAGCTTAGCTTAGTTTAGCTAGCTTAGCTTAGTTTAGCTAGCTTAGCTTAGTTTAGCTAGCTTAGCTTAGTTTAGCTAGCTTAGTTTAGCTACCTAAGCTTAGTTTAGCTACCTAAGCTTAGTTTAGCTAGCTTAGCTTAGTTTAGCTAGTTTAGCTTAGCTTGGCATAGTTTAGCTAGCTTAGCTTAGTTTTGCTAGCTTAGCTCAGTTTAGCTAGTTTAGCTTAGCTTGGCATAGTTTAGCTAGCTTAGGTTAGTCTAGCTAGCTTAGCTTAGTTTAGCTAGTTTAGCTTAGCTTGGCTTAGTTTTTTTTTTTTTTTTGGTTAGAGAACATATTTAAGTAATGTTCCCGCGGCGCTAATGGTTTACACCGCGGGGCATCACTGGATTGTTTGGTTGTCACTTGCACTTGGACTTGTTGAATTTTGTAATTGATTTCAAAGAGTTTAAATTAGAAGATGGAGCGATTTGAAGTTTTTAGAAGAAATTACATAGAAGTTACGTACCAAAATTGGTACGGGCAGAAATCACTTGGGTCATGAAGGATACTCGGGGGCATAGGAGGAGGGAGGTAGCACTGTGGTTGAGGTTGGATTGGCTGTTTCCGCTGCTGCTGGATTTTGAGTGTTCTGCACAATTGTGACAGCGGAGTTTGTCCGGGTTGTTCCTGTCGGGACAGGTTCGGAATTCGTGTCCGGTGAGAGAGCAGTGCGAGCAGACAGAGGTCTGCCTGTCGCAGCGTGCCTTGGTGTGGCCGAATTGGAGACACTTGTAGCACTGCAGCAGCGGGATGTAGTTTTCGGCGTGGACCTTTTGGTGGTCAAGGTTAAGCTTGACGAGGGCGGTGATTGTCTTCCAAACGGAGGGCGAAGTGATGAAGACCGCATTGTAGAGGGATTTGTTGCGGTTGGCCCTCTTGAATTTGAAAGACAGATCACCGTCCCCGCTCATAGCCGCCTTGACACTAGGGTTTTGATTCTTGAGGATGTCCACTAAGTCGTCGGCCGGTATGTCCTGGGGGACTCCCTTCAGGACGACCATGGGACTCAGCATTTTGGACGTCTCCGCGACGACCGAGCACTCCGGACCCCCAAGCTTGAGCAAGCCCAAGCAAAATTCGACCCGAAGCTTGTTTCGGGATACGAATTTGATATTGGACGGAGCGAACGAGCTGTTCCGGAAGGAGACCGACTCCTTGAATTGTTTGAGAGTCTCGGAAGAGCTGAGGACGCTCTTTTTAGAGGAGACGATGATGGCTGGGCGGGTCGTGGGGACGACCGGGGGAGTTGAGACGGGGGCAGATGGCGGGGGTGTCGCCGCAGCCACGGCGCGGGCGTAAGTGAGAGACGAAAACTTGGAGGAGGTTCCAGCCTTGTCCCTCGCCCGTTGTACATCGGTGTGGACCACTTCGAGCTTGGAGCTAACGTCCTTGATGTGGCCGATGACAGCGTCGGCAGTGGAGGTGTTGATGCGGGTATTGATGAGTTCCTGCGTCTCTCTGATTTACATCAGCAGTGCAGCGTTGGACCTGACGCCCGAGTACAGCTGAGCGTGGTTGGTCTGCATCTGAGCCAGAAGATCACCGCTGGGTTCGGGTGTCTGGTCGGTCTGCACGCCGACTGAGCAGTGAGACGGAGGGACGTGAGCAGCGGCAGGGGAGGCGCTGTGTCCCCGAGCGGTCGGAGAGGCGATGCCCTGAGTTGGGGAGAGGGCGGCGGCGGCAGAGGTGTGCCTCCTTCGCACTCTCTCCAGCTCGGCCTCGGACTCTCGGAGAAGGCGGTAGAGAGAATCGATGGCGAGTGACACGCCCCGCTTTATGTCGGTTTTGATGTTGCCGGAGTTTGCGAGTTGTGCCCCCGCGTGGGCACTCCACGTCTTGCCCTGGTGCAGTCTCGACATGTTGCCTATGTCGGGCGGGATCGGCGTGACCTCAACCAATGTGCGGGAGAATCCCCTTCTGGGTTTTGGTTGGGTCGCCGCCGGAGCGCTCGAAGAGGATAGGCTACCGTCGTCCGCCTCAGGGAAGAAGGGCACAGTCTCGGCGCGGAACCGGGGGGAGCTAGTGGGTGGGGTGGGTTTAGTACCCATGTCTGCGATGAAGGTAGAGTTGGCTCTACTACTAGAGGCCTTAGCGGGGGGGGTGTGGTACATTTTGTATGTACTATAGATTCCTGAGAAGAGGGGTGAAGAATTGGAGTGTGGAAAATTTCCTATACGATGAGTCCAGCTAAGCGGTAACTTCTCTGGGTGGGCGGGATTTTGATTGATTTCCTCGCTGTGGATCGCTCTGAAAACGCGGGATATGCTTCGGGAGGTATCACGGGGCTAGAAGAGCCTTACTATGGTCGAATTGAAGGAAGTTTTCCTCGAAAAATGCGGAAAAACTGCAGAAACTACGAAATTTAGAAGAAATTTGACTCTATTTACTTGAAAAAACACGAAAAACTGTAACTAATTGACTTTCTAATGGATTCTATTTAATGTTTCAGGTGACTGGAGGGCTGCTACGACGACGGAAGGGAGATAACTACTGGAATTCACAAGATACGAATTTATGAAATTTTCAAATTGTTGCAAATCTCGTCTGCTTAGGTGAACTTTTTGAGGCGGTCGGGTACAAAAATTGATTTCCTCGCTGTGGATCGCTCTGAAAACGCGGGATATGCTTCGGGAGGTATCACGGGGCTAGAAGAGCCTTACTATGGTCGAATTGAAGGAAGTTTTTCTCGAAAAATGCGGAAAAACTGCAGAAACTACAGCTTGGCTTAGTTTAGCTAGCTAAGCATAGTTTAGCTAGCTTAGCTTAGTTTAAATAGCTTAGCTTAGTTTAGCTAGCTTGGCTTAGTTTAGCTAGCTTAGCTTAGTTTAGCTAGATTAGTAAGAAGCTAAGTTAAACTAAGCTAAGCTATTTAAACTAAGCTAAGCTAGCTAAACTAGCTATGCTAAACTAGGTAAACCAAGCTAAGCTAGCTAAACTAAGCTAGCTAATTCGATAACCCCGTGGCCATATTATGTTATTATCTTCATCATAATATTCATAATGCCCTAAAAATCAACTTATCAAATAATAATAAAAAAAAACTTAACTAAACAAAACAAAGAAAAACATAATCACCAAAACTAAAATAATCCATCCCCAAATATCATCATAATAATTAATTTCTGAATTACAAAAACACCGAAACAGCTACTTAAGTCACGTATGACCCACGATCGAACTTGAGTACACGAAACTGCATCTTGAGAGACATCTTGAGTGCTGAGTTTGATTTATTAATACGGTATGACTCAAGTGATACGTCAATCTGTAATCGCATCTTAAGATAGGTTTATTAATCAGCGCAACAACTCAAGAGCAAACTCAAGATTTATATCGAACTTGAGTTCGGTCATTAATACGGGCCTTAGTCTCTGTGTTTATACATAACTTTGACGACCTCTGTGGCGCGTCGTGCAAATGCCCGACTGCAATGCAATGCAGAAGGTTGCGGGTTCGATTCCCGCCGGGTGCTAGTATTTATGCTTTAAAAATAAATATTTGTGTCTGATCTGGGTGTTCCTCTATGTATAATATGTATGTATTCACAAAAGAAAAATAAATATAAGTATTATATCCGTTGTCTAGTCACCGTAACACAAGCTTAGTCGCTTACCACGGGGCTAGATGGCGCTGTGTGTGGTTGACACAATTTATTTATTTTATTTATTAGTCTTTCTCTATACAAACGTAGTCGACTATATCCTCCCTAGATAAAGACATTAGAGCAAATATGTTTATGTCATAAACCTATATCTGCCATGACTATGCCCCTACGTTTTGTTTTTTTTTTTTCATTTTCTAATTAGAATAGAAATAAAATTCAGAAAAAATAGAAAATAAAAAAAAAACAAAACGTAGTCATGGCACAGAATACATAAATAGTTGGTCATGGCTGATATAAGACTTATGACATACCTAAACATATTTTTTTCAAATATCTTTATCCAGGGAGGAAACAGTCGACCACGTTTGTAAAGTTTGTATGGAGAAAAGATTAGATAATAGACTGTCCCCTTAATTCCAGTGGTTCAAAAATACGATTCCAGGATTCTACTCTTATTTTCAGACAAACAAAAATGCAGCTACGGAACACTACACCGCACGACCCAACACCCACTTGACCAATTTCGTTCTGCTAACTGTTTAACCTAATCCATAAATAAATAACTAAAACAAACATGCAATAAATAATCACCATTTAATAAACGCATTAAAAACAATTATGCATTGAATAAACTTCTACCAATATTTGTACAAGTGTAGTTTTTTATTTATCGTATGTACCTACACCTTATTTGTTATGTAGTATATAAGATCTAGGGTTTAGGATAGTAATTACAGTTCAGGTCTGTATACGGATCCTAGGATCCAAAGGCCGAAGATGTCTCGGTATATGTATTTGGTGCTTGCGCTCAGTGTAAGTTTTTTTCTTTATTTTTCGTTTGATTTAACTTTTAAATTTTGTCTTTATAATCGAACTACCTTGGAGCGTGCTTACCTACAAAAATATATTTATGTTTATATATTTATATACAGGGTGTCCGGAGACCAGTGGATGTCCCTGCACGGGCGGCTGGCGGGGAAGGGTTGGCCGCCCAGAATTTGTTTTTTTTTTTCTATCTCAAACGGTTCGAGCTGTACTTCACTTTTAAGTAAAAATTGAAAAATGTCTATTTTTTTGCACATTTCGGGGCATCACGTCCACAGTCCCCAAAGATAGATTTAGTTTTATAAACTTTACTTTCTGCTAAGTTTGAGCATCTGTGGTGTAAAAAAAAATGTATGAAACCTGTCTGGCCGACTATTGAAAAAAATTGCCTATTTCATAAGGATTCTATAACAGTATTATACTAATAACTTTTTGTCATAAGTTACTAAGCTAGTGCTATGAATGCATCGAAGGTACTATCTTACATGAAAAAGTTGAAACAAGTATTGTACAAAAAAGGACACTTATTAAGATTTAATATGTCATAATGTTACAGCAAATGCTCAAATTGTCCTCCTCTTGCCCTTAACCTTTTCATAAACGTCTTTTTTCATTCATCTCTTAAGGACACGATTATAATTTTTTTCTCCTATTTGTTATGCCGCTTCGTGGACGCGTAGACGCAGGTCTTCAATTGTGGTTATGTTTTTTTTGTATACTTGTTCTTTTAAACACCCCCAGTAAAAAAAATCAAGTGGATTCAGATCAGGCGTACGTGGAGGCCACAATATTGGAACTAATCGGCCAATCCATCTTCTTGGATAACTTTCATTTAAATAGTTTCTCACTCGCACGGCATAATGTGCTGGACAGCCGTCATTTTTAAGCCACATTCTTCGCCGGATCGCCAATGGCACCTCTTCGAGTAGTTTCGGGAGTTCGTTTTGGAGAAAGTTTTTCAATAGTCGGCCAGGCAGGTTTCATACATTTTTTTTACACCACAGATGCTCAAACTTGGCAGAAAGTAAAGTTTATAAAACTAAATCTATCTTTGGGGACATCCTGTAAGTTACTAACTATAGTATTAACAAAAATTAAGGTGATTTTCAAACATCAAAATTAGTGAACACATGGCGAAAAAAAAAACAATGCTATCGCTTAATCTGTGGACGTGATGCCCCGAAATGTGCAAAAAAGTAGACATTTTTCAATTTTTACTACAAAGTGACGTACAGCTCGAACCGTTTGAGATAGAAAAAAAAACGTATTCTGGGCAGCCAACCCTTCCCCGCCAGCCGCCCGTTCAGGGATATCCACTGGTCTCCGGACACCCTGTATATGTATTGGTACAGGTCCCAGATTTTCACAAAAACAAAAATGGCATTTTTAGATTTTTGAAAAGCTCAGGAATGTAACCTTATCTTTTTGCATTCAAATAAACATTATGTACGGATCGATGCTGTTGCCAATAAAGATCGAATACTGGAAACAAACATAGTATGGTAAATCAAGACAAATACCTATTTTTTAATGCCATTTTAGTTTTTGTCAAAATCGGGGACGCAACTCCTTTCAGCATTTTTCGCCATCGCTTATAGTTTAGGATATCCCCCTGAAGGCCCGTTTTAATGGTTCATTCTGTAAATGCTAGGCTAGAGTAAAAGAATCCGACTAGTATTTAAAAAAAAACCATTAGGCCTTATTAATAAACGTGGAGTAAAGTCTGAGTAATTTTAGCTGCCACTTTTTATTTCTGCCTGTCAACTTTAAAAGTTCTTGTCACGAGAAAAGACAAAGCATTTTCTCACTACTCTGACATTACTCCACGTTTACTAATAAGGCTCAATGTCTGAACTGGCCTACGCTACGTACGCAGCCGAAGCTTTTAAACAAGAAATTCCTTCTGCTTCCGTATCCATATCTCACAAACAAGTATTTTATATTGCTAGACAAACAGCTCCCAGTTCATTAAAATAAATATCAGACAACATCACATAATTGATCCGACCCCAAAGTTATTATTTCAAGTTATCTATAGTTAATAAAACAGAGTTTATGAAATATTATTTTTTTATTTAAGTGAAGTAAGTAGTTATGTAGGTATTAAAGAACGGACCGGAAAACTAGTCTTCCAGCGTGTCCACAATTGTTGTTACGTGCTTGTAATAGGCCTTCAACAACTTTGTATTTAGGTAACCTCACCAAAACGACACCGGTGGTGTCGTTTTGGTGGTGTCGAGTGGAAGGCACGGAAATGTATCATCAAAAATTCTCCAATGGCAGGATTCGAACCTGTGTCCCTCGCTTGCCGAACGAGTGTGCAACCACTGCGCCAGACGGAAACCCAATGCCTTGAGCAATAAAAACAAAATAATAAAATAAATACATGTAATTTATTTCAATTTCAGGTTCTGAGCGCACACGCAGCACCAAGCGCTTGTAAGTTTTTTTTAATAGGTTTTAATTAGGTAAAAACAAAACAAACAAAAAAAATCGAAATACCTACTATCTACTGCTACACTCATATTATAAAGAGGAAAGATTTGTGTTTTTTTTTGTGTGTATCGTATGTTTGTAATGAATAAACTTAAAAACAACAAGACCGATTTTCAGCCTAATACTTTTACTTAATACTTCCCCTCCTCGGAACATCCTATATAGTACAGAGATGCTGGTTCGAGTCTCGTCCTTACGTCTCATTGCGTTGTGTCTTTTTGTTTTTGTATATTTAAATTGTGAATTTCAGTTAATGTTTATTTGTTTTACAGCACCAGGTGATTCATGCGAGGTCTGCATGGAGTCACACTCTAAGAGCCACAATTGTGGTGGCACTGAGTCAGATTACCACTACAAGGATTGTGATTATGAATACCAAGGAACGAACACCAATGATTATGCCAACGTTGGTGAGTACAAACAGTTGAATGAATGAATAAATATTCCCCGGTCCGGTCCCCATAATGGGCAATAAAGGGGCAATAGAGCCCCGGTCTAGCATAAATCTTCCTTAATTCCCGATCACGTGATAATTTAGAATACTCATTCTTAATGAATATAACACAAACAACAGCCCCTTCAAATTTCATGTTTTATTACCAGCGGTTTAGGCTGTGTTTTGATATACCTACCTAGTTAGCAGTCACTCGTAAGGACTTTAAGTATAATTGATTTCAATTCCAGGTTACAACGACGACGTCTACTGTGCATCAAAAGACAAAATTACTTCTGAGTCTGCATCAGGAAACGTCTACACCGACAACTCAGCCTACACAGATAGCTCAAAAGGTCCAGATTATAGTTATTCTAGCACTGGTACTGGCTCTTCCATCAGCAAAAACGACAATACCCGGAAAACGGAACAAGATGACAAAGGAAAAAGGGAAGCTTCTACCAGCACATACTTATATGACTCAACCGGAGAAAACAATTATGAATCAGATAATCCATACAGCACAGATAAAGGTTCTAGTACATACAATTACCAGTCTAAAGGAGACTATGCTTCAAACCTGAATGAGACTCCAGAAGGAGTAATTGATGAGGACCATAAGTCGAAGAACGCCTATAATCATGAGAGTAATGGGGAATTTACCACCCTGAATAAAAACGATCAGTCAGTTACAACAGGAACTTACGGTTACGAGTATGGTGGGTGTAGTAAAAACAAAGGACATACGCATACCGAGCCCGATGGAAGTTCGGTTACTACGGATGAATATGAGTCTTGTAATCATTCGAAGAGCAAGTCTACTTCTAACACTGTTAAAAGTAGTACTGCTAAACCAACCAAATGTAAGTATTTTTTTAATATCTAGGCAGTACACCTACTTAATTGACACTATCAGTGCCTTCATGACAGCACGAGATACATTTTGTCGAATCAACATATAGGTTCGTTTTCTCGTCGTTTGAGAGAAAAAAACGGAACCTTGTTCTCGTTATGTCATGCTAGCCTAGCAAGACTCCTCTCACAATCGTGTCTCAATAGTACTGCCAGTACTATTCTTTTTCCGACATTGGGTTTTTTTCCGGGTAAAATGCCATCTCTAAGTACTGGTCACATATTTGACATGTATTTGACACGTTTCGTAGATAAATGGGGTCAAATTTACGTTAAATTTGACAATTATTATTTCATCGACACTCTAAATCATACTTAATAAAACGCAAGTGTAACTAACTCACTGACTGACTGACTGACTGATGGACAACATCATACCCTTACCTTTCATACTTAATCAACGTGGAGTAAAGACGGAGTAATTTTACTACTTTTTGTTTCTGTATGTCAACTTTGAAAGTTCTTGTCACGGAAAAACACAGACTATGATCTCACTACTCCGAAGTTACTCCACGTTTATTAATAAGACCAAAAACTGCACCTAGCGTACCTGCCATGATCAAGACGTTAAACCGCTCACAAAAACGAAAGTCCACTAAACTATTCCCAATCCTTAATTAATTATGAAAACTGTTTACAGCGACCACAAAAACATTGGTACTCGATTTTGTATTGGCTGGTAAGTTATTTAAATCATTTAATTTTATATTTTTAATTTAGCAATAATTTAAGGCCCGAATTTAAGGATGACGGGTTTTTTATTCATCTACGTATATATATTTTTTTACAAAATTAAAAAAAAATGTATAGGTACCTACTTACTTATCTTTAGGTACCTAATATTAATTACTTTACTTACGTATCTTACCTATTTTCTTTCTATACTGAAATTAATTGTCATGGGAACCGTACCTATTATTTATTAATCAGCTCGATATCGTGAAAAAAAAGCACCTTAACACAATTAAAAAAAACGTCGTTTGACAAACATTTTGTGAACGTGGTCCTAATAAATTTCAGACATTCATGATGATCAGGGACCGATCGAAATGCAACTGCAACGCACAACTAGCTTGAAAAACAATAAGCAAGTGATAGAAGTTAAACTCGTCCCCGTAGGTGAGTCGCCATGTGTGTGTGACAACACTACACTTCGCTACACGCGAAGTAACACAGAGGCTCATGCGCCGATGTGTTTCACGCAGGGTGTTAGAGATAGCTGCTAAACTTAAAATCATATAAGCAGAATATTTAGGATTTCCCGTTCATTTTTACCGTTACCGGGATTTTTAGGGTACCTTGCCCACATATAAAATGGGGGATGTTTTTTTATTGTCGTTATCGTTAGATAGCTCTTTAAAAATCATTTGTGGGTTTTCAAAAACTATTTCTCATTTTGGGGTTCCTTTTTTGAAATATTGAGCTTTAAAGTGCTGGTTTTTAAAGTTATGTACACATCTAACAGAGCTGTTGTGTAAGTACCCGTACATCTAAATGGCTGTACTTAAATCCGCCATATTATGTACCCTATTCACGATTGTTGTACCAACATATACCTAGGTACCTAATGAAATTTACAGGGAAATTATCACACCTAAGCAAACAGTCTTTTCAAATTTCCGAGTAATTAAAAAAAAAGTCAATTTTCGAATTTTCGTTGAATGTTATAAATCTTACAGCAGCAGTGGCCAGCACAACCGGAGCCGCCGGAGCAACCGGTGGAAATGGCGGCACTGCTACCAGCTCCAGCACAGCCGCCGGAGCATCCGGTGGAAATGGAGGTACTGCAACTAGTTCTAGCACAGCCGCCGGAGCATCCGGTGGAAATGGCGGCACTGCAACCAGCTCTAGCGGATCCACTGCAACATCTGGAGGAGGTGGTGGAACTGTCAAACCAACAACAAAGAAACCAACGGCAACAACGACAAAGTCAACGAAAACCACAACAGCTAAACTAACCACAACAACAGAAGGATATGTCACAATTGAACCATGGTTAGGTAAGTAAGATGCGAAATAAGAAGTAACAAAATACCTAAACACTATCATACTTAATAAAACGCAAGTGTAACTAACTCACTGACTGACTGACTGACTGATGGACAACGTACAGGCTAAACGTCTAGGTGTATAGATTTGAAATTTGGAACATAGATTCTTTAAGGGTTGAAAGTGAGCACTAAGAACGGATTTTTGGATGTTCCACCCCTAAGGGGGTAAAAATGGGGAAAACGTTTGTATGCAACTTCGTAACGGCTAGACCTAGAATCTTGAAATTTGACATAGAGATTGATATGGGGTAGTAAGTGAATCTCTAAAAAGTTTTTTGCCAAAATTCAACCCCTGAGTGTTTAATTGGGGATGAAAGTTTCTATGGAAATTGATTCAAAGAGATTTTGTTACTGTTTTCGGGGGTACTATCCGAAGCCCGACGGGTTTCGGGTTCCCATCTTGTAATAAATAATTTAAAACTTTACGGAGATTATATGACCTTGACTCGAGGGGTGAAGGGCAAAACGTATGAAGCGCCATTTTGTAAATTGTTCAGGAGAGCCATAGTAATTTTCACCGAAAATTTAAACTTTAAATGGCTCTCCTGAATGAATGATCATGAATGTTAGGAAGAAAAAAAAACTGAAAAATAAAAATTATTATTTTAAACTGTTCTTGGTAGAGTAACAGTATTAATTAAAAAAATAAGATCACTAACTGTTATGTATGAGCTCCGATGGTAGTGATAAAAATGTCTGAATAAAAAAAGTATGTAAAATAAAATTATGAAGAGTGATTATTAAGAACAAAAATCGGTAGTAAGACAAAGATAAGGACTTAGAATTTTATGTGAGCCAATATGGACCCCTTTTTGTCACTATAGCGAGCGACAGAAAAGAAGAGTAAGTAAATTATCATTATCATCGACTATCAACGTAAAAATAAAAATACACTTTCCACCCAAGGCATGGAAAAGCATTTTTCCACCTCGCTATATGCCCATGAAAATTAAACTTTACGTCAGGAGAAATAAAAAATATAATACCGTCCCGTGGTTTTGACACAGGTAACGATTCTGATAAAGGCGGTGCTTTGATTATCAATACCGGAACTAGCGCAACAGCAGATGGAGGTGGCGGTACTGCAGTCAGCAATACCGGAACTGTCGTAACAACCGATAAAGGCGGCGGTACTGCAGTCAGCAATACCGGAACTGTCGGAACAGCCGATTGAGGTGGCGGTACTGCAGTCAGCAATACCAGAACTGTCGTAACAACCGATGGAGGCGACGGTACTGCAGTCATCAACCGGAACCAGCGCAGCAGCCAAACGGGGTGGCGATACTGCTATGCAGTTTGCAATACCGGAACCGCCGCAACTATCAATGGTGGTGGCGGTAATGTAGTCAGCAATACCGGAACTGTCGTACCAACCGATAAAGGTGGCGGTACTGCAGTCAGCAATTCCGGAACTGTCAGAACAGCCGATTGAGGTGGCGGTACTGCAGTCAGCAATACCGGAACTGTCGTAACAACCGATGGAGGCGACGGTACTGCAGTCATCAATTCCGGAACCAGCGCAGCAGCCAAACGAAATGGCGGTACTGCTGTGCAGTTTGCAATACCGGAACCGCCGCAACTATCAATGGTGGTGGCGGTAATGTAGTCAGCAATACCGGAACCGTCACACAACCGATAGTGGCGGCGATACTGTAGTCAAGCACTACGGAACTGGTACAACATCCGGGGGAAGTGGAACGGTCCAACCAACCACAACAGCAGCTGTACCAACCATAACAAGAGCTGCACCAACCACAACTACAGCTGCGCCAACTATAACGACGACTACATCAACCACAACGACAGCAGCTAACGGCTAGGTAAGGCAGAACACGCTGATCAAAAAGATTCATGTGGAATTTGGAGATAGCTGAGGATCATTATGCGGTCTGAATTTGGATCTGTCACTATTTGGCTCCGGTTTATTGCATTTCGTAGAATATTTAGAGACATGGCAGTTGACTTGAGCTCATCTAGCTAGGGATCGATCTCGTGAGCGCTTTTCAACTACGATGTGTTTCATGGAATTTTTCACTTTAGGAAATATTAAGTTCTGCTTGTCAAATGCTTTGTCTCTGAGATCTCAACCTAGATGTCCTGCAAGCGTTGTCAGCCAGTTCTTTGGTCACCAAGAGTTTTTGGTAATATTTTATTTATTACTTAAAGGTACGTATACTATTAATTTATTACTTAAAGGTACGTATATATGTAGGTACTCTAGCTATGTCAGATTTACATAGTCATTCTACCATCTTATTTTTTCTGAGCTCACTTAATGACGCCAGAATGATGGTTTTTCATTGTTAGTAACATTAATTATTATTCAAAGCCATCATTCCATTATTCCGTTTATAACCATCTGATGGTTGTGCTCTCTCTCATCCAAGCGATGTTCCCGCTTGCATCCCTCTGGAAGCCCGGGGTCCGCCAAACCCCAAATATTTGGGGTTTGCGCAGTAGATAAGTCATCCTTGACCATGCCTTCTGCTAATAGATGGTTGTGCTGGTAGCTGGAATAACTAGGGGCGTTTACTACCCCTGTGGTCAATGGCCACAGGGAAATATATCTACTACTACAATTAAAGACCATCATCCCGTCGCTCTGACCAGAATAATTATGGACAGGATCTTGCACTTACTTAAACATTTGATCTTGCTCTTAGTGAATTACAGTTTTAACGTAGGGAGGTAAAGTATTTATAAATGACAATCGTAAATATTGATGCAGGTGGGGACGGTGGTAGTGCGACGTCTAGCAGTACCGGAAGCGCTGCAGCAGGTGGTAAAGATGGTGGTTCCGCAGCCAGTAGCAGTGGCGGAAGCGCTGCAGCAGGTGGTGAAGGTGGTGGTTCCGCAGCCAGTAGCAGTAGCGGAGGCGCTGCAGCAGGTGGTAAAGATGGTGGTTCCACTGCAAGCACCAGTAGCGGAGGCGCTGCAGCAGGTGGTAAAGATGGTGGTTCCACTGCAAGCACCAGTAGCGGAGGCGCTGCAGCAGGTGGTAAAGATGGTGGTTCCGCAGCCAGTAGCAGTAGCGGAGGCGCTGCAGCAGGTGGTGAAGGTGGTGGTTCCGCAGTCAGCACCAGTAGCGGAGGCGCTGCAGCAGGTGGTAAAGATGGTGGTTCCACTGCAAGCACCAGTAGCGGAGGCGCTGCAACATCCGGTGGAGGTGGAACTGTCAAGCCAACCACAACGACGGCTGCACCAACTACTACGACTTCTGCACCAACCACAACGACTGCTGCACCAACCACAACGACTGCTGCACCAACCACAACGACAGCTGCACCAACCACAACGACTGCTGCACCAACCACAACGACAGCTGCACCAACCACAACGACTGCTGCACCAACCACAACGACTGCTGCACCAACCACAACGACTGCTGCACCAACCACAACGACAGCTGCACCAACTACAACAACAGCTGCACCAACTACAACGACTGCTGCACCAACCACAACGACATGTGGACCAACCACGACAACAGTTGCACCAACCACAACGACAGCTGCACCAACCACAACGACAGCTGCACCAACCACAACGACAGCTGCACCAACCACAACGACAGCTGCACCAACTACAACAACAGCTGCACCAACTACAACGACTGCTGCACCAACCACAACGACATGTGGACCAACCACGACAACAGTTGCACCAACCACAACGACAGCTGCACCAACCACAACGACGTGTGGACCGACCACGACAACAGCTGCACCAACCACAACGACAGCTGCACCAACCACAACGACAGCTGCACCGACCACAACGACAGCTTCACCAACCACAACGACAGCTGCACCAACTACTACAACAGCTGCACCAACCACAACGACAGCTGCACCAACCACAACGACAGCTGCGCCAACAACAACTACAGCTGCACCTACCACCACGACAGCTGCACCAACCACAACGACAGATGTACCAAGTAAGTAAGGTGTACCTACTTTAGCTTAATTAAACCTATCGGGCATCGATCGTTCTAAGAATACTGATGACATTTTCCCTCTTAAGTCCTCTTGGGAGCTAGCCCACCCTTTGAAGGAAAAAATCGGTACCGCGGTAAGTAAGACGCTCTGTGAGATCTTTGAAGAAACGATGGGCCCGGCCGTTGGACTCCAAGCTCTCAATTTAATTTATCAGATCAAGCAATTCCGTTTGTCTCTAGAATTACCGGAATATTCGCCGAGTCGAACGGATTAAACTTCGTTGAAGGAGGCGGCATAACAAAAGTAGCGAAAAGTACATTGTCGGCCTTGTCCAAACCATCCACCGATCGTCCACGATGGCACAGATGCAGTTGCATAGTCCAGAGACCAACGACTGACCTAGCAGACTGCCAATGATTACGAGGGCCCATATAACCCGAATTGCGTGACAGGGATATCACTATCGAATTTCAGATGTGTTAATGAAGGACGTAAGATGCTATTACGCAAAATTTTAGATCGTAAAATCAAACAATGGGTCATTCTAATTACAAGATAACAAAACATTTATTTTGAATTTCAAATCATAGATGCCCTGCATTGACCATCTACAAAGTTTTATTAGTATAATTAAAATATTGACTGACTAATGCTATAAATTTAGAGGAAAGTTTGTGATTTTATTCTATCAAGAAAATTTTCTGTGATCGTGTTTTCACAACACACAGGACCTAGTAAATATCCTCAACTTTAAAAGCATTGTTTTCAAAACTGATGTTTCAAATAAATTTTATAATTCGAAAAAAATCAGTTCTGGCCTAATAAAGAGGCTTAAACATTCAAACACAAATGTTGCGAAGAAATCGCATTCAGCCAAAGGCAGAACCACAGCCTATCTACATTTATAAGAACTCCCGTTCAGACATCACGCAAGCAAGACGGGTTTCCACAAGATTGAACCAGTTCCTACTGCAAATGCCAACTTTCATAGCATTGCGTCAAATGCACGTTGAGAGTACAGACAGTCAGGAGTTGCACAGCATATTACGGCCCATTCGCTCTGCGTCTTCGAACGACATCTAGCTATCTATCAATCTCGGCAAAGCCTAACGAAGGAGTCACAATATGTTTAAAAGCTCAAGACAACTGTTAGCTGAAAACAATAAAGGTCGTAACCCACCCATGAGACACAACCAATGCCAAAAACCTCAGGCGCAAAGGCTTGGGACCATGCATTTTCCATCCGCGGCAAGTTTAGGACCGAAGACATAATGTCTCTTTGACACATTTATCAAACTCTGCCAACGGCCTCTGGAACTTCCTTAGATGATTGCATCTCATCAAGGCCTTAAGGCATTGTTTAGCAAATCACTCTTTATTCAATCTACATATCTAATAGTTTTTTTTTTTTTTCAAATTTTATGTATAGGTAGGTATTCCTTTCTTCCGGTTTGTTGGCTCGCACTTGACCGGTTCTTTATATTACTTATCCTAACTTATTGTTTTCACTTCTCTGTCTTCTAATGTGTCATGAAATTTAAGTTAATTATACAAGTTGTTCTATTCACCTCATTACAAAGGTTAAACGTAAGGGACAAAAAGACAAAATCTAAGAATAGTGATAGCATTAGGTGCACCAATCTCGCGTTGACACAAAAATGGAGATACAAATAGCTAAATGCAATCTCGGATGTTAACTTTCTCAGGGGCGTCTCTAGCGGGTGTGCAGGGTGTGCACAGCACACGGGCGCAGCGGTCTCAGGGTCGCCGCGGCGCCCCTGAGACCGCTGCGCCCGCGGCGCCCACATCCTGCCCCCGTATCAGAATCGCAATTCGGAAACTATGAGGTTTATTTTATTTCATATTTATTTTTAAAGATTCTATTATGGTCTACGTTAGGTAGGTAGGTATGAGATGGTAATCCGAAATAGTATATTAGGGCTAGATGTCGCATCGCTATTTACTCAAAGGCGCGTGTCGGGAGGATGATTCTTCGACCGGAATATTTTTTTGCTTATTTTTATGAAAAAAATATTAAACCCTGTGCCAGAGCAAATCTTTTGTACTTGATTAATATAATATAAAATGGTAAAAGAGGCACCACTGTAAAGCTAATATTTTAGGAGAAATATCAAATTTTTAAAAGATGACTCTTGAAGATAATGACAATGTGTCGATGTTAATGATTGAGTGGCGAGGAAAAATGACGCCTGATACGATTAATGATTTTGCGTAAATATCAAGGTATGAAAATAGCATATTTTATAATAATTACATAAAACAAGTAAATTAAGAATCATTTCTTTATATCAAAATACAATTACATAAAGAATTAAATAATATTTAGATTTACAAACAGAAACATGTGTATGGGGCCCACTGGGTGTGAATGGGGCCCACTAAGATCGTTGGGCCCAAGCCAACCTCACCTGCTAGCTTGGTGCCCCTGCTGATAAACGGACGAGGCTCTGGCGCAGACTTTCCCTTCGGGGTTGGGAGGTCAGACGGCAGTCGCTCCCGTAAAAGTCGAAATTCGACAAATCTTTTATGGGAGTTCAAAAAATGATTGCCACACGGATAGGGCGGCCGCCGTATAACGGCGCACAGGAGCTTCGCCCGACTCCTGTGGTAAGTGGACGAGGGCTACCGAGCGGGTACGGCCAAAGACGCGAGCCCCGAAATACAAGGTGAAACTCGGCTTCGCAACGTGGAACATTCTCACGCTAACCGGACGCGCGAGGGAGCTGGCCGACGTACTCTTCAGGCGGAAGGCAACAAACTGATCTACACGGGTGCACCTGGTGGAGAGAACAGGGTGGCTGTGGTGCTCGCTGAGGGATTGCATGGCGATATCTTGGAGGTGAATCGCTTTAGCGATCGACTTATGTGCGTGAAGGTGCTTATTGGGGGGTTCCTACTTACGTCGTAAGTACTTACGCGCCACAAGTCGGTTGTAGCGACGCTGATAAGAGGTGGTTTTGGGATGAGCTCGGCGAGGTCCTTGGGGCTATCTCGTTGTCACAGGGAATCGTTTTGGGTGGTGATCTGAACGGTCATGTGGGTGAAATGGGGATGGAATTTGAACGTGTTCATGGAGGCTACGGATATGGCGGTCGGAATGGGGAAGGGGATAAAACCCTACGTACGTGTGCCACTGCCGACCTGGAACTCGTGAACATGCCGTCGCTTTAATAACCTTTTATTTTGTACCTTGGTATTAATTAATGGTAAAATAAAATAAATTACTTCATATTCAAGACAAATTCAATAGCTTTCTAGGACCTTTTGAATTATTTAATTCGGACATTTCATGCAAAAGATATCGGTGTATGTAGGTACCTATTGTTTCCCGACATATTTTTTCAACTTCCCAATCTATTACTATTATAAAGCGGAAGAGTTTGTTTGTTTTTTTGTTTGTTTGTTTGAACGCCCTAATCTCAGGAACCGCTGGTCCGATTTGAAAAATTCTTTCGGGGTTGGATAGTCCATTTATTTAGGACTTTACTTTTGATCCCGATATTCCCACGGGATCAGGACTTATGCGGGTGAAACCGCGGGGAGCTGCTAGTAAAATAATATTAGGGGTACCTACGTCAAGTTAGTATCTACTGCTGTTTGTACCTTTATTATTCCATATTGGAATCACTCTTAACTCTTACTAGAGGGCGCGAAGGAGATATTTGCACACGGGCGCTACATGACCTAGAGACGCCCCTGAACTTTCTGTAGGTCATCTCCATTGCGATAGGTCTGATTCCTAAATCTTTCTTTTATAACCCATAAATATTGATACAGGTGGAGGTGGAGGTAGTGCTGCAACCAGCTCTAGCGGAGCCGCAGCATCCGGGGGAGGTGGTAGTGCTGCAGCCACATCTGCAGGCGGCGCAGCAGGCGGCGATGGCGCTGTTGTAGCCGGCGCTGTAGGCGGCGCAGCAAGCGGTGATGGCGCTGTTGTAGTCGGCGCTGTAGGCGGCGCAGCAAGCGGCGATGGCGCTGTTGTAGCCGGCGCTGTAGGCGGCGCAGCAAGCGGTGATGGCGCTGTTGTAGCCGGCGCTGTAGGCGGCGCAGCAGCCGGAAATGGGGGCAGTGCTGCATACGGCGCTGCAGGCGGCGCAGCCGTCGGTGGCAATGATGGCGGTGATGATTGCGATGAAGAGTATGAAGGTAAGTGATTTCAATGTATTATAGTCACCTACATTGGCAAATACGCGTTTGATTAACCACTGTCTAACCAATTCAATTCAAAGTATTAAGATTGGTACTCCGGGCAAATTAGACATTCAAAGATACATAAATTCACAACAAGCTGAAATTGAGTGAAATTGTTCGAAACATTATTAATAAAATTATAAATGACATATCAAAACTCCCAATCCTGGAAAAAAATATTCGAGGTCAAGATCAAAAATCCGTTTTATTTTAAATAATGTTTCAACAGTAGATCCTATGACAATAGTGTCTGAAAGATGTATGTATGTAATATAGATAACCAAACTCCTTACATAGGTATCGTTCGTACATGTCGACTCTGTTAGTCTTAGTAGAAGGTAGATAGTTACAATCGAACAAAGGAAAAAGATTATCAAAATAAATCGTCAAAGTACAATCTAAGAACTATAGGTACCTACATCATAAAACTCGGTTGGAGTACTCAATGTCAACAAGTAAAATGTAAACAGTAAAAATATCAACACCCTATCTCTTCAATGATTAAAGTTATGGTTGCAATTTTGATGATGACCGGCAGTCGAAAGTTCACCGAAAATAACCTCACCTACCTGTAATCTGAAGTCGGGCAGGTTTAGGTACCTACTGGATAGATCTAGTATAGCTGCCCTACTTCAGATTACATATAGTTTATGTAGCTGTTTAGCATCATCTTCTTTATCTCTTCTCTATCGCTATTATTATAAAGCTGAAGAGTTTGTTTGCTTGTTTGTTTGTATGAACGCGCTTATCTCAAGAACCGCTGGTCCGATTTGAAAAATAAAATTCTTTCAGTGTTGGATAGTCCATTTATTTAGAAAGGCTTTAGGCTATATCATATTTTCAAAAATTAAGCGGACGAAGGCGCGGGCACTGCTAGTTTATTATAAGTAGGAGGGCCATTATGGCCAATAGTGCCCATTATGCTGGCTATATTTCCCCGCTGAATTGACAAGGAAACATTTCGAGCCAAATAGGCACCGGACCGACAGCGCGGGTGACCTCTCATTTGATTTTAGTGTTAAGTTTTTCATGTGTTTCTTGTATGTGTCAGTTAAGTAATTAATCTTTTTTCTTTTCATTACAAAGAAATTACTTACGAGCAATCGCAGTCTACATCGACTAACACCGCCACATCAACGTCGACTTCGGGTACAGTTAACGGAAAAACAACAAATAAGAAGCATTCCAAACATAATCACAAAGGTAATGTACATGAAATGTACGGCGACGCGCTTGCACCACGACTTATCAATAACGACGCGTTTAAAAATAACCACACGGTTTTAACTACACGGCCGGAAACAGAATGCAACAACACACACCGAAATAAGTTTTTGTCCATGTGTGCTGTAAATGTGTTTTATATGTGACATGTATTAAAATTCAAAATGGCGACCACCAGTTGCCATACTGTAATAAAGGAAGTAGACAAGACTATGCCAAGTGGGATGTCGTTGAGTAGGTAGGTATTTTAAAATCATTTTTAGGTAGTTTTAATATCTGAAAACGATTTATAAATCTAGTGTACTTAAAGAGAATTAATTTTATTGTAGGAGCCGGCGGATCAACCGGTGGAGGTGGCAGTACTACATCCAGCTCTACAAGCTCCGGATCATCCGGTGGAGGCGGCACTGCTACATCCAGCTCTGCAGGCGGGGCAGCATCCAGTGGGGGAGGCACTGCTACATCCAGCGCTGGAAGCGCCGGATCATCCGGTGGAGGTGGCGCTGCTACATCCAGCTCTGCAGCCGGGGCAGCATCGAGTGGGGGAGGCACTGCTACATCCAGCGCTGGAAGCGCCGGATCATCTGGTGGAGGTGGCACTGCTACATCCAGCTCTGCAGGCGGGGCAGCATCCAGTGGAGGAGGAAGTACCGCTACCAGTTCTAGCTCAAGCGCCGGATCATCCGGCGGAGGTGGCACTAATCCAGATGGTATGCACAGTAACCGACCTAATAATAGATCATAATAATATATCGAACCTTCGATAAGACAAGGGCGTAAGTGCCTTAGGTAAGCAATTATACTTACGCCCTTGTCTTACCGAAGGTACGATATGTTTTAACCATAATTTTGACAACCAACGCCAATTCCTTATCCATTTTGGCTGTCTTTGTGTATTTTGGGTGATAGTCAACTGTCTATTTTTCCTTCTAGATCCTTATATGGGGGGATATTACGGCCCATGGTATTTTATTGAAGGCGACGATGGGACTTTTACATGGGTGAATGAAGATGGCTCCGTAGTGGAAGCATTCCAACAGGGTACATTAGTTAACGTTTATTGTTTTATGGTTCAGTTTTAAACGCTAAGCATACTAAGAATTGCAGCTTCGCCATAACGCTTCTCCGTTCTTCTGCCAAATGAGATGAAAGAAATTGCAAGAGTCGTAAATTGAATCATATTACCAACAACATACAATCTCGTCCAAATTGTCGTAAATTCGAGCGCATTCTTTTAAAATCGAAAAGAATCAGTATTTCAATTTTAATTTAGTTTACTTATTTTAGGCACGCAATTGAAGTTTTATTGTAGGTATAGATGAGATCGTTGGTAACCCTATCTCATATATGGTGCCAAGTTGAGACTATTATGGTGACGAAATAGACTAAAAGTTATGCTTAAAATTCGCGGCTATCAGAGATAGCCGCGAACCCGCGGAGCCCATTTTTAGTCAGCCCGTTTAGAGTCCCATTCCCCGGTTTAGGGTCACATTTGTTAAATTCAAACACCCTTCCTTTCACGTCATCTACTACCAGCATGAAATCATGATAGTGTGGAAGTCTTAAAGTAATGTTAAAAAACTATATCAGCTTCAATTTAGCGTGTCCAATTCTTTAGTCAGCCCATGTTTAGGGTCGCATTCGAAGGGGTTTTCTACCAGGATTAGATTACAGTCGGACACCAACTGCCCGATATAATAAAAAAATAAATAAAAATGATTTTTATTCAGGCAACTATAACCCAGCAACAGCGATCTATGAATAGAAATAGAAATAATTATGCACTTAGATTTAAATTACAATTAAATTCGATTTAATACAATTTTAACATTAATATATTGGTCAACAAATCTCAATTATTATTTTTTTCTTTTCAGTTAGATACTCAAAAATACAATTATGTCAAACCCAAATTAAATAGTCAAAAATAGTCAATAAATAAAATGTCAAATGAAATAAAATAGATTGCAAATGAAATCTTATAAAATCATATTATTATTATTATATGTACCTAGTCAATATTTCCTCTCCGGAGCCCGCACTATGGTATGTCTATTGCAGCCATGTCTAATGCAGTGACCGTCAAACCTAGCCGCGAACATTGCCAAGACAGTGTTAGAGCTAGCCCAGACTCTGCGCACCATTGACGCGGCACGTTTGCGCATGGTCGAATGGAAACAGTCCGTTCTCAAATCCGCAAACATACCAGAAGCACTGCAAAATCTAGGCAGCCCCACCACCGATATGCTAGCCGGGCGCTAGGATATCGGACAGTTGAGTTTTGAAATCCCGTCGGGAGCATTGCATTTTGGAACAAACGCTTAAACGCTTGAGTTGATTTTCAAAGGAAATAATGGTTTTGGTTGTATTTGGGTGGTTGATTAACTAGTGAAAGTGAACCAGTTTTCAGATTTTGGTATTTGGTCTGTTTTGTTGTTAGAGGATATAGTTTTTTATAGTTTGGTTATGCGATTTCGGGAGTCAATATTTCTTGAGTTCAAAATCACTTGACGCCCTCAAAACATTCCAGGCGCGGTCCGGTGTACCTACCATCAGGCCACTTCCAAGTTCGCCAATGTTCGGTTGTCTAGGGTAGGAGCCGTAGCACACGGGCTTTTATTTAGAGAAAGAGAAAATTATGTCGTAAAAACCTTTGGGAGAAAAAGGTGTCTGTGTTACGCGGGCAGCTTTATACTTCCATAGTTCACACTTTGCAATTAAAATTAAAAGTTTAATGACATAAGGTAAGACAGGTAAGAACGAAGAATTACATAACTTTTGTTATTAAATCATCAGGTGACAGTGGCGGTGATAGCGGCGATGGTGGAGATGACGGTGGAAACGACGGTGGCGGCGATGGCGGCGATGGCGGAGATGAATATGATGGTATGGACAAAGTCAGGTTTTTATTTGTAAATAGAGGGTGGAAAAGTTCTCAAGACGTCAAAGTATAGTAGGTACACAATCATGAAAATCTTTTTTTCCTTTTCAAAAAGTTTAATAATTAAATTCTAATTTGATGTCTCTTTGTATTTTTCCTGTACAATTGGTGTCAGCTTTTAAGAAAAAACTACTATGGCATTTACCGTATCTGCTTTCAAATCAATATTTTAGTTAGATCCTTCCTCCGGGCATTTGTCGTTCGACACAATTACGTAAATGTGTCCCTTATCTTATATGTATTTTATTTCGTACATATTAGATAGGTATGGTATATTAAATAGCTACGAGTATCAATTTATTAACCGACTTTAAAAAAAGGAGGTAATTTTTTTAGGGATTTTACTCGGTTACTCGAGGACGGCTTGTCCGTTTGAGATGACACTTTTCTTATTAAAAGGTGGGAGCTCCGTGTTGGTCCTATAAAAAAAACTTCAAACTAATGAACAGAATTGCTCCTCAAAATGCAGTAAATTTTTCAAGGTCGATCAAGAGTAGGTAGGTACTTTTCTTTAGTGACAGTAGAAAATGCACAAAAACAGGGAAAAATAAATAAAATCATAACATAAAATAAAAAAATAAAGTTTAAAAAACTAAAACCCGACTACGAATATAAAAAAGAGGGTCTAAAAAATAAAGTTTGAAAAACTAAAACTCGACTTCGTAAATAAATAAAAAATGGGGGTCTAAAAAGGGCAAAACAAGAAGATAATTATTTAGATTGAAATCCAGAAATGCATTGGTACAAAAACTTATAACACCCCTCTTTTTCCGTCGGGGGTTAAAAATGGTCAAGGTACAGCCGTGGTCGTACCTACTGTATATATCTAGTGCCTACTATGTCTGTATTTATAGAGGTATTCCTATCACCCACGTAATGATAGTTGGTATACAGTAGGTACGACCACGGCTGTACCTTGACCATTTTTAACCCCCGACGGAAAAAGAGGGGTGTTATAAGTTTTTGTAACAATGCATTTCTGGATTTCAATCTAAATAATTATCTTCTTGTTTTGCCCTTTTTAGACCCCCATTTTTTATTTATTTACGAAGTCGTGTTTTAGTTTTTCAAACTTTATTTTTTAGACCCTCTTTTTTATATTCGTAGTCGGGTTTTAGTTTTTTAAACTTTATTTTTTTTATTTAATACTTTTCTGATTCCTGATCGGGTATATAACATACACTAGCAGTGCAATATATACCTCGTCGCATTTTAAGAAAGGATCAAGACCACGGTACCAATAGCCACACATAAGATCCTGCACAGGGAACTGGCTTATTATTGAGCAGAGTCGAGACTTCTAAGCCTCTCCAATTCCGTTAAAGATGCGGCATCGTGGGGGTGACATAAGAGTTTCCGCGGATCCAAGTCACTTAAATATAAGCCCTCTAGTGACTTTACCCTGTAGATGGCGCCAGTAGTAAAAGTAAATCGCGGTATCGTTGCGTTTTTCTTTAAAAATCACATTTGTTGTATGGGAGCCCCCTTAAATATTTGTTTTATATTGTTTTTATTAGTATTTGTTGTTATAGCGGCAACAGAATACAATATCTGTGGAAATTTCAACTGTCTAGCTATCACGGTTCACGAGCTACAGCCTGGTGACGGACGGACATGCAGACAGACAGACAGACAGCGAAGTCTCAGTAATAGGGTCCCGTTTTTATTATTACCCTTTGGGTACGGAACCCTGATTTACTACCTTCACCATCTAATACCTACTCAAACGTAATGTTGGTTTGTTATTAACTTATTGTGCAACTTTATTACGGACCACGCGAGCTGTACGACCGCAATATTATACATATTTTGACTTAAACAAAACGATATATATAGATATATATTTTTTTTTTTTTTAAATGTGCTCGACAAGACCTTTCTTTTGATACCTAACATGCGGTGATTATATTAATTTTATTTTTTTCGAGGGTAGAATCTGAGGTTTAAATTCCGTCATATAATATTTAAATAAAATGTATATACCCTACGACATCCGGCCTATTATTATGAATCTATTGACCCCTCATTCATTAAAATCGGTTCAGTAGTTTAGGCGCTACGGTGGAACATACAAAGATACATACATACATAGACTGCCAAAAACATTACCCTTCCTTTTGGCTTCGCCGTAGTCGGGTAAAAAATCTGAACATCAAAACATCTGAAACCTGAAGTCGCGCAGATAAGTAACAAACAGATCCTTCTATGTAAAACTGAACGACTTCAGATGTTTTATAAGGTTTCTTTTATTTTTCCGTTTTTGTGCTTGAAGGTGGTTTTTTATTTCTTTTAATTTCTTTTAATTTTTGTATGTAGCTCACTCAAGGCTATTTTATTTAGAAAATTTATTTTCAAGGAAAAATAGCATTCAAAAACCTTCACTTGCGGCGAGGCTTGAACTCGCGTCTTTGGGACCCGAGTTCAAGCCTCGCCAAAATTCACGACGAACGACTTCAGATGTTTTATAAGGTTTCTTTTATTTTTCCCTTTTTGTGCGGTTTTTTATTTCTTTTAATTTATTTTAATTTTTGTATGTAGCTCAAGGCTATTTTTTTATTTTTTTTTGTATTAATTTTTATTCTAGAAGAAACCACGTATGAAACTTCATCGTCTACATCAACTAGCTCTACTACATCAACTGTAACTGACGAGTCTCAAAACACCAAAAATACCAAGAAAAAACATCACAAGCATAAAGGTACGTGTATAGGTTTAAGGAGCTAGGCAGCTGATAAGATTTTGATTTCATCCAAAGATCGACCTCCGAAGCGCTTTTGGTCCATATTCCTCTTTATTTCATATTAATTTCGGTAAATTATTATCATAATCAATTATGTTTTAGGCGGCGGCAGTGCTACATCCAGCGCTGCAGGCGGCGCAGCATCCAGCGGAGATGGCAGTACGGCAACCACCTCTAGTTCAGGCGCCGGATCATCCGGTGGAGGTGGCAGTACGGCAACCACCTCTAGTTCAGGCGCCGGATCATCCGGTGGAGGTGGCAGTACCTCAAGTAGTTCCAGCTCAGGCGCCGGATCATCCGGTGGAGGTGGCAGTACCTCAAGTAGTTCCAGCTCAGGCGCCGGATCATCCGGTGGAGGTGGCAGTACCTCAAGCAGTTCCAGCTCAGGCGCCGCATCATCCGGCGGAAGTGGCAGTACTTCAAGTAGTTCTAGCTCAAGCTCCGCATCATCCGGCGGAGGTGGTAGCACTGTCAAACCAACAACAACGACGAAACCAACCACAACGACGAAACCAACCACAACGACGAAACCAACCACAACGACGAAACCAACCACAACGACGAAACCAACCACAACGACGAAACCAACCACAACGACGAAAACAACCACAACGACGAAACCAACCACAACGACGAAACCAACCACAACGACGAAAACAACCACAACGACGAAACCAACCACAACGACAAGTCCAACCACAACGACAAGTCCAACCACAACGACATGTCCAACCACAACGACAAGTCCAACCACAACCACAAGTCCAACCACAACGACAAGTCCAACCACAACAACATGTCCAACCACAACGACAAGCCCAACCACAACGACAAGTCCAACCACAACATCACCATGTAAGCAATTGATTACTTATCATACTTACTTAAATTTAATTCTGATCACAAAACTTTTAGAAATCACTAAAAAACTTAATTATTGAAATGAATGATCTACTCAAATAATTGTATTTACTTAGGTACCTACCTAATTTTTTTATATCCACAAAAACAAGTCAGAAAATGAAATCCTTAGAAAAATATCTGAAAAATAAGATAATTACAATATTTTACAACTTTCATCATTTTATAAACCTATTTGTTTCTGATACCTACGCCGAATGCCGATGTCATAATGTATCTGAGTTGTCTAACGTACTACTATTACTAGGCGTTTGGTTCTAATTCCTAAACCATAAAGCCCATCGTCCACCGCCAACTTAACTTAGTTTAGCTTGGCTTCGCATAGTCAAAGCAGTTCTTCATACATAGGGTCCACCAGCGCAAACAATGCCAAGCTATGCTCACTTATATGAAACCCTGGCGAGCTTACCAGCTTACTTACCAAGTTTTGGTTGGCGATGTGGTTATGACCACAAGGTTGCGGATTCCCACCCACCCACAAATATTTTATGAAATGGGTGGGAATCCGCAACCTTCTGCGTCTTAGACTATAATTGATAAATTGTGTTTATTCTGTTTTAATTTATTTAGCTGGCGGTGGTGGAGGTAGCAGTTCAACATCCAGCTCTACAAGCACTGGATCATCCAGTGGAGGTGGCAGTACCTCAAGCAGTTCCAGCTCAGGCGCCGGATCATCCGGTGGAGGTGGCAGTACGGCAACCACCTCTAGCTCAGGCGCCGGATCATCCGGTGGAGATGGCAGTACGGCAACCACATCTAGCTCAGGCGCCGGATCATCCGGTGGAGATGGCAGTACGGCAACCACATCTAGCTCAGGCGCCGGATCATCCGGTGGAGGTGGCAGTACGGCAACCACCTCTAGCTCAGGCGCCGGATCATCCGGTGGAGGTGACAGTACGGCAACCACCTCTAGCTCAGGCGCCGGATCATCCGGTGGAGATGGCGGTACCTCAAGCAGTTCCAGCTCAGGCGCCGGATCATCCGGAGGCAGTACTACATCCAGCTCTACAAGCAGTGCAGCATCCGGTGGAGGTGGTCCTGGATGGCCTTGGTCTTGGTGGCCTTACCTAGGTTGGCCACAACCTCGACCCGGTATGGGTTGGCCTTGGCCCCAACCGGCCCCAAGTCCAAGCATTCAGTGTCAATGCTGGGACAAAAACACGGGAGAGCCCTTGCCAACGCAATAGATTTCTTCCACTCTGACATATTTCTAGATATACGATGATGGCAAAGCAAAGATTAACTGACCAAGCAATAATTGTAATTAAGTCTAGTTTAAGTTTAAATGAGCATCAGAAAATGTTTCCTTTTAGGTGACAAAAAAAAAATTAGAATTGTGTCTTATTAAATGTGAATCAGTAAAGCATAATTGTAAATATTTTTTTTGTTTTATTCATGAACTAGCTGTGCCCGCGACTTTGTCAGCATTGTTCGTAAACCTACCCACCGCTGTGCAAAAATCTACACTTAAACGGTCGCCCATCCATCGACCACATACATAGATAATATTATCATATTTAAAAAAAACGACCTCAGAAAAGCATAAAATAATCTCACCTACCTACATATAGAGCCACGGACTTATTTATCTGTTACTTAAGTAATTAATCTGAAGTCGGGCAGCCAAAGTACAATCTGGACCCAACCAGTAAAACTGCCCGACTTCAGGTTAGATACAGAACAGATAAGTCGGTAACCTGTACCTATGTAGATAAGGTTATTTTATGCTTTTTGGTGGCGGTTGTTAATTTTTTAGCTGGTGTAGATCATTGCTACACCATACCATACTTACCTAGATACTTTTCCATGAATAGTTCCCGGCTGTTTTTGATCTATTTATTTTTATATCTAGCTGAGGCGATACCATGTCCATTGGCGATACAGACGGTTTTGGTAGGGAATAGATAAAAAATAGAAAATCTTCGTTTAGGTAATCTTCTAATAATATAAAATTTCCATGTCACAATGTTAGTTACCGTACTCCTCCGAAACGGCGCGACCGATTTTTACCAAATATTTGCGTATTCAGTAGGTCTGAGAATCGGCTACTACCTACCTATCTATAATTTATAAGGCAAAACAACGTTTCCCGGGTCAGCTAGTATTGTATGTGCTGAATTGTGCTGTTTGTTGTATGTTTTTTTTTATACCTTATTAAATTTTAACAATCACACACAATCCCAAGAAACGCCAAAAAACAAAAACAAGTTGTTTCTATCTCTTTCATTCTTGGTAAAATCACGAGGGAAGTGTAATATATTCATCCTACTTTATCATAGATGACGTAAGTGTGCATGATTCACTCAGTTGTGTGATAGTAGGTATACCAATGTTGCAAGCTTATTTGTGAGTCCCCATTATTAAGGTGTATCTAGTTTTTCTAACACTGTTTTATAATAAAAATCTTATCTTAAAACTGAAAACCGGCCAAGTCCGAGTTGGACTCGCGCACGACGACTCCGTACCTACCACTAGGTATAGCAATTGGCACGGAACATTAAAATGAACACTGGACCAACCAATCCGTGGACGCAACGCAAACGTTAAAATTTATTGTAGTACCTACCTACTTGCGCAAGTCTATCACTTCATCACTAGATGGCACTAGTGGTAAAAGTACCTATCGTTGCGTTATTATTACCTAAATCACGTTTGTTATATTATGGGAGCCCCTCAGAACTAAATAAACATAGGCAATTTTGTTTTATTTAGTTTTTAGTATTTGTTGTTGTAGCGGCTACAGAAATCTATCTTCTGTGAAAATTTCAACTGTCTAGCTATTACGGTTCATCAGATACAGCCTGCTGGTGACAAACGGACAGACAGACAGACAGACAGCGGAGTCTCAGTAATAGGATCCCGTTTTTACCCTTTGGATACGGAACCCTAAAAAGGGTGGCAAAGGAGGATGTTCATTATCTTAGGCGTCCCAGACCCCTATTAAAATTGATGTATCTGCACGGTTTTAGCACTATTCGACAGGGAAATAATTGTACTTTTATTCTGTAAAAACATTTCCCTAAACTTTCCAGACCATTTTCAGAGGTTGTTGAGGTCCGATCCTCTATCCTAACTATGTTCAGTCCCACAAAAAGATCTTAATAATCTTACGACAAATATTTTTACGTATTTAAGACTAGCTGCGTCCTGTGGTTTCGCCCGATCCCGTGGGAATATCGCGATCAAAAGTAGCCTACTTGGTAGGTACTCCTCGATTATGGAACTTTCTATTGGTGAAATCGGTCAAGTATAATTTCGGAGCCTATTCGTTACAAACAAACAAAATAAATCTTTCCTCTATAAAATATTAATACTTATTTTAGATTTTAGATGTAGGTATGTACCAACCTGGCAATGGCGGAATTGGTAAGCGTAGTAAGGTACGTATACAGACGCCATAACTAAAAAAATGAATTAAATAAATAACAAAACAACAATCGACACCATAAAAAAATAAGAAAAAATGAGGAAAAAGATCTTCATAATATTGGTAAAATAGCAAACTCAACTGGCAGCACTGATATCACTTCGATCAATTCCATTCCCATCCGCGCGCGCACCTCATCTCAAGTTGTTGCAACAATTTTGCCCGTGCGCATCTTTCGATTTGGCACGCAAATTCGCGAAAGTTACCACAAAATAACAACAAATTTAGTGTTCTGTTATTCAATTCTTAGAATATCAGCTAATTTAATGATTGTAAAACATACTGTGGATGTGGTAAAGTGAAATAAAAGTAAATAAAGGATTGCAGTGTTCAAACAACTTATTTTTGCAAAAGGTAAAGACAACTTTTCATATTATCGCAGCTGGGGAAGAGTTGTCACTGCGCGGTTCCACGCGTAAGTCCTCATCCCGCGGGAATATCGGGATCAAAAGCCTATGTGATAAATAGTGTTAATCCAGAACTCTAGCTACCTATCTGGATTCATCGCAAACAGTTTTTGCGGGACGAAGCCACATACAAACAACAAACATAATAGAATTGGTGATCCTATTAATATTCTTTCAAGGCGCACCTTGAAAATCAGCAATCTTTTTACGTGACGCGAACTATTTAGAGGTGAAAGTTTGTAAATATGTAAACGAGTATGTTACATACTCCTTCACGCAAAAACTACCTAACAGATTGTGATGAAACTTAATATGCAGATAGCTGGAGAAAGTGTTACTTTTTATCGATTGAGGCTTAGGCTGGTGAAACTGAGGGGTGCACTTTAGAATCCTACGTCACGAATTTGTATAAAAAAAGACTTGTAGAATCCTACGTCACGATTTTGGGGGTAGGGAGGGGTGGGGGGAGGGGGGGATTGTTGTACAACCCCCCCCTAACATCTTCCCCCCTTGAGCAGATGCGTAATTTAAAAAATACCATAAATATAATAATAATTTGGAGGTTATAATTTTGCTAAAATTTGAATATGTGTGGGCTCCAGCGCGACGCAAGGGCTGTAGCAGCAGCCCCTCAGCTCTTGCGTGACAAAACGCAGCACCAGACACCTTACACCTTTGACACCTTTGCAGCTTTGGCAGCAGTTTAGTCTTCGCAGCATAGTTTTATTTATAGATAGAATTAGGCGCGTAATCATGTTCTAACATTAACCTAACCTATCCAAGTCGGGGTGATCCATAATATATTTTTTTTCGAAGTTCAAGTAAAATTGTATGAAATTTTTTTTTTTTCATTGCTCAACATAAAACTAGCAATAATGGTTAGCCTTGTTTCTCCTCTATCTCCTACAAGTCTTTTTTTATACAAATTCGTGACGTAGGATTCTAAAGTGCACCCGCCAAAGCGCCTAATTCTATCTATAAATAAAACTATGCTGCGAAGACTTTCTACAACACTGCCCCCCTTCCCCCACCCCTCCCTACCCCCAAAATCGTGACCTTGGATTCAAAAGTGCAACCAAACTGAGGTTGTAGCTAGGAAATAAATAGATATATAAACCTTAAGTCTTGTTATCTATTACTCTTTGACCTCTGGAAATCTAATGTGGGTATACCTACTATCTAGCTAGTAATTAGATCTATCAACCCGGATGCGAAACAGGTGCTCAGACCTCGATTTGTGGAAAACTGCCCGAGAAACAAATAAGTACAAAATGACTATCAATCAATCCACAAACTGTCAAAAAACAGAATTGACTACAATGATACATTTTCGATGTCACAATGGTCTTGCTCACGAGTATAACCATTGTAACATGTTTGAAACATTGAGGTAAGAAAAGAAATAATAATAGAAAATGAATGCAATTAAGTCTCGGGAAAATATAACTACAAATAGTGGGGCTACAATGAGTTCAAACTTCTATTGCCGGTCTACAGTACCATTCTTCTTCCTGCTCATCTCATAACCCAGCACAGCAACTTTCTCCATCAGTCCAATCTGTTCCCTATCAACGTTTAGCACCCCCTTATTCCACATATCCTCCCTAACACAGTCCTTCCACCTCTTTTGGTATCCCTCTCTCACTACAACCATTTATTTCCAAGTTCTGTGCTCTCCTGAAAGGCAAGCATGACAGCACAAGATAGAAATCAAAGCCTAATCAACATAAGGGTTCCGTCCCTTTCTTAAACACCTTTATGACTGTATTAAACACCTGTACAATTGTAGATTTGAATACAAGCCGACCGCACATCTATGTCTTTTTCTTGAAGAAAAAGTTATGTGCGCTAATAACATCGCTCTTACGGTGAAGGACAACATCATGAGGAAACTGCCATGTCCTAGGACTCACCACGGTTTGATAGCATGGGACATTCGCCAATCCAAGTAGGATCCCGTGGCGTCTTACTGCTTAACTCCTCTAAGACATCACATACAATGGCCCAATTCTGCGGCTAAGTGCGGAAAAGGCCCAGCTAAACTACTAACTAACACCTATATGACTGTAAAACACCTGTACGACAGTAAACACCTGTGTGACTGTATTTAACACCTGAGCGACTGTATTAAACACCTGTATGACTGTATTAAAACTATGCCAGACAAATAAATAGGTAAATAATCCTTAACACTATTTCAACAAGAGGTCAATGACCACATTACCTAATAGATAGTTATTCAGGCGTAAACTATTGCTTAGAAATACCTACCTACCTACTTGTTTTATTTGAAGCAAAAAGTTACACTGTTTTTATTATAACTGTGTGAGCATTCAAACATAATCAATTCATCATCCAAAATACTATTTTGTGATACTTACCTACGAAAATTAAACTTATTTTTCCTTGTTAATCATAATCACATTGATTTTAGGGTTTCATCCGTACCCAAAGGGTAAAAACAGGACTATTACTAAGACTCCACTGTCTGTCTGTCACCAGGCTGTATCTCATGAACCGTGATAGCTGGACAGTTGAAATTTTCACCGATGTTTCAAGGTCTTTACAGACTTCCTGATTACGAGTACGGGTATAAAAAAAATCTAAGTGATAACAGTATAAGATGTAGAATGTTTACCAAGGACATATCAGGTAGCAAACTTATCCAAGTTTTAGTTTACTTTTTGAAACCTTGGATAAGTTTGCAGTCACTAAATAAAGTGGTACTCATCTCAAAAAATTTAAAAATGTGTGTTAGACCTACGCCTTCCTTCACGCAATAACGCCTGAACCGATTGCGATCAAACTTGCTATATGTATAGACAGCTGGAATGGGCCAATTTTTATGCCAATATCGAAGTCGCGACACGGGGACGTAGTTTGTCGCTATTTTACTCTATAAGCATCTTGCAAAATGCAGTCTTTCAAGTTAGTAGCTAACCTGAATTAATTTATATCTGTCTCTCTCTGTTTAGTTAATAAATGACAAGGACCCATTGCTATCACGCATCGTAAACGTGCGTGTTTTATTTTTAGAGGTTCTTTACCGGTAAACAAGTTTTGCATACCTACTTACATTGGTTTGACATGAATTTTACATCTGTGGAGATGCTTATTTAATCATTAGCCCCCTTACTTAAAAACAGCTGCATAAGCTATGTATCATTTGTCTTTTACTGTGACATGAAGTTTCAAAGCAGACAGACAGAGACAATAGACAAACGTAACATAAAGTTAGTCATCGATTTTATATAAGGGGGTAGCTAGTAAAATAACACCGTGTTTACGGGGGGGGGGGGGGGGGGGTTGGGCTTCGTAGAATGTCCCTTTCTCAAAATGTTCCCTAGTCGCAAAACGTCCCTTTCGCAAAATGTCTCCTTCGCAAAATGTCCCTCTAAACGTCCCTTTCGCAAAAGGTCCCTTTCGTAGAATGTCCCCCCTGGTAGCAAAAATATGACTCGCCAAATTTCCATTCCAGATAGAGAATGAAAAAATAAGTAGGACTGCATTAAAAAGTCATTTTCGCCAAAATGGCGGTTACGCCCTTTGAGCCCCAAGTTATCGATATGACCTGCGAATCTGCGATAGATGAGCGTTCGACCACTACTATATTACTTGATGGTAAGTGATGGATGAAATGGTTAAAAACGCTACACGCTCATTTAAATGAAGGAAGACAGCAGTAAAACAAGATCCGATAATTCTCCCTTTTCAACCTTTCGCACCTCACCTGATATAAATATTTATAATATACTGTGTAAGTCTGCAGACTGCTAATTTGTCTCTGTCCAAAGGAATATTAACTTACGACGACTTGCGTTTTAGACCGTCTGATACTAACCCCTCTAAAAGTGCCCATTGGCTTCTTATGTGTTCTACATTGTCTGAGAGTACCTACGCCTCAGCTCCCAGCCTAATTCGCCTTGCAGGCGGCGGGCGTCACCTACAGTTTACCAATCGACCTGCAGGCACCTTCGTCCTGCAGGACCCTAATTCGGCTCACAGGTGGCTCTGAATCCGACCTGCAGGTACTTCCGTCATCCTGCAGAAGCCTAATACGGCATTCAGGCGTCTCTTACAGTTTACCATCCGACCTGCAGGCACCTTCGTCCTGCAGGAGCCTAATTCGCCTAACGTCTCTGACTGTCTAGTCTGCCCAAGTCTACCCTATCAATAGACCTGAATGACTCAACCCCAATAATTAAATACATATTTTGAAAACACACACAAGAGGACATAAACACAGGCGCTATTACCTACTTAATAAGTAAGTAGTACTTATGTTTATCTTAACAGTTAAGATAAACATGAGTAGTAAGTCAGTAATATTCTAATCAAAAAAAAAAAAAATCAAAAAAATCAAAGTACGTTTATTCATTCGGATATTAGCAAGATATCTCTTTGACATGTCATTTTTTTTTATTTAATCTACTCTACTATGTCTTCGTACCTCCACTGTCTCCATGACATGAGAAGAAGACACAAGAAACTCATGGGTTTTTTTTTGTATATTTTTTTTTTGCAGTAATCATGTGATTTACATTGTCGCATATATATTATTGAAGAAAAGTGGAACTGGAGCAATAATCCATACTTACTATAATAATCCTTACTAGCATTACAAGAGCGAAAGTTATATTATTAGTTACTAATTATATTAGAATATACTGACTTACTACGTATAGTTAATTGTTTTTATGTTTAGATACCAAACCTTTTTCACTGAGCACAAAACCAAACTAGAATGACCTATGAAAAACCACATAATAAATATTTATTATAAAGGAATTGATTTATATTTGTATTATTGTTACATCATAAAAAGGATCCAAACCATAACAAGGCTTCGGCCATGTTGTGTTTTGCTTAGGCACGTAGTAGTAAAGTTTACCTTTACTACTTTACTTTAGTCTACAAAGTAGCAAACTTGTTTAGTATTATATTAGTTTACCAAAGTAGTGGGTAATTGTCAGTGGTTAGATCAGGAGTGGTATTTTTGAACCGTTAGAAAACTCTTTCGTATGCGAAAGGCCGCGCGGTCTCGTTCACACACATGCACAACGAGCAAGAGCAAGCTTGCGAAATTCGAACTCTCGCATACAAATTTAATTTAAGTGGTTAAAAAATACGGCTCCAGATCACTGATCATATTTTCGATTGGCAAAATCACCTCAAGTAAAATACATTTTTTTTATTTTAATACAAAAAAGGATTTTAAGTGCAAGATTTTTATATGTGTAGTTAATCTTCTCATTTGAGCGATGTTCCCGGTAGCATACCTCTTCGTTTTAGCAACCCCCCGAGAACCCTAAATTATTTGGGGTCGGCCCTGTAGGTAAGTTATTATTGACCATACCTACTGCAAATTGATTTGGCAATATTTTTACAGCTTGACTCCAACCGGCAACCCTCCTAAGGATCAAAAAGATCATCCGCCACCGCGGGGGAAAACTCGAGGTTAGCTCGTCTCCCCTAGATCCCTTAATAGCACCACTATAATTACGCGAATCATTTCGCAAATGACAAAACAAGGGAGATAATCTCATAATGATATTTTTTTTTTCAAATTACGAGCTCATTTTAATCTCGTAAACTAAAATTCACATAGAAAAGCGGTGTAATATTATATTATTTAAGATACGTATCAATGTAATAAATTGATAAAATAATTAATATTAATAGATTACGAACTTTGGAATACCGATATTTTTCATATTCATACCGATTTTCTATAGTCTGTGGTTTTTCGCTTCCCTCGAGTGGGCGGGTCCCGCCGATGAAATATGACAATACGCTTGGTACAGTTAACCAAAAATAAAAACAATACTTCATGAGGATAATGTGTCACAGGAATCAAGCTATAATGGACAGACCATAGAACTGTTATTTATTATAAATTATTTTAGGTTAACTTTAGTAAAGTTGCACTCCCGCCTTTCTCGTCGAGAATAAAGAATGACATAGCATGACGTTAGCGCCAAAAAGCATCAGTCGTGCAACCAGCCAGTAACTAGTTCCTTTTTACCATAGAGGGGTAAGTTTAAGTAGGGTATAAGTTTGTTTGTTTGTTTGTAAGTAAAGGAATATGTTCGTTACTTCTTCACTAAAAAACTACAAACCCGATTGCAATGAAACTTAGTATGCAGATAGCTGGAGATCTAGATTAACACATAGGCTACTTTTTATCACGATATTACAAGGTAGTAACTTCTTAATTAGTCTCATAAAAAATAGTGAAGATCTGATGAGGATCTTCGAACTCGTCTAAATACTTGAATACAGTAAATTAGGTACTAACTTTTCGACTTCTACCTTATACAATATTCAATTGAGCCCTGGATCTCAAGTCTGCTTTCACAATCTTGTCTGAATAGAGTGTCGATAGAATAGTAATTTTATTGTCATATTTGACACATTAGATCACATTTGTCTACCAAATGTGTGAAATACACGTCAAATGTGACAATTACTATTCTCTTTGGCCACATTCGTCTACCAAATGTGTCAAATATGACCAGTATTGTTCTATCGACGCTCTATTATTGAGACACGATTATGAGAGCAGAGCCTAGTCTCAGTTTCGAAAATAAACATTAGACATAATTTATCTTCATTGCGTGTTGTGATACAAATAAATACAAAAACATAGTGTTCATTGCTAATCCTACCTATCTAGGTACCTAACTTTATATCTGTCTGCGATATGATAGCGATACCACGTCACCCATCGGATGTGCAAAAACTTTTGTCTGATTTGAAGGTTGAATAAAACATACCTACCTACTTACCTATATCTATTGTGTTTATATGCTAGACGTGTTATATATTATAGACACTAGGCCCCTTTTTTATTTATTTACAAGCTGACCCGGCAAACGTTGTTTTGCCTTCTAAATTATAGATAGTAGCCGATTCTCAGACCTACTGAATACGCATATAAAATTTGGTAAAAATCGGCCGCGCCGTTTCGGAGGAGTACGGTAACTAACATTGTGACATGGAAATTTTATATATTAGACTAGCTGACCCGGCAAACGTTGTTTTGCCTTATAAATTATAGATAGTAGCCGATTCTCAGACCTACTGAATACGCATATAAAATTTGGTAAAAATCGGTCGCGCCGTTTCGGAGGAGTACAGTAACTAACATTGTGACATGGAAATTTTATATTTTAGACTAGCTGACCCGGCAAACGTTGTTTTGCCTTATAAATTATAGATAGTAGCCGATTCTCAGACCTACTGAATACGCATATAAAATTTGGTAAAAATCGGTCGCGCCGTTTCGGAGGAGTACAGTAACTAACATTGTGACATGGAAATTTTATATATTAGACTAGCTGACCCGGCAAACGATGTTTTGCCTTATAAATTATAGATAGTAGCCGATTCTCAGACCTACTGAATACGTATACATAATCTCATAAAAATCGGTCAAGCCGTTTCGGAGGAGTACGGTAACTAACACTGTGACATGGAAATTTTATATATTAGATTTATTCACGAGGCACTGCGAGTGACAGAACAAATCAAACTAATATGTGTACGTAAACATAAAATATATAATTAGGTAGAAAAATAAGTACCTATAATAATCGGACCGCAAATTCAGTCCTTAATAAGAAATAAATAGGAATACTTATATGAGTAATTAATTAAGTACCTATATCTATTGTCGCTTTGATAAATGACTTGATATGAGCTAATAATTTATATTTTAAGTGGGGCTCCCATACCTAGAACAACAAACGTGATTTGTTTGTACCTACTAACAAAACGCAAAAGGGGTATGGTAGGTACGCTGAACTAAACCAACAGAACCGATTGCGATTAGACTTGGAATATATGTATATCTGGAGACCTAGAATAACACATAATAATATGCTACTTTTTCCAATATTCCCGGGGGATCGGAACTTACGCGGGTGAAACTGCTGTGCGCAGTAAGTTTATAATGCAGAGACATTTTGGAATATTAGGTATGGTCTTTTTTGCGAAAGTACAACATAAAATTAAAATCTCGCTGCCAAGTAACTACTTCGCTAGACGGTAATAACTCTGAATCTGTCCTCGAGATACTCACGGCAGAAATACCATACAAAAACACTGTATTAATAATTTAAATGCAACCTACTTGATTTGCTGATCATTTTCCCGCTCTTTGACGTAAGTGACGCCATTTTGTTTGGTCTTAATCTTGTACGAACACACACCGAGACAAAATATGCGTTTGTATAATGTGTGTTGGTGTGCAAAGATTAACATTGTTGACTTTGTTCAAACTTAAACTAGTTCCCCCTTCGGTTTTACTTACATGCGGCTTATGAATAATTGGAACAAATTTCTTGGTTTTTAGGGTTCCGTACCTTAAGGTAAAAACGGGACCCTATTACTGAGACTTCGCTGTCTGTCTGTCTGTCTGTCCGTCCGTCCGTCCGTCCGTCCGTCCGTCCGTCCGTCCGTCCGTCCGTCCGTCTGTCCGTCTGTCCGTCTGTCACCAGGCTGTATCTCATGAACCGTAATAGCTAGAAGGTTGAAATTTTCACAGAAGATGTATTTCGGTTGCCGCTACAACAACAAATACTAAAAACAAAATAAAACAATTATTTAAAAGGGGCTCCCATACAACAAACGTATTTCAAAAATAACAAGGAGTTTAGTTCAATGTGAGGTCGCTTCTGATTGGTCAGGACAAATCGAGTTGGTCATGGAATTCAAAATGGCTGCCCTATCTGTCAAATATACCAGTCTGCCTTACTTACCAAAGAGTTTCTTATAAGTTTCAGATTTTCTTTGTGCCAAGGTTTTTTTTTTATTGAGTGATTCGGTTGTTTGATGGGAGTAGAATCGAAGATAAATATTTCATATTTTCCTATAAAATTTAAAAATTGGTTGTTGTAAACCATTTTAGGGTTCCGTATCCAATTGTGATAGTGGTACGGAACCCTTTGTGCGCGAGTGTCGCACTTGCCCCGTTCTTTTTATTTGTAGACTATGATTTGACGCATCTTCCTGAAGAAAAATGACAATGAACAAAAACGTCACAGATTATAGTCTAGAGGTGATGTCTCAAACATATTCAATGTTATTTTATAAAATCATATTCAATCCAGGCGTACAAGATCTTAAATCACTAAATTACATTAAAAATTAAAATTAAAAATCCAAAAATAAGTCCCTAGGTAGGTATGGTACCCAAAAGGCTGGCTGCACGCCTTTGGTGGATAGCAATACCTACCTATTCGTTGGCCAAAGTAGCCGCTAGCCCTTTTACGCGAAATAAATGTAAAAAGCGGCTGCAGCGCTGACAATATTGTTACGCTGTGGGTGATAAAATGTGTAGGTAAATATGATGGATGACGATTAAAACGTCTTCATCATTGATTTAGGTAGCATTACCGCAGTGGCTGTTTACACTGTCATCCTTCTGATATCGTAATATCAACCGCTATGGTTGAGTGAGATCAATGCTACTTAGTTAGTTTTATATTTAATAGTTACTTTCGTATTACAATATTATTAAGTAGAGACTAAACGTAATTATATTCAGTTGATATTTTTGCGAAATCACGATTTTTCCAGTGATACCGCAGAGCGCAGCTAGTATAGGTAGGTAGGTATTTAAAATATGTAAAATGCGTGACATCAATTCTTATTCTCATTTTAAATGTGGATTTATTTTTTGGTCGTTGCATTTTAATCCAATAGAGTGTATGTCACACCGAAGCGTGTTTTTAATAAAACTGTTCACGACGAGGACTCGATTTCAAGCACAGTGAAGACACTGGTACCTAACTTGTTATCTAGTTTTATCTACACTATTATTATTAAGAGAAAAGATTTGTATTTTTGTGTGTATGTGTTTGTACGTTTGTAATGAATAAACTCAAAAAATACTGGACCGATTTCAAAAATTCTTTTACCATTATAAAGCTACATTCACCCTGAGTAACATAGGCTACTTTTGATCCCGGTATTCCCACGGGATCAGGACTTACGCGGGTAAAACCGCGGGACGCAGCTAGTCCACAATAAAAATATAGGGGCTTAAGGGGAAATAATACCTACCTACTCTTTCTTCCAGACAAACTTTACAAACGTAGTCGACTGTTTCTTCCCTGTATAAAGACATTGGAGAAAATAGGTTTATGGCATAAAACCTTTATCAGCCACGAACTACGTTTTGATTTTAGATTACTTATTCTAATTTTTCAAAATTGTATTTCTCTTCTAATGCCAATATGAAAAAAAAAACAAAACGTAAGGACATGGTCATTTCAAATATAGATTTTATGGCATAAACATATTTTCGCTGTAATATCTTTATTTACGGAGGAAACAGTCGACTACGTTTGTGTAGAGAACGACTAGGTATCCTTTCCTCTTAAGCCTCTGTAGTAGGCTACAACTGATTTTTATGGATGAATTTATTTGAAACAACAGTTTATGAAACAATACATAATAAAGTCGAGGATATTATACTAAGTCAGCCTATGATGTGAAAATACGATTCCTGAAAATTTTCTCGATAGAAAAAAGAAACTTCTCTCTTAATTTTCCAAATTAGACATTATAGAAATAGAAACTCATTTATTCGCAACAAATATACATGATACAACTAAAACTAATGAATAAATATTAGTAGTATGAAATAGTATAGTAAGAAAGAAAAGTAGTAGTCAGTCAATATTTTACCATTACTAATAAAACTTTGTATATGGACCAACAAATAGAACTGAACTTTGTTCAGTACGTGTCATGTATGACTTAAACTTTGAAATTAATGTTTTGTTATCCTGTAAATAGGAATTGTTTGATTTTATACTTCAAAATTTGGCATAGTCGCATCTAACGTCCTTCATTTTCATTGTTATTTTTTATTTTATTTATATAAACGCATTGCCGAGCCCAAACGGGTGTCATGATGAATCTACTGTGTATCTGTAAAACCATCGTTGTGCTACTCATGATTATGCAATAAAGAAATTGAACTCTAAAATTCGCTAGCGCTATCCCTGTCTCGCTATTTGGGTTACATGGGCTCTTAAGACGGGGATAGATGATAATTACCTGTCCTTTTTCGTTTGCATAGGAGTGAGTGGGATAGGATTGTATGAAAAAAACGATAATTTCTCGTAAAACCGATGATTACTCCTAAAATTTACATTATTTCATCAAAGCACGATGAAGCGGACCTGAGTAATATAGTTTATACTGTTTTAAAATATTGACTCAGTTATACGCAAAGATTTGGAAATAAATTGATTTTAGTTGAAAATTAAATGTAACTTTGTGTTTTTTTTTAATTGTTTTAATGTAAAATTTCATATTTTTACTTTGAAGAGGACATTCAGAGTAAATGGTTATCTATAAATAGAAGAACGATAATATAATACGGACTGCCGTGCTTCGCGAGACTCTGCGGAACCCTCAGATAAATATAGTTTAGTATAGTTCGAGGCTAGATAAGCCTAATGTGATCATAATAAATGGTTCGTATGTTTTTAAATCGGACATTAAAAATATGAGGTTAATGTGATATACGTTTAAATAATAAACGATGTAGGTATCAGGAAGTACCTTGTATATTAAATAACAATGTAATTGTCGATAACTGCGAGAATATTGGTATGGACTATGTTATTATTAAAGTATAGATTAAAGAGGCCTTTAGAGTGAGCTCTATGGGGAAAACCCAGAGACAAATATAGAGGATAAACTTTATTTTGGGATGTAAAACTTGTTTCATGCTTAATGTTTATTTTTAACACTTTATTGCTAATTTGTAAATGCATACCCAAATATCAAGTATTTGGGTATACATTCGAGCTCATACTTGCCGCGCAATAATAAGTTGTGGCTTAAATGATGCAAGACGCAGCGCGGCGTTTTCTTTTTGTAAGGAGAGGTACGTGTCTCACAGTCCACAGTCCCCTTCAGTAAGAGGACTTAAGGGGACTGTGACTACTCCCCACGTGACTCTCTATATCAGGGGTTCCCTAACATATTTGAGTCGCGCCCCCCTTTCGACCATAAAAAAAATCCGCGCCCCCCCGTCCTCCAGTCCAGATTGTGTGGTCAGGATAAAAAAGTGTTCAAAATAAGGTTTTTTATTGCTTTAATTTTTTTCAGTCTTGCAAAAGTTATTTGGTAAGTTGTACCAAATACCTTTAAAAGCGCCCGTGAGAGTCACCTCACGAGCGCTATCAAAGGTATTTGGTCACTGCCAGCCTAGAGGCTGATATTGACCGACTGAGGAAACAATATTATGTTCTTCACAGGCGTCAATTTCAATTAATTTCATTGGTCGTATCGAGCCGTCTGTAATGCATTCTCTCAGCAATCGCAGGTATTAACTGCACAGGTGGCCCACGCCCCCCTTGAAATATGTCTGCGCCCCCCCTGGGGGGCGCGCCCCCCAGTTAGGGAACCCCTGCTCTATATAAAATGAAAAATATTTTTTCCATGCCTTAATATTATCCTATAAATCTATTAAAGGTAAACACAATAAATATATCTAAACTTTTCTATTGACTAGGTTCATTACATAATATTAATAACAGTAACCAAACAGGACATATATTTGGACACTCAGATTAGGCACAAATATTTATTTTTAACCATAAACTGAAGGAAGAAGGTTGCGGGTTCGGGAATCGAACCCGCAACCTTCTTTGCAGTCGTGCTTTCGCACAAGACGCGCAACAAGACAAAGGTCGAGTATAGTTGTTAGAGTGACACAATGAGAAGATACTCCGCTACGGTGCGGTGTGACAGGCACCCTAATCCCGTATGCTGCCTGGCATTCCGCCATGCTTTGTTTACTTTGAAACACTTCGTCTTCGCTTATTCGTGGAAACTCCATGATTGACGACCTGCTATTTAGATCGTTATTAAATACCTATATTAAAAGCTGTGATGGTCTATTGGTAGATTCTGCGTTCTTCATTCTGAAGGTCGTGATTTTGAATCTTGACTGACCGCGCAGCAATGTTTTAGATATAATAAAATAAAATTGTACCCCGTGGTTTCACCCGCGTAAGTCGCGATCCCGTAGGGATATCAGGTTCAAAGTAGCCAATGTTACTCCTCGATAATGTAGCATTCTATTTCCTAGCGAAAGAACTTTACTAGCACCGGCGAACTCTAGCTAACTTTGTTTCACGGGTTTACTCAATACATATGTAGACGGCATCTGTGACGATGCAGAAGGTTGCGGGTTTGATACCCGCCAGGGCAATTTTTAATGTTGTTTTTTTGTTCCTGATTCTGAGTATTTTCTAAATTTGTAATGTGTCTATTACCCATAGGACAAGCCTAGTTGCTTAGTTTGGGGCTAGATGTCGATGTGTCCAACGTCAATATTTATTAACAAGACATTACAAGAACTATACTTATTCGAAAAACAGTATACCTATGCAAACGGCTTTTCTTAAATTACGTACGTACACCTCTTAGATTAGATTTTTAGTCAATATTTTCCTTAGGAAAATTTAGTTTCTACCGATAACAGAAATATTATGTAAGTCAGCATCAGTGAGATAAAACTGATAAAAAAATAATCGTAAACATGAATTATGATACTCGAAGCTTCCGTTTCTCATTCATGAGTTCATGACTTCGCACGGCTTGTGCATATAGATACTAGAAACCACAGCACTTGTGTTTGTTAAGCCTGCGCCGGTCTTTGGGATTCGGTCGCTGTATCTATACCAAGCAGGTACTGTTAAGGGCCCATATAATATAACCCCAATTGCGTGACGCTAGCAAATTTTAGAAGTGATAATGAAGGACGTAAGAAAGATGCTAGTATTCAAAATTTTAGAGCGTAAAATCAAACAGTTTGTTCAAGATAACAAAACAAAACATTAGTTTTGCAAGAACGAAGGGTGCAGAGATAGGCTTACGTAGTAATATTTTGCTTTTCTTTGTTTCAGAATGAAAATCAATCAATACAATGGGAAGTGCTAAGGAACCTCCTACAAAACCGCAAATAACAATGGAAAACCGTACGTCAAAAGCTATCTCCATAATAAAGTCAATATTCCACTCGAAAAAGAAGGACAAACTTAAAGTCGAAACAGCTAAACCCGAAACACGAAAACTCGAAAAACCGAACCCTGTCGACTCAGTACTCGAGACGTTTAAAGCCCTCGATTTAAATAATGACAATAAAGCACATCAAAAATTAGAAAAGCCTTCAAAAAAAGTGGAAGAAACTCAAAACAAACGAGAAGAACCTCAAAATAGACAAGAAGAAACTAAGAGTTCAATATCGAAACCACAAAATGAAAAATCTGAAACACAAAACAGACAAATTGAAACACAAAAAGAACGGCTAGAAACACATAGAGCGGAGAGTGAAACGGAAGAAGATGAATTCAGCCATTTTACTTTCAAAGTTGTAGAAGAAGACAGACGAAGCGCACGTGTAGACTCGCAGTCTTCGGAAGACAGTGGTTTTTCTGACGTCAAAGAAGATGACCAGTTAACGGAAACCTTCCAAGCGCTTCATTTGGAAGAGGAGGGAGAGAAGAAGCCGAAGTTAAAAACTCTGTTTCTTTCTAGAGGACCGGATAGGCACAAATTAAGTGATCACGGTTCTCATGCGCATCCGTATGGCAAAGTGCAAGACGATCGAACTTTGGTACGTATAAATTCTGTTAACATTACCTGCAAATGCATCGGTACAAATTAATAATTATAGTAAACTAGCTATAATTATAGTAAACTAGCTGACCCGACAGACGTTGTCCTGTCGTTTAGTATAAAAAAATAAAATTCATCAAAATCGGTTTAGCATTTTTCTTTCATAAGAACCTTCTCCTGACAATAGCGCTCACAACAAAAAAAGAATTATCGAAATATGTGTAAAAGTTTAAGTGTGATGCCGTGACCAAGGGAAATAGGGATTGATTTTTATATAATAGAATAGTAAACTAGCTGACCCGACAGACGTTGTCCTGTCGTTTAGTATAAAAAAATAAAATTCATCAAAATCGCTTTAGCATTTTTTCTTTCATAAGAACCTTCTCCTGACAATAGCAAACACAACAAAAAAAGAATTATCGAAATATGTGTAAAAGTTTAAGTGTGATGCCCTGACCAAGGGAAATCGGGATTGATTTTTATATAATAGAGAAGATTCTGTCTTCTCTTCTTCTTCTTTTCGTCTAGTGGTGTGGCTCACCTGGTATAAGAGTTTTCAGGACGCCCTAAGGTCTCCAACTTGACCTAACGGCTGCTATCTGAGATAACAATCAGGACTAACTGCTCAACGTGCTTTCCGTAGCACGGAGAAGGTCGAGAAAATGATTTTTGTCACATACATTATCAGTCACCTATCAAGTAATAACCGCGCCAAGCGTAGCTTAACCCGCACGACGATTCAATATCGGCAGGTACAGTTAGGCCAATGAGCTTATCCTCAGTAAATTCTGTGAACATCGTTAGAATGAATTCGCGGCCGGCCTAGATGCAAAGTTAACAAGATCCAATATATGAGTTGGATTACGTCATTGGCTACATAATGAAAACAAATTGGAGTTATTTCTTGGAAGTGGACTTGTTAAATTGTCTGCCATGTCAATTACCTTTCTGTTTATTTGCCAAAAATATCTCACCACGTTGTAACTGTAGTTGGCACAAAACAAAAAATAAATAAATAAAATAGTTTAAAAATAAAATAAAATATTGCACAATCTTGGCCCTAAAAAACTACTGGACCGATTTCAAAAATTCTTTCACCTTTAGAAAGCTACATTTGAGTTTATTCATCATTACATACAGACACACACAAAATACAAATCTTTCCTCTATATAAAATTAGTGTAGATAATAACAAGTTGCTAACTTTCGGACGACCAACTAGTTATATTCAATGACTGCAATCATTGTCTATAGTTGCTGTTGTTGTACGAAAAATCGTAAGCATTTAGATTCAATTACCACGTTTTTCCCCGGCGCTACCTCATACGGTCAAACAATAGAATCTATAAATACGTTTTTAGAATATTGATAAACTAAAAAGATTTACGATTGACAGGTAAAGGATATCGTACTTAAAATGGGGTATAAAAAAACCAACAACTGATTTTATTGCCTGGATTACTGTAAGGCAATAGTCTGATTGATTTCGTCACAACGTAACACAAAGACGACATGTCGTCGTCGCAACATGACGACATCCCGTCATGTTGTGACTTTACGTCGTCACTATGCGTTGTCGCTGTTTTATGTAAACGAAGCGAAGATTCATCTGCAGTTCCCGCGTGCTTGCTAACCTGCCTGATACCTTTTTTCGTTTTACAGATAAACCAAGTTAATAAAACAGCGCTATGCGGTGGCAATGTGACCGTAAACCCGACAGTACCTCAAGCCGAAAGCTACGTCGTCGACATTGCTCTGAAAGAAGTCGAAATACTGTCACAGACTTCACAAAACGAATCCGAATATTGGCAGGATGTTATGGAGGTTATCAATGCAGACAAAACAAAACCGGCACACAATACCGACTTTGAAATTATACCAGAATTTAATACTCCGAACGAATTCTCGAATCAAATAGAAGAACTTTCAAGAACGGTCAATCCAGAATTCCAATCTCCGGAATATCAACCGGATATATCGATATTTAGCAGTCCAGACTATCAGACAAACCAATCCTTCGACTACCAAAGCCCTATTGACGAGTTCAATTCGCATTTGGAAAGTCCTACCTTTTCTTCACTACCAAACTATGAGGAAAGCGTTGAGTTGACTTCAATAATCAACTTAGACTACCAAGACACTCCTTCGATAAATAACACCTCTATCTTTCCAACGCCACCCCGCTCCGAAAATATACCGAGCCCAATGTCGGAGTCCCAAACATTCTACCCGACAAACTGCCTGTCGGACTGCACGCTTTCGCCCGAGCATTCGTCGCCTTACAGTTCCGACTTCGAAAGATACCAAGAAATAAATCCACCTGATTTAGAGAAAGAAGTACAAGGAAAGAAAGAGAGAAAAAATTCGCTTTCGAATTTGACTTTGAAAAACTTTAAAGACATGCAGAAAGAGTTGGCCAATAGCTTTTCTAAGAAAGAATGTTGCGCTTTGGACAGAAAATCATGTAAAGAAATTTTCGATGGGCACATGGCCAAATTAAAATCGGTTGAAAGAAAAAATCTTTGCATCCGAGTGTCCAAATTGGACTTGAAGACTTGCTATGGGTAAGTTTTATTTTAAATAAACAATAGATAAGCATTTGACCTGTAACTCACCTAATAGTAAGTGTAATCGCGTATTATTATTTATTTTCTTACCTCGACGTTGGACCTCTTAACTTAGCCATCTTATATCGTCTAGTGACGTGGTCAGGCAAGACGCTCGCCCGGAAAGCCAGAGGCTTAATAATAAATATTATAATATAATAATATATATATAATATATAAATATAATAATATATATATAATATATAAATATAATAATATAATATAATAATTATAATAAATAGATGAATAGTTATTTACTAATTATGGACTTATTTTTATTGATATAACGACATACCTACATATACAAAACAGTTATTGATACCTAATAATACCTATTATACATATAAAAATGACCTCATTTGTTAGTAATGCCAATGAGTATATTGGTTAAGTGCGCAGTGTTAATTAATTGTAAATAAACAGTAATTTGCAGTCGTTTCCATCCTGTCCATCTATCCTGTAAGGGAAATAAAAATGTTATGCCAGTTTTTGACTTAAAAAAATGCTAATATGCAATTACGAGAAGAAATGTGGTGGCTCTGTGGAACATTACACAGTATGGCCATCTGTATAGACCTTTTAGATTTTAACCCCATTAAAAAGCTGATTATGCTCAAAGTACTATACAGCCACCCCCACTCAGTTGTTGCATTGCGGTATGCATTGCACATACCTGTGTGCGGTATTGCATCTTTGTGGGTATGATATTACGACATTGCGTCCCACTGAAATGAAACTATACAAGTACGCTGGAATTGCTATACCATACAAAATGACATTAGATCTTTGTGCCGATTTAATTTGCGCCATGTTGCGCTGTTGTCGCGCGTTTTCTATTGAAAGTGATGGTGACCGTCTCCAGAACTATTAGTTCCATAGAGGCGCGACAACAACGCAACATGGCGCAGATCAAATAGGCACAAAATTCAGTGCGAGACCTCCTGTCCATATAATTCAGGTCAGTGTTGCGTCCTTTTTTTTTTTTTTTTTTTTTTTTTACGAGTGGAATCTAATCGAGTCGGAGAGCGGCCCGGTGTGTGGGGGTCCCCCCGGCCAAGATGGTGTGCGGCCGGGGTATACCCACTAAACCCCTCGGTGTCCTACGCTCCGCAAAGTGTCGGAGCCACCGGTAACTGCGCTAGCATAACTCCGTCAGCCCCAACTGCGGGCGGCCTTGCCAGGCCTCCTCTCTGCCCCTTAAAAGGGACAACCCTCGCGAGAGGCGGCGTTGACACGCCGCCGCCATCTCGGGCTCATTGGTTGGCGACTGACCCCCCCGAGTCAGCCGCCAAGAGCCAGGTTAGGGTGGTAACCTGCGTTACCCACCCGTTTTTGGAACTTTTGGCCCATGAGTGCCGCGAAGCAACTCACGGGCCCGTTCCTCCTCTCTGCTTTGGTCAGGCAGTGTGCTCTGCCGGGCCCGGCGGCCGGTAAAGGCAAGGCCCCCATCACCCACCGCGGGTCCCGCGGGAGCCCCCCAACCACGTGCCCGGCCAATGAAGGCAAGGCACCCACCTCCAATTAGGGCGGGTATACTCCGCACACACCAAAAGAGTGTGTGCGAAGTACACCCGCCCGGTGCGCCTCTTCGCTTCACCGCCCAACATAGCTGGATTGCTATGGTGAGCGGTTACTGAGTCCTCTCACCACGGCAAGGTGGACGCACGACGAGAGGGAGGTGGACGCACGACGAGAGGGTCAGTGTTGCGTCCTGTCATTACCGCACACAGGTGTATACCGCTATATCGCAATACCGCCGCTTGCACCTGTGTTGGTGGCTTTAATCTATCATTTTTTTTAAGTTATTTATTTTTGTTACAACAGAGTTCTACAGAATATCCTAATAAATCTATCCCGCGACGATGTGAAGGAGGAACCGCTGCAGATGGCGCTGTTCACGCTCGTCTGCCAGAGGGTGCTTGCGCAGGCGCCGGGTCTGTTTGTCGGCGACTTTGGTGAGTTGATGCTCTTACCCTATAGTAGTGATACTTGATGTTCTTACCCTAAAGACGGGACGGTGAGTCGATGTTTTCCCTAGTAGTAATACTTGATCTTTTCACCTTAAAGACGAAGACCATTGTAACGTGGTTGAAACGTCGTAGTAAGAGAATTAAAACGTAAAAATCACATAATAAAGACCCGATAAAATAAAAATAAAATGACTTTATTATTGTGACAATGGAAACACAAAATAGAATGAATTATAGATTACATAGAAATACTCATCAAGTCATCATCAATCAATTCATAAACCATACAATTACAATCTCAATCAACCTGGGTTACATTAGATAGGTCAATGTCTGCATTGTGGTTTTCCCACAATGATTTGTACGATGGAAAACCAGCAGACGTGTTTGCGTCTTACTTCGACCCGTGCTACAATTGATTACTCGAGCTAAAATCTAGACTTGAGACTCAATTTATACGGCCGTCCTTGTGAAATTGACGTAAAGCAACATGAAAGCAACTGTCAATATTCCAATGTCGCCGACTATAAATCCTGTCTCAAGTCGAGGTCTGCTCAGGTCACGTTATATGACAGACCTTAGACTTATAAACCTTTGTGGTCTACCTGTAGACTTAGCGTAGGTGTCCCTGAAATAGGACACATAACTTACAACATTTTTTTTTCTGTCATACTGGCCGTGTAGCCCCGGCATAGAGTAGGGTTAACCCATCTCTTAACTTGGGTGTCGAAAGCGGCGACTAAGGGATCTCAGAGAGGCTAGTAATTCTTTAGGTCTCCCCGCGTGGTGAGACTACCTTGGTCCTACTAACTGTTAACTTTTTCGGATTTTCTGTGACGAAAAAGGTATCAACAAAACAAGGTTAAACTTATTCTATGATTCTAGGACTCGTAACGATCGAAGTCGTTCGAGAGCTCTCGAATAAACGGCGATGGTCGATCGAACACAGTCTTGGTCGTTAAAAACTTATCAAATTTCGTCGAATCAAACCTCTAAGTCGTTGGTTACGTGTTTATATTAATTAATTTCCATGATAATTAATTTCGGAGCTCGATATTTCGCCAGTAATTGGAACTGTCTTGTTCACGAGACACATAATAATGTAAAAAAACTGATTGTAAAAAAATCGAAAAAAAAAACTCTTGAAATCTTAGTGATCTAATTTTTTTGAAGCCTTTTTTTAAATTATTTTTTGTTTCATCATTTTTAGTGCATTTCTGCTGTCACTAAAATCCACTTGTTTGAAAGTGAAAAATTTAATGGATTTTAAGGAACAATCCCGTTCATCACTCCGAAGATCCTCGTCAGATCCTTACCAGTTTTTTGTGAGATCATCTCGCAGCTCCCACCTTTCAATGAAACGAATAATTATTACAATCGGTCAAGCCGTATTCGAGTAATCGGTGAACATCCCAAAAAAAATAATATTTGTTCTACAGAATATCCTAATTTGTATTGCATTGAAAACAACCATTAAAATCGTATATTTCCTAGTACTAGGTACTCTAAGACTTTGAATGTTAACAAAAAATAAAACAAAATTTGTAGTAAGGTACCTTTAATCAAATTGTATGACAAAAAAATGATAAACCTCGCCTGATATTTTACTAATCTCTATTTTGAGAAATGATTATATCTATGGCTTGTAAGAATGAATCATGTTATTATACCTACAGTACAAATTTTGTTAGATAACAAAAAACATTTCGTATGTAGGTAGGTATCTACTAAAATTGGAATTATGGGAATCATTTCGCAGAAAATAAATTTTATGTAGACTAGTAAAACAAGTTTTATTCTTCGCAGAAAAAAGCACAAATCGCAATTTATCTTTCCTGCAGGAAATAAACACCTATTAAAATATTTGGCGAGAATATTAAGAAAAATCTACCATCGCGCATAGTTTTTTTTTATAATGACAAGAACTTTTACACCACTTTCATTAATTCTTACTAATATTATAAATGCGAAAGTAACTATGTCTATCTGTCTGTTGCGCTTTCCCGCCTGAACTGATGAACCGATATTGATCAATTTTGGTATAGACATAGATAGGACTTTGGAGCAGGACATAGGCTACTTCTGATCCCGTAAATCCCACGCGATCGGGACTAATGCGATTTATTTTGACTACTAGTTAGTGCCATCGACTGATAAACTGGCGTCAGTGGTAAAGTTTATGCAAACGTGCGTCGTTGTTGCGTACACGGATTTTGCTTGGTCCAATGTTTATTATTTTAAGGTTTCGTACCCGATTGTAATAATGGTACCTACAGAACCCTTGGTGCACGAGTCCGACTTACACTTGACCGATTTATTTAAGTCATTAAAAAAATCTGTCGTATTTTGGTTCATTGGCGCGTTTGATATGTTAGGTGATTATAATTCATACCAGGGACTCATTTTTGGATTATTAATTTAAATTATTTAACTCAGTTATTTAAGATGGTGTACCTAACCTACTATTGGTAATCCTTTTTTACTAAGTACATGAATATAATTTTTCCCTTATAATTTAAATACTTTTTACATTTGTTTGAAAGTGACAGTTCTTTATTTACTTTTTCCTTTAAAATTGCCATTCTTTGCTTAAATTTTTGATCTAAGTTTCTAAAATAGGGTACCTACCTATATGTTACCTAAATTTTGCAATTGTTTTTGTTTAATGAAATAATATCTGCCATTTTCCTTTCTACCTAAACATCCATTTACTAAAAACTCAATAAAAACTCTTTGTATTATGAATCGATAGCGTCTGTTCTGTACCCATATCAACAATAATAATATCTACCTACCTAATGTATTTAAGGTCGTAGCACACATATCAACTCGTAAACGGGACGTAAACGTATCAACTCGAGCAGTTCAGTATTATTTGTATGAAACTCCGTACTGCAGCGTACACTAATCAGAATCGTAATGTAAGTGCCTCGCCTCGATACAAGCTCACGAACCGCGGTACGGTGCGTGGTCGACTGGCCGTTCCCGCGCTTACGTCTCACCATACGCTATCTTACGACTATTTTGGTAATGGACTTAATAATTGGTCTTCGCCGAATTCAAAAGAGAGTTTCTGTTCTGTTAGGTTCGGTTCCTAGATATTCATCTCTATATTATATGTTCTCATCATATGAACCGGGATATTTCCGTGCGCTACACTTCAACACTTCACGTTCTACTCGGCTACGCCTAGCCGCAGCCAAGTTGATTCGGAGCTGGTGATCGCTTGGTATCGCTCTTACATTAGGTTGACGGCGAAGCGATACGGTGACGATCTTTTTCCTAGTTAATATGTGTGTTACGACCTTTATGCGATATATGTTGCCGATATACCTAGGTACCTACCTATTTTGCAATAACATGACGAGTTGCCACGCATCCAGTAGTTCACCTTGACTTCACATTTGTGTTAATCAAACCTACTTATCTAGGCACTTGTTTTTATTTTTCGTTACGACTTCTCATACTTTAGCTTTACGTTACTTAGCGACCCGGACTTTACGGAAGAAAGACTTACGACAATTGTGCCGCTTTAAGAAGTTGCCTTTTTAGTTAATCTACTAATATTATAAAGAGGAAAGATTTGTATTTTTGTTTGTAATGATTATTCATTACAAACATACAGACACACATAAACTCAAAAACTACTGGACCGATTTCAAATCCCGTAAGTCTCGATCCCGCGGGGTCGGGACTTACGCGGGTGAAACCGCGGGTCTCAGCTAGTGTATAATAAATGCACCGTGCGACGCCGGGGCGGGCCGCTAGTCATCGAATAAACTTGTTTCATTTGTATATGCACCAAAACTGGTGACATTACTCTAATTTTTGCCTTTTTGAAAAACCCAAAGTAGCTTTATATTTTTAAGTTTTTTCTACGTAGTTGAGCTTTATTTATTCTTAAAACGTGTTTTCCCATGCTTTGAAGCAAATCAAGTTCACAGTTGGTGGGTTAAAGCGCCGAACACGTCGAAAATCGGGAGCTTTTCGGAGGGTAGTTTTTAAGGTTTCGTACCCAAAGCCCAAAGACCGTATTGCTGAGACTTCGCTGTCTTTCTGTTTGCCGTCTGTCACCAGGCTGTATCTCATGAACCGTGATAGGTAACAGTAGCAACAAATACCAATAACAAAAATTTAAGGGGCGCTCCCCTTCAACAAACGTGATTTTTCACGGTAAAACGCAACGAAAGCGCGATTTATTTTTACCACAGGCGACATCTGCATTCGTGTATGCAACGATGACTGACGCTAAACTGGCGTCAGTCATCGTTGCATACACGAACTACGCGTGGTCCAGTGTTTATTGTAGGGTTCCGTACCTATTTCTGAGAATGGTGCGGTACGTAAATTCCAGGTGTAAACGTGCTAAAATGACGTTGTTTCCAGGTGTAAACGTGCTAAAATGACGTTGTTTCCAGGTGTAAACGTGCTAATGACGTTGTTTCCAGGTGTAAACGTGCTAATGACGTTGTTTCCAGGTGTAAACGTGCTAAAATGACGTTGTTTCCAGGTTTAAACGTGCTAAAATCGTCCGCACTCCGCTGCCCGCACATCCCGCACCTGACTCGCGTCGTCGTCGACTGTGTGTCCCGAGCCGTGCGCCTTGACGCTACCTTGTCTACTAAAGATTGTGTCTTCCATGAGGTAAGTACGCAAAATCCTGAAGAAGAGACCTGTAAAGGTCTCGAAACGTTGAGCATTGGAGCAATGCTAAAAGTAATTAACACCACGCGATTTAAACAGAAAAATGAGTTTAATTTTAATTCGACATCGCGAAAATCGAAGAAAAATCTTAGTATGTATAAGTTTATCTAATCTAATCTGTGTGTCTCCGCAATTAACCCTGGGTAGCCACAGTGTTACTGGGGCTGTATGCGTGACAGGTGATATAGGTAAATGATACCTATTCCTTCCCTTCTTTCATTCTTACTTTACAAACGTAGTCGACTGTTTCCTCCCTGGATAAAGGCATTAGATAACATAAAAGCTACATCAGCCATGACCATGCCTTACGACTATAACATTTTGATTTTTTTAATATTAATAATATTTCTAAATTCTATTACCATAAAAAAAAACCCTTTTAGTCTGTGGCAGACGCCCACAGAATCAACTAGATGGCGTTACTAGTATGAAATCCTGAATCGCGCTATCAACATTTTTTGCGGCCTACCGGGCAAAACCAACTGCCTGCTGGAAGATCTTCCCTTTTGAGGTACACATCATCTCGTACCCCCAAAAGTCTCTTTTTACGACGGCCAGGAGATACCGTAGCCATATCACGTAGTAAGATGTGTCGATCCCCCCCTCCAGGTGGACGCGCAAGGCGACACGCTGGTGGGCGCGTGTGCCCGCGCGGGAGACCGCCACGCACTCGTGCTCGCTGAGATCACACGCACGGACGAGCGCCGCGGACAGCCGCCGCTCTTCCGCCTCGAACACGTCAACACAAATGGTAAGTAAGGGGATAGAGTAAAGTAGGAGGTATTTCATGTCTGTCTGTCTGTCTGTCTGTCTGTGGCTGAGCTCAGACTGTCTTTGAGCCAGGCTACGGTCAGACAGACAGTCGTAAAAGATAAAAATTAAGAACGTGGGTACTGCTTCCATTTCCGTACAAACATAATACCAAAATTAATTATGAAAAAATTAGTTTTCTACCTTATATCGATATTATTCGGATTAAGATTTTATTTTTATAGGCCCCCCACCACAAGATTTTCCAAAATATTAATTCGAAATGAAATCAATCGGAGAAACATTTTTTTCATTTTTCCAGCGTACCTCCCCCGGCCCACCATGTGAAATTGGGGATGTTTATTTTAACCAATCACGTGGGACATAGTTCTTTAAAAAATACTGTTAGTAGGTACGCAAATTACTTATTTTCATGATGTGTGTGTGTGCCTCTACCAGCCAAATACTTAGATATAAATGATATTTATCCCCTATATTAGTATTATGTACTTACCTATAATGAAGTTTCATTGAAATTTATAGTAGTACACAGTAGTATAGTATAGACAAAAATAATACTAATATACTACAAATATGCCTATGTGTTATTCTAGGTCTCCAGCTACTCATATTCCACGTGTCATCGTAATCGGTTCAGTAGTTTTTGTGTGAAAGAGTAACAAAGTCAAATATACATACATATTGCAAACATTCGCGTGTATAACATCATAGAATATTAGTATGTAATTTTTTTTTTCCCAGGACACACAGCGCTGCACACGGCGTGCGCCATGCACGAGCCGCGCGCCGAGCGCCTGCACACCGTGCACGTGCTGCTCGACCACGCCGGGGCTGACCTCTGGAAGGGGGTAAGGACCTTACACTATATGTATATCCGGCTAGCCTGTTCACGGTGCCCGAGGGTCCGTGATACCTTCGGCACCGTGAAGGGTGATAAGGTGGCAGTTGGGACGTTGAGACGATAAGGCCGCCGCTCATTGTGTATTTATATTTATTGCGTTTACTTTGTGTCGTTGTGTACTTTTATCTTGGAAATAAAATAACCTATAAAAAAATAAGATGTCTATCTATAATCCATATCAGATTAGTTTGTGATGGGGGACTTCATTGAATATTATGCCGTTTGGTTTATCATCATAATCATTTTGTGCCCATTTTTCTGCCAATTTCATCGTTACAGTAGAAACACAATTCTATCTGAATTATGTTCTTGTTTCGTCCTCTGTAGACTCCTTTTTTCCGGATTTTCGGGTTATAGTTCTTTGCTACTTATAGGCTTAGATGAAAACAAAAATAGGTAGATACGGTATATTCAATATTCTAACATTGCGTATTCGAAAAATGAGCTAGAAACATCTACATGCATTTTCATAATTTTTTTGTATTTAAAAACATTTGTCTTTAAGAATGATTCAGGCTTTGTAAATAATAAGCAAAAAGACATTCTTATGGATTTCAAAATGATTATCGCAGTGTGACAGCACGTGCTCACGCGGCAACGGTTCGACATACGGCTGAGGCTAGTGCGTCAGCTAGACGCAGTTTTATTGTCTCATTTTCCGAGGCTAGGTACCGTATCTTTAGTTTTATTGTTTTAATCTAAGCTTATAGGTGATTGTTTGACCGCTCTCTCGTCTGAGCGGTGTTGGTCGAGTGGTAGAGACCTCGACTTTCATTCCGCAGGTCATGCGTTAACCTATGACTTCTCTCCCCCAGGACGTGAAGGGCGGCGACAGCGCGCTGCACCTGGCCGTCAACTCCAGCGGCTGCGACCTGCAGCTGGTGCTGCAGCTGTTCCGTCACATCGACCGCAAGCTGTGGAAGAAACTGGCCCACAACCAGAACATGAGGTACCAGCTGTGATCTATACTAATATTATAAAGAGGAAAGATTTGTATTTGTGTGTGTGTGTCTGTATGTTTGTTATCAATAAACTCAAAAACTGCTGGACCGATTTCATAATTTTTTTCGCCATTAGTAAGCTACATTCACCCTGAGTAACACAGGCTATTGATGTCGAGATTCCCATGGGATCGGGACTTACGCAGGTGAAACCGCGGGACGCAGCTAGTTTACCATATAGTTACACCTGCCGTCAACTCCAGCGGCTGTGACCTGCAGTTGGTGCTGGAGCTGCAGCTGTAAAGTTGTGAGGCAGCTTCACGAATGAACGCGGTTTTTAATAGGACCGCCAAAGAACTGGACTGGTCTCTATTAGAGACTAGAAGGAGAAAGGTCGCCTGATAGTGATCCATTTCAAACTCGTCTCTGACGGACGAGACGAGCCAGTTCCAAACGTCAAACTGTTCGGGAAATTACTCACACACGTTAAAAAGAATGGATTAGAATGCGAACGTCGTTGTTAGAATACCCATTATCTAGGTAATTTTACACTCGTATTCATACTCGATTCTAAGTAATGTGTCTGTCACATTTTAAGTTAACTTTAAAAATCACTAATAAGAGCGTCGAGACATTGCTTAGCTTAAGTAAAATCACTTAGATTCGTCTATAAATACGGGTGTAAAAGGACTGCATTATTTCGTGTTCTTTGCAGATTACCGATTTGCATTTTTTCATTAACATATTTGTTTTTTAATTAATTATATATTTATGTATTTCAGTTCGGTGACGCCGCTGGAATACGCTCGCTCTGCGACCCGCTCTACCACCAGACAGAACTACCCCCAGGAGGTGCTCAGTTTCCTGATGAAATGCCGTTGATTCTTCTTCTGTTTTCTGCCCTTATCCCACATATTTGGGGTCGGCACAGTAGGCAAGCCACTATTGACCGACCATACCTTCTGCAAATAAATCTGGCAATGTTTTCACGGCCGGCCACCTTTTAGGAGCAAGCAGTTTACCCGCCACCGCGCGGGGAGAAACTGCTCCAGGTTTGCTAGTCTCCCCCAAATCAGATCCCTTAGTCGCCTTTATTACGAACACGGATGGGACCCATAGAAGGGAAGTGATTTAGTCTAAGGGGTGGCACGCTCGTCTAGTGGCTGCTCCGGCCTAACACGGACAAATCTGGTAGGCGGTACGGTTTTAGATTTACGAAATATAGAATTTATATTATCGATTTTTTTTTTTTTCAATAAAAATGTACATAAATGTAAGACAAATCGTTCTCAAAACGATCTCTTGAGCATTCTATGCTTCTTTAATATTATTATAATGTGAAACAAGTGCGTAAAGTTGGCGATTACCGTTGAGGTGGTATTTAGAGAGCCGAGGCCGGCAATAATCAATACTTACGTATATCACACGACGTTTTTTAACACACTTGCAATGAAAACTTACATTTTTTACTTGATAGTTACTGGTGCGTAATGGTAATCAAAATGTCACTGTTTGGTCACAAACGCAAATGTATGCCTAAGTGCGATGCATTATAGTCACTTTGGTGTTGGTCTAGTGGTAGGAACTCCGACTTTCATTTCGAAAGGTCATGGGTTCGAATCCTGACTGAACGCGCACCTATGTCTTTTTCTTTAAGAAAAAAATAAATATGTGCGCTAATAAAATCCCTTTTACGGTGAAGGAAAACATCGTGATGAAACCCATGGCTTAAAATGGCCCAGTTATAGGGCTAGTTGTCGAGTACGCTCAGTAATAACTAACACATTACTTATAAACGTTGATTAACAGCTACATAAACTATGTATCGTTTGTCTTTCACTGTGACATGAAGTTTCAAAGTATACAGACAGATATAAACGTTACATACTTAGTCGTCCGTTATAAGTTTATAAGTAGGAGGGTTAAACTTTAGTCACTTTCTGAGCTTGTGTGTTAAAAATATCATTAAAATATATTTTAATTTCTAAGATTTACGCTATAATGTAACAATTTTAAGGTATATTAAATAGCATTCTACTTTTATTTCTGTAAAGTAAGTTCTTGACGTTTCGGGAACGTCCCAGTCTTCCATGGTCACCGGCAGAATGAAATGGCATTAAAACCGAATTATACTTATTTTATGGTTTTGAAACCGAAGAACAATAAATTTAAAAAAAAAAAAAAAGTTGGCCTCGTAAAGGTTAAACTTAAAAGTTGCCTGTAGTAATCGCTTTTAGTAATTAGTCTGCCTATATAGTACCTTTCTTATAATTAGCTATAAGTTTTTGTCTGAATTGTTTTGTAAATTTTTGGTACTTACATAAAGTTTTTATCTTATCTTTTAGAGGTTTCTTTTTTACCTTCTGAGGACCTTTACAATTTATTTTGTAAAAAATCAATTTTTGAAATATTTTACAAGGAGAAATACATCATCAAAAATCATCCCATGACAGGATTCGAACCTGTGCCCCTCGCTTGCCGGGCGAGTGCGCTACCACTGCGCCACACGGGAACCCACGTGTCATGGCGAATTTATGATTATGATCTCTCATTTGTTTTGTTTACCGACTAAGGCTCGGTTTGAAAATGCCTTGAGCAATAAAAACATAAGAAATATTAAAAATCAATTTTGTTAAAATTATATTATGTAGTTAATTAGTAGGTTGTAGTTTTTTCCCACTCTTTTGATGGACGTTGTGTTTCTTATATCAGTGGGGACCAGCGCAAGTCCCCAAGTCCCCCGTGGGGGAATATTGGTATCAAAACTAGCCTATATTACTCATCACATAGCTTTCGATGGGTTAAAGATTTGTTTCATTACAAACAAACAAATAAATCTTTCCTCTTTCATATTATAAGTATAGATATCGATATAGATAATCAATAAATATTTTTTAAATGAAATAGAAAAACAGAAAATGTAAAATAACTGAATAGATAAATGGATAGTGTAGAAGCCAAGTGATCCAACTGAATTTTAAAACTTTTAAAAAGTCAGTTGGATCACTTGGCTTCTACACTATCCAAATATTCAAATTCTGAACATTAAAATTTAAAATTCTGTAACAATCAAATCCTATTTAGAATGAAAATTATTGTTTTTAGAAAATGTTATAAAACGCCTCCTTAATATAAATACCTAACTGTATCGATTTAATATTTGTGTAGTTCTAAGATTTTAATTACTTATAAATATTTTTTGAAATTATTGTGACAATTCGGTGCTAAAAAATAAATAAAAACCTGTTTAAAAATTATATATTTTTTAAATTGTTTACAATTGAATAAATAAATGTTTTATTTTAAGCTAATATTTCTTTCATTTATTATAATCAATTTCCTTTAATGAAGAAACAATACCTAAGTAAGTATATCCTTATTTTGAGCTCTTATGAAAATTGAAATGTTATCAATTGCCAAGTAAAGCCACGAGTAAGTATTAGTCAGTTTAACCAATGAGTAGTGCTACTTGAGAGTCGTGAAACGCTTAAGTTAATTAGGACTTGAGGACTGAGGATCTTACAGAAATAAAACAACAAAAAAATAAAGAGTTTACCTTGTTATTTTTTATTTTCATTGATTCGAGTTTTTTTTTATACTTTCCATACACATAGAATACAAGCATACATTTTTACAATAAAGCCTTTATCACACAGGGCATCGCACGATCGTACATTATCGCCTTAATTATCGGTCATAAATACACGACGAACACATAGGCTGATACTTTAATAGCTGTAGGTGTGGGCTGTTTTATGTAAAGTGTCAGTGTAAGGTGTCCGTCGCGTGTGTACATTTCGGCAACTCTATCGCATTTTACACGATAAGTTGTAAATAAAATTATGTGTACGAAAATGCGTAGCTTCTTTCTTGTACGGGCTATAGCTGTGTGAGAGATGTCTTAGTTTTCACATGCTACTCTAGACAACGTTCCGTTCTATGTGGTTTTATTCTACCCAATAAAATATAAGAAAACCATTTTATTTTTGCAGTAGAAAAGAAACTGGCTGTTAAAAATCAGTGGCTATTAAAAATAAAATGGTTACAAAATCTAAAAATAGGTGATATATGGTTGGTTTAAAAATATTTCGATTTTTCTTCTATTTTCGCGATATTTTTCGGTTTTAATCGCGTGGTGTTTATTACTTTTAGCAATGCATAACGTTTCGGGACCTTTACAGATATCTTCGTGAGGATAGACAGCATTTAGTATGTATTTGAAAAAATATTTGATTATGAATATACAAATATAAATAATGAAGGTGAGGCTATTAAAAAATCAATGATTTTCAACAACCAGTTTACTGAAAACTAATTATTACTAAAATCAGATTAGTAATCTTATTTGTTTGGGTCAGACTAAACCTTATTAAGCAGTAAAAAATGTAGTTATCAGAAAAATATATATCTTGGTGATACCATTACAAAAAAAACATCCATACTTAGTTTTTTGTATTTATTTCACAACTCGTAAAAAAATCCGTGCGTTTGTTTTATATTAGAAGAAAATGTTATTCTAAAAACAGTTATTTAACTTTTTTTTTTTAATTGTATAAACTGGGTTTTGTGTGATGAATAGATGTAGATTGTAGTATCACAGAACTGCTGTTTTTTAATTAGATTTATATTTATTTATTAAGAATTATGTACAACTCCCATTGGACGGCGCGGCTATGTTTATGCCATAATGTCTGTCATAACCATTGACCATGCTCCTATGTTTAGGGGCATGGTCATGGCGAATTTAGGTATGGAGAAAGAGTAGGTATCCTTTCCTCTTTAGGTCTTTATTTAAATGCAAGTAAGGGAAAAGTCTACCTACTCTTTTCTCCTTACAAACGTAGTCGACTGTTCCCTCCCTGGATAAAGACATTATTATTATAAGAGAAAATATATTTATACCATAAAACCAACATCAGCCGTGACAATGTCCCTACGTTTTGATTTTTTTCTTATTCTTATTTTTTAATATTTAATTTTGATGATGAAAAATGAATGAAAAGAAAATGAAAAAAAAAAGTAATACGTAGGGACATGGTCATGGCAGATTTATGACTTATGGCATAAACATATTTGCCCTAATGTCTTTATCGAAGAAGGAAACAGTCGACTAAGTTTGTAGGAAATCGATTAGGTAGACTTGCCTCATTAACTGGCCACGCCCGCGCCGCGCCATCAATCTCAACTACAGATTATAGTGAACGGCACTCTCTACAAGATAACTCAAGATTGTAACATTTTTTAAATAAAATGAAAACATTTTTATGATAAAACATACAGTTTTAATGAACTCGTTTTGGAGAAAGCCCGAAGACTGCAACATCTTAAAATCTACCAGCCAAACATAGGTGTAACCGATTCCATTTGGTTTAACGTAGGTTTACCAATGAAATAACTAAGATAATATCAGATTTAAGCGAGAATCAGTTAAACTTAGGTTTAGCCGGACTTCGGACTTATTTTATATTATAAAACTAACCTGAGATCAATTTTTTTATTATTTTTTACAATTTATTTGTATTTTTTTTTACTTTATCCGTTATAATTATAACCTAACATTACACTAGGAATAGAAAATGGATGCCGAATATTCGAAAACATTGAACCATGTTTAAACTCACGTCGAGTTAGTCAGAAGAAACAATCCTCAAAATCTCTGTCAAAGCTATTTTGAACAATTTTTGTTAAATTTTTGTACATAGTGACAGTGATTTTGTGATTAGTTTTTGACCTTTTCTAAAACTAAAGTATTTTAACTATGCCTCTAGTTCTATAATTATTGATAACGGTTAAGCAATTTTATTGTTGCACTATCACCCCTGTATTTATAGACGAATCTAAGTAGTTACTTTGGCTAAGCAATGCCCTGTCTCGCTCTTATTACTGATTTTTAACGTCAACGTGGACACATTACTTAGACAAGTAATTACTTTGAATTGACTATAGATACGAGTGCAAAAGCTTTGGCAAACCTTGCCAAATATTAAAATATGTTGATCCGTTTTCTAAACCTTATTGGACAAAGCTGTATAGTTTAAACAGTTTATTTGTAGAATAGGTCTGAATAGAATGATCTGTATTATATTAATTTTTACATTTATGCTTAAACTAAAAAATATATTGTATTTGCATTAAATTAACTTTTTTTTTCTTTTTTGATACTTTTTCGGACAATTTATATTTCGAATTTCAACAACGAATTTATTAAAATCGTCATTTATGAGAAGAAAAGGTTTATGTTCTTTAAATTAAAACTAAGAAACTTAAATTTAATTTATGCAACTAAAAAATTTCGGTGGATTTTTTTTTATTTATCTTTTTTTCATTAGATTCACAATTTCACACGTACAATGACTCAATTTTAAAATTCGAGAATATTTTTCACAAAACACTTTTTTATTTAAATATGATAAGATATAGTTTTTTTATAGTTAGGGCAGTGAGAGAAGTTTTTTTTTATTACGCACTAATTTATATTAATTATTTTATTATTATTTAATTTCGACACTTTCTTATGAAATAGTCTTAGGACTTTTTGATAGATATTTAACGACTTACTGTAACGGTTGTTTTTGGGGTTCCGTACCTCAAAGGGTAAAAAAGAGGAACCCTTAAAAGATAACTTTGTTGTTTTTTTATAATTATAATGAAACGTTTCTTTATAAAGATGATATTAAAGCGGCTGACAACTATCTCACCAGATAAATGTCGATTATAGTCTAAGATATAGCACGTTAGACGAAACCTGACTTGATTGATTGTCAGATATTTTTTATTATTATTACAAACTAGATACTTTTTTTACTTAAAAAGTTAAACTTTAGTATTTACAGCCTTTCAACAGTGTTTTTGCAAAAAACATTCTCAAATTAAAAAACAACATTAAAATTTTAATCGTCATTGTTTTTAAACTTACAAACAAACAAACAAAATCACAGTACTTGTAGATGTAGAAATTGAAATTAATAAGTAATATTTCTTTTGTTTTTTTATTGCTTAAGGCATTTTTACTAGAAATATTTTACAAGGAGAAATGCATCATTAAAAATTCTTCCATGTCAGGATTCGAACCTGTCCCTCGCTCGCCGGGCGAGTGCGCTAACCACTGCGCCACACGGGAACCCACGTGACATGGTGAGTTTAACGATTCCTGTACTTGTTTCGCCTTACTGGCTGGACACGTATTCTAAAACTAAATCGTTTCAACATTGTCATCATCAATATCGTCAATTTCCCTCTTTCCCTCAACAAATTTCGGAAATATTGCAGTTACGCCAAAGCTTTTGAAGTGCTGGTAATTTCTTGCAAATTTTCAAATGATGTTGAACCGTTTTCGAGAAACATCTAAGGGGTATTATGAAACGATTGAAACGCCTGGCAGATGTGAAACATAGATTCGCTAGTACATATTATATTTCATCATAAAGCGTGGCAAGGCGTCGCCACGGCCTGTGTCGCCACGCGAACATTTAGGTTTACCCGCGCCTATGGATGTTTCACATCAAAAAACTTACCGACTGATGATGAGTTACTTTTAATAACTTGAGGGGTATGAATTTGAGTAATCGAAAAATTAACTAACGACGGATATTGATTATCTAACAATGCTGAGGCGATGTTGGGACGGTATTGTTTGAGAATACCTGCACAGGCCTGATTACTTAACTATGTTGCTAACAATTCTTCATTGAAACAATTGATATTGTTGATTTTTGTGTTTAAAAATAAACAATTTGACAGTTACAGTCGCTAGTTTTCATTGCAATGGCAATTCGTTAGCGACTAAATGACGTGAAACAACAAAATCAATTGTTTCAATCGAGTTTTGTTAGCAACTTGTTTACGTAATCAGCTAGCAGGTGTTGACTTGGATATTAACACCTTGTGGGTCTTCTATTATTTTCGCGCATTATTATTGGGCTTTCAAAAGCTAAATGTTTTAAAACGTCTAAATTGCACTCTAAGACTACGAAGTAATAAAAAAAATCAAATTAAAATCTTTGTTGAAAAGGTCAAAAATGAAAATTAGTAATTACTAACAGTAACGGTAAATAAAAAAAGTTTTTTTAGCTCCAAAAATGTATATTTCGCTTTTTTCTATACATAATTAGAAATAAAAATACATTCATTACTCCGTAGTCCTGGTTTTTTTTATTTCGAAAGAAAATAATATATTAATTAATCTTAAAATCTAGACTGAAATTAGAAGATCGAGGAAAATATTACAATTTTTTGTATTTTTTTTTAAATGTTGTAATTTTGGTCAGCACATCTAGCTCGAATAGATAATAATTAGGCTTGTAATATGGGTACTAGACTTTTGTGATTCCCATCGAACAGTCGATTGCAATCCAAAAGTCAAGCTCTCGTGACGGGAATCGAACCAGGACCCTTCTGCATCGCAGCCGGGTGTTAGAACACAAGTCGAATGGTAAATAAGTTTCAAGTTTACACCAAATTTGGTTCAGAGAAGTGATTCAGAAGGACTTCTTAAAATTTAGACTGCTTTGACCAAAATTACTAAAAAATTCTCACTCGAAAATCTAATTTCGAAAAGTAAAATCCTACACTGGCTCATCATTAACAAAAAGATCACGGATTTTTAATATTTTTTTTTTCGTTTTTTTTTTAAATTAGGACCTTAAGATTACAGCCGACCTAAAAAGTTTCAAATTAAAACATGCTTAGGTACCCCAGGATTAATATTTAAAAAAATGTCAAGTAAAAATTGGAAATAAGAAGAAAATGGTATGAATTAGAAATATGCAGAATCAAAATGCAATGGGATTATGAAAATGTTCGTTTGGTTCAAAAACCTGTCTTCCACCAATTCTCGTCAAATGTAAATTTATTTTGTTAAAAATTTAGTTTAACTTTAATCTTGATAGTTATAATTATATTTATGTATATTTTTTTAATTATTTAAGTTATTTTTGACGATTTTTAATTAATATTTTGTCTCATAACATTTGAAATTTTCACTAAAATGATACATTTATATTAAAATTTGACTATTAACTGAATATTTTTCGATTTAATGCATTATTTAACTTAAACACACTCGCATTTGCACTGATTTTTTAAGTAATAAATGTCCCTGAACTAGGAAATTCTTCAACAATGTCATCGATTTTCTCCAATTTTCCAGGAATAGTGTATCTGTTTTCGCGCAAATTTTCAACAAAATATATCTATGTAGAGTACTGTAGAGTTTATTCTGGAAGACGGTCGGTATGTTTGTATGTTAGTTATCGCAGTAGACAGGTAAAACCGGGCTGCGCGGCCAGTCACACGTTTCTTCACTTTCGCTCGATTCACTGCCCGATCTATGGACAAAAAGACAATACCATTTTTAGGATAGTGTGTTTTAGTTAGTTTTTAATAAATGAATATACCTAACATCAATTTATTAAAAACTAGCTGTTCTCCGCGAATTCACTAGCGTAATTCCTGATCCCGTAGGAAAAACGGGATAAAAATCAGGCTATGTTACTCAGGGTGAATGTAGCTTTCTGATGGTGAAATAATTTTTAAAATCGGTCCAGTAGTTTTTGAGTTTATTCATTACAAACATACAGACCACACACACACACAAAAATACAAATCTTTCCTCTTGGAGCTGATTGGCCTAGCTGCACCTGCCGATCTAGAATGGTTGTGGTTGTTAAGTGGAGCAGACTGCAGTCGAAATCATCGGAGTATGTTCAAGAATATGTACCTGTTTCTTTTGGGAGTAGCGCTGGTGGCTTCCGCAGCCAGATGCTGTTCCTCTATGGTGGGCAGCACGGAGGTCAGCCGGTCCGTCGGCCGGAGCACCTTCAACAATAACGTCACATCATTACTACATAGTATATAACAAAGTTGCTTCTCGCTGTCTGTCTCTATGTATGCCTAGAAATTTTATATTATGCGCATAATGTATGTAATTAGAATAGAAATAAAATTCAGAAAAATGAAAAAAATCTAAATGTAGGGGCATGGTCATGGCTGATATAGGACTTATGGCATAGGTAAACATATTTTTTCCAATATCTTAATCCAGGGAGGAAACAGTCGACTACGTTTGTAAAGTTTGTATGGAGAAAAGAGTAGGTAGATTGTCTCCTTAACATGTAATTTAAATGAACATATTCGAAGAAATTACAGATTTAAAATGCAGGCACATAGTGTGGCAGTGTGGTGTGGAAGTGTGGTGGTGTGTAGGTGTGCGGACGGACATTGGAGGTCGCGTTCCGAAGACACATCAGATTACTGACGATTCAAAGTGTTATGTAAATGTCCAAATAAATAAACATATTTAGTAACTAGTAACTAGTACATGTAGTTGTTATTAATTTTTACCTCTTTTTTTTTAAATATGTATAAGTCTACGTTTGACCACTATCACACCTGTTGGTAAGAGTAAATGCAGTCTAAGATGAAGCACACTGACCTAGTAGGCCTCTTTTGTTCTATAGTGTTATTTTTCTTTTGTGTGCCGTGTTTTTGCTGTCAAGAAATGTTTTCTATTATATTCTATAAGTCACGATCCCGTGGGAATATCGGGATCAAAAGTAGCCTATGTTACTCAGGGTGAATGTAGCTTTCTAATGGTGAAAGAATTTTTGAAATCGGTCCAGTAGTTTCGGAGATTACCCCCAATATACATACATACATGTTACCAACGTTACCTCTTTATAATATTAGTATAGATTTAGAATGATACCTTGAGCGTGCGCTCGGAGAGGCGCCACACGAGGCGCTGTCGCTGCGGCTGCGCGCTGCGCGCCTCGTAGCGCGCCGCCACGCGCCGCACCAGCGCGCGAGCCGCGCCGAGCGACGCCTCCGACATCTACGGTATATAAATAAATTAATTAAATAAATGTATGAGCATTGCATTTTGAGAGCGGTGTTGGTCTAGTGGTAGATACCGCAACTTTCATTCCGAAGGTCGTGGTTTCGAATCCAGGCCGACCGCGCACCAATGTCTTTTTCTTTAAGAAAAATTTAAGTGCGCTATTAACATCGCTCTTACGGTGAAGGAAAACATCGTGAGGAAACCGACATGTCCTAGGATAAACCACGGTCCGAAGGCATGGGATATTCGCCAATGCGGGGTAGGCTCCCGTGGCGTCTTAAGCCCTCTAAGAAATCACGTACAATGGCCCAATTGTGAGGCTAAGTGCGGAAAAGGCTCAGCGAAACTAAACTAACTAATTGCATCGGGCGATAACATGAGAGTCGATGAATCTCGATTACAATGTTTAAAGGATCATTGAATTTGCGATTGCCTATTTACAAGTGTTTTTCTACTGATGGCATATCTAGGTAGTGCCATTTTGGCACGTGGTCTTCTTATATAGAACCGAACTAGCGTTTGGGGACACGATCTGTCTATAGCTGATCCCTGACGGTTTCCCCTGGGAGTGACCTGACGGTACAGCGGACCCTTCCATTTATACCCAAAGTGGTCATAGTTGGCCCTTGATGGCATATCTACTGTTAATGCTGAGATCAATAGCTCCAACTTCGGGTATCTATATAAAAGAAAGTCGTGTAAGTTACACTATTTGTAACTCAAGAATAGTTGACCCGATTTGGCTGAAAATTGGTGTGAAGGTAGCTAAGAACCAGGAGACGGAGATATGATTTTTTTGCCTCTAAGGTGTAAAAAAAATTCGCCGTGTCAGCTAGTTATTTCTAAAGGGCCTAGCTGGTTGAAAGTTGTATGAACAAGATACTAACGTTGCAGTACTGCTGCACCTGCGTGGCGAACTCGTAGATGTAGTACGCGTCGTCCGGCATCTCCGCAGCGCGAGACCACTCCACTAGTTGTTGCTCTGGAATTACATATGGCACACGTCAAACATCTATTTACTATTATAAACCGTAAGAGTTTGTTTTTTTTGTTTGTTTGTTTGTTTGAACGCGCTAATCTCAGGAACCACTGGTCCGATTTGAAAAATTCTTTCGGGGTTGGATAGTCCATTTATTGAGGAAGGCTATAGGCTACTTTTGATTTCGATATTCCCACGGGATCGGGACTTATGCGGGTGAAACCGCGGGGAGCTGCTAGTATATAATATAGGGGCATGGTCGTGGCTAATATAAGGGCATAGTTATGGATATAGGTATTATGGCATAAACATATTTTCTCTTAAGTCTTTATGCTGGAAGGAAACACTCGACTACTTTGTCAAGATACGATTTTACTTACATGGTTGTTTTCACTACAAATATTATTAAATAACGTCTCGAGAACAAGCCAGTTGAAATTACTGGCCAAAAAAATCGAGCTCCGTTACAAATTAAAACATGGTGAATACCCCGTTATTTAATAATATTTGTTGTTTGTAAAGAGAAGGTTGTACATACCGAGTTTATGATACAGCAAGACTAGTGCAAGCTCACTGGTCCGCACGTTGACACACTCCGCGTCGCAAACCACGATCTCCAATAGGTTCACCAATTCGCTTTCCTGTTATGAACAAACAGTTACAATTAGTAGGGTAAAAACATTCAGTACTGACTATAGGGTAAGGACTAAAAACCGGCCTAGTGCTAGTCGGACTAACCCAAGAAGAGTTCCGTATCATAATCAGACAAAAAATTACGTTTTTTGTATGGGAAGCCCACTTAAATATTAGGGGCTAGGGTAAGAACCTAGGATAGACAACAGGGTAAGAACCTTAAACAAGTCATCAGGACTAGGGTAAGAACCTCAAGCAAGCAGACATCAGGGTAAGAAACTCAAACAAGTAGACATCGGGGTAAGAACCTCAAACAAGAAGACATCAGGGCCAGGGTAAGAACCTCAAGCAAGTAGACATCAGGGTCAGAACTTCAAGCAAGTAGCTATCAGGGTCCAGATTTTTTTCTTATCGAGCCCAACTTGTAGAGTGTGCTACGTACCTGACAGATGTACTCCGGACGTGAGCCGCGCGCGGGACACGGCCAACTTGTAGAGTGTGCTACGTACCTGACAGATGTACTCCGGACGTGAGCCGCGCGCGGGACACGGCCAACTTGTAGAGTGTGCTACGTACCTGACAGATGTACTCCGGACGTGAGCCGCGCGCGGGACACGGCCAACTTGAAGAGTGTGCTACGTACCTGACTGACAGATGTACTCCGGACGTGAGCCGCGCGCGGGACACGCTCAACTTGTAGATTGTGCTACGTACCTGACTGACAGATGTACTCCGGACGTGAGCCGCGCGCGGGACACGCTCAACTTGTAGTGTGCTACGTACCTGACAGATGTACTCCGGACGTGAGCCGCGCGCGGGACACGCTCAACTTGTAGAGTGTGCTACGTACCTGACAGATGTACTCCGGACGTGAGCCGCGCGCGGGACACGGCCAACTTGTAGAGTATGCTACGTACCTGACTGACAGATGTACTCCGGACGTGAGCCGCGCGCGGGACACGCTCAACTTGTAGAGTGTGCTACGTACCTGACTGACAGATGTACTCCGGACGTGAGCCGCGCGCGGGACACGCTCAACTTATAGTGTGCTACGTACCTGACAGATGTACTCCGGACGTGAGCCGCGCGCGGGACACGCTCAACTTGTAGAGTGTGCTACGTACACCTGACAGATGTACTCCGGACGTGAGCCGCGCGCGGGACACGCTCAACTTGTAGAGTGAGCTACGTACCTGACAGATGTACTCCGGACGAGTATGCAGCAGCAGCAGACGGCGCAGCAGCCGCAGATGGTGCAGCGCCGTGAGCCGCGCGCGGGACACGCCCAACTTGTCGCCGATGATGCGCGACATGCGGGACACGTCGCCCGCAGTGCATGCAGACTGGGATATTGATACTGAAACAATTGATGATTCAATTCAATTAGGTTATTCATTCAAGATACACAGATAGATGTCAAATACAATTATAAAAATAAAAGGTGTCCGCTGTGATCTGCCGTTTGGCGTACAAATGAGTCTTTCATTTAAAAACAATGGGCACTAGTTAGTTTAGTTAGTTTTTTAAACGTTTATCTTTTAAGACTTTGTTATAGTCTCCGACATTCGTTGATTTAATCATGTGTGCATCTGGATTGACGAATCGAAATAAGACTTTTAGGAAAATGAGTTATAATTTAGTAAAACTTAAAGCAATGGAGTCATAAATTTCTTAAAAGCCAATTTAAAAAGTAAAGATTAATTTGGACCCTCAATCCAGATGGTAAATTTTGACAGTACAACCTCAAATAGAAGGGTAAGAGCTTCAACTATTGTGGATGAAACGCTTGCAATTTAGACACCAAGGTAAAGGCATCAAGTAGACGTTAGGGTAAGAGGCTCAACTCACCAAGTTCCTCGACGGATACGTTCCGTTTCACGTTGTTTTCTACAGCATAATCTTCGATAGCGATGTTCATGCAGGCAACAGTGATACAAGGCACGTGACATGGACGCACCTTCATTTTGGTGAGGAACCTGAAATACAAAAGGTGGTTTTATACAAACTAGAGACACTAAAAATTTTAGTTAGTATACCCGGCGGGACTCGAACCCGCGACTACTGGTATTCAGTTAAAGCGCGATAGCCGCTACGCCACGGGTAAGCCTCCTGCCAAGCTGACATTAAGAAACCACCTCTTCGTGTTCATGCGAGTAAGGTTGCAGTCCATAATTTCATCACGACAGAACGGGCAATTGTGGCGCAATTGGCTAGCGTACACGGAATGTTGCTAGCAGGTTCGATGCAAATTTTTGGAAAGCATTTCTTCAAAAATCCTAAACATACCTGTCCAATAGATTGATGGCATCGATGAGCACATCGGCCGGCAGATCGAACCACACCTTCAGAGAACGCAGCACGTGAGCCGCGCCGTCTCTCGCGCCGGTTGTTACTTCACCGCTCTGTAATGTTACAATTTGGTTACAAGAGAACCCTGGATTGGTATTTTTGAACCATTACAAAACACATTCGTATGCGACAGGCAAATAAATAGGTGTGCTGTCTAGCTCACGCGCATACACGACGAGCGAGAGCGAGCATGCGGAACTAGAAATAAACATGTACGAGTTTAATTTCCAGTGGTTCAAAAATATGGCTTCGGGACAGGGCGTTTTGGTGCAAGATGATAAGGAACCCGACCCCAAATAATGGGAAGAAGGAAGGAAGGTAGAAGATGGCTTCGTTCGAGCTGCAAGGTAAGAGTATTTTCTTCTTTGTTATTAGCTTCTGCTCGCAATAAAGCTCCAGTGCAATTGTGCAAATCATTGTTAGCTTTAAAAGTGGCCGAATTCGACGGTAGAGATGATTATGTTCAATGCTCATAATCATCTCTACCGTCGAATTCGGCCGTTAGCGTAAGTCTGTTGACAGTAAGGTAAGAACCTTAAGTGGCTAATGGGGTAAAAGCTTCAAGTATTCCCTCACCTCAGATTCGTTCGGCAGACACAGTCTCGGCTGGTACTTGTGCTCCATGAGAAGGTACTCGTTAAGCGTCGCGTACATGGCGTGAGCATCAAGAGTCAGCTGTGAGCTGGACGAGGTGGATCCCGCCTCGTCTTCTGCATCCGGGTGCCTCGCGCCCGACCTCAACATTGTCGGGTTTTACGTGCGAGCGGCGGGTGAATCGGCACCTATAACGATGTTAAATATTATATTACACTAGCTGCATCCCGCGGTTTCACCCGCGTAAGTCCCGATCCCGTGGGAACATCGAGATCAAAAGTAGCCTATGTTACTCAGGGTGAAAGTAGCTTTCTAATGTTGACAGAATTTTTGAAATCGGTCCAGTTGTTTTTAATTTATTCATAACAAACATGCAGACGCATACACATACACAAAAATACAAATCTTTCCTCTTTATAATATTAGAATAGAAGTATAGATTTGAGGCTCAATTTTCCAATCTCAAGACATCTGTGTAATGAAATGTAATACCATCGAATAAAAACGTTACGATCGTTTTAAAATAAATTAAACTATAAAAAGCATTTGAATTTGGTGGGATACCGTTTTATTCGACAGATATATTTTATATGAAAAATGAACAAACAGTCCTTAGTTAATAAATAGAATCAAAAAAGGTGTGTTTTCTCCATTTTACTCTTAATACTCTATGGAAAAAACATTGCAACCTACAAAAGAGACAAATAAAAACGTAATAGTATAATATGCAATTAGTGAATAAAGAACGGATTTAATCCTGAGCGACGCGAGTGATTCATGGCCCTCAATGTAAATCCGAACTTTATTCAAGAGTTGCATACTATTCTTTACACCATGATTACAACAAGAAGAAAAGAGTTTGATGTCGAGTATTCTTTGTGCAGGGAGTTGTATGGTGTATTTTTTGCACAAGGAGGTTGTATAATCATTGAGATGGGAGATCGAATTATATTGGTGTGTTCTAAATTTAAACACCAAAATTGTGTATAAAGGCCCTTTTTATTATTCACTGTTTTCAGTGAATAAACTAAGCTTAGTGTGGGAATGGTATAAAACAAAAAAAAATCACGAAATAATCAAAAAATTAAAGGCCTTTAGACCAGGAACTTGAAAAGAAACACTATCGGTATAGAATTAAGATAAAATTGAAGGTGACTCGAGCTTCAGATTGAGAACCACGAAGTAACAAATAAATAAACTAAATAAATATAAATGTTTCAGTTAAGAATTTCTGAAGGAAGGTCGTCTCTGTGCTGCAAGGTTGACGTATTGGTCATGAAATATTTATTCAGAGGACAATTATATCAAAGGACAGCACACCAAACCATCCTCCGGCTTCTTTCGAAATCATTCGTGCGCTAACGTACGGAGACGTACAAACAATCCCATCCTTCCAAATACTAATGAAGTGAAGGAACTGCATACTAATTAGTCGTACGTATACTGATTCGTATGGAGTATGCGCGCTTCCATTGTACTTGGAAGGACGGGATCGTGCGTACGTCTTCGTACATTACCGTACGAATGATTTCCGGCCGGCCTAAAGGTGTAAGTTTGTGTTCAATGTTTGGTCTCCTTCACGCCAATGTTACAGAACCGATTGCGATTGCGAACCTTGGTTTGCAGATAGCTGAAGATCCGAATTAACACAGGTTACTTTTGATGCCGCGATATGATATTCCCGCGGAATCGGTCTTTACGCGGGTGAAACCGCGGGTCGCAGCTAGCAAAAAATTACTGCAGCAACCAGGCTTATTTAAGAGGATCGTCTCCATTCTCTTACTCCATACAAACGTAGTTTAAAATTTCCTCCCTGGATGAAGACATTAGAGCAAATATGTTTATGCCATAAAACCTATATCTTTCATGACAATGCATCTACCTTTTTTATTTTTATTTTGTAATAAAAAAATAAAAAGGTAGATGCATAGTCATGAATGACAGATATAAGTTTTATGGCATAAACATATTTGCTCTAATGTCTTTATCCAGGGAGGAAATTTTAAACTACGTTTGTATGGAGCAAGAGAATGGAGACTATCCTCTTAATGATGACCATAAAACGGGTAGTATTACTTTTTATGTAAATACATATTATGGAAGCACATTCCAGAACCAGAAACAAAAGTTTATAGGTAGCACAAATACATGTTCGCGGCGGGAATCGAACCTTAAACTTCAGCGTCTAAGGCGAGTGTTTGCCTGCCGCACCACACAGTTCGTAAATAAGGACAGGTTTGTTTCTTTAAACATGATTACATGAATGAATGCTAGACGACCTTTGTTTTAAAGTAGCCTTTTCGGTTAAAAACCGTTAAAGATAATGAATTGATGACCTCTGTAGCGATGGTAAGTCGCGTCTCCCGGCTTCGGTTCCCGCTAACAAAATAATATGTAAATTTTCTGGATTCTGGGTTCCGACAGATAAAAACAACGCGATTAAAACCGGAAAATGAGTTTAATTCCAATCCTACATAGCGAATACAGATGAAAAGTCGATGATTAATTATTGATGATGAAATCTATCCGTTGTATGGCACCCATATTATAAGTCTAGTCGCTCAGTTTGCGACAAGATAGCGCTGTGTGAAAAGTCATAACATTGTTCATCAGATGCTTCCGGCATAGAAACAGGGTAAGCGTATCACATGGTTATAACAATGGTAAGTATTTTTTTCGAATTAGGGACATTGTTCATTGTTTAATTGCCTGCGCTTTCATTGTTCTAATTTTTGATGACTTATTCACAGCGCCGATCCCTGAGCCATTGCACTAATCATAACATAACACTTCATAAAGTTGGATAATAGTTGGTTGTTAAAAAGATCCTGTTGACACCTAGCGAAGCATGCGATTTACAAACAGACAGATTTACGGGCTACCGAGTGATTCTATAAGGGTGCGACCAGACATAGCGAGGCTTGTGTCGCGAATGGTTCGTGACGCATGTTTTACTGTCTGGGCGTGTGTGCTCACTGTGAGCATTCGAAACATACATATACGTTGCGTCTCAGTACGAGGCGTTTAATTGTGTACTCAAATGATCATACAGTTTATGTCGTTCGGAACGCATGGTCAGGTTCAGGCATGTGTGGTAACGCATTAGCAACGTACGCCTCGCGATATCTGGTCGAACCGTAAGGTTTCTAATTTTCTTTTGAAGTACGAAATCCTTAAAAGAAGAAGAAATAATAAAGACTTACCTATGCGTGCGCAAGAGCAAGCAGCGTAAGTGTCGTTGTATATGCCCGCGCCGATCCCCCCACTGCTCGTCGACCCGACGGTTTGAGCGACCGGGCGCGAAGGCCCTAGTACCTGACCACAAGAGAGCGCTTCGTCAACACACGGCAGCGTTTTCAGCCGCCCTATGTTGATGGTAAAGTAGGACAGGGTGGGTCAGGAAGGGAAAGTCTCAGAATATATGATGATGTTGTCTAGGAATTTAGTTTATAAAGAGAATTAATCAGAAGTGGGATTCTCAGTTTTTTTTAAATTTCAAGATCTCTTTTCAAAACTCAAAAGGAATAGATGTAGTAATTGATTTATAATCAGATAGGTTTTATTTTGTTTTCAGGATCGCAATTTAAGGAATAAGGATTTGCCAATAACCTTGACTAAGATCTAAGCAAAGGAGTATGGGATGGAGTATGGATACACCAAATGGTTACTGGGACCAACGTCTTGTTGAAAGACAATTGCCCAGCTGCCCCCAGCGTCTCTAATGATGCAAGTCAGATACAGTACAGTCAGTGGTTGAGCACTGCTGTAGGCCCGTCTACTGTGCTCTGTGAGACACAGCGACCTAAGGAAAAAAACTTAGAAATGCCACGGTCTTATCCCTGACCCTGTAGTATACACCGGGTTCGCACCCTTTATACTATTTTTATTGGAAGTCAAAGTTCACACGGGTCTCTTGATAGGGATTAAAACGAATTAAAAGTATGTACCTGTAATGGTGGCATGTTTAGTGTGAAACTTAATGTAGCTTAAAATTAAACAGTTTCTAGTTTTTAGGTCAAATCTTTAACAAAGGCAATTGTAATATTGACATTTGGCGATAAAACTTGATAAAATAAAACGTTTCTACTTTAAAAATTGAGTTTGCGGAATGTAATTTAGGTACTCAAAATTTGGTAAGACTACTGCTGCATTGACAGTTACAGTAGGTATAAGAAAAATGAATTATTTGGACGTAAGATTACATGTTTAAAAACCGGAAATTTCCGGTCGTCTTAAACTGAAGCTTCAGATTTCGAAAACACATTTCCGCTAAAACTCCCACCACGGCCACAATATTTGTGGCCCACACATGAACAATACATTGAATTTGTTATAAATAATCGAACCGGTTTGTAATATTTAGCAGAACCGAACCAGAGATCAGACAAATTGCATTTAAGATGAATTATGATAAGCCGCTTCTATGACGGCGGATTTCGATTCGCTAATGACATTCTGCGTACGTGACGAAAGGCGTTTGTGACATGATGCGTGTATCCTTGATAAACGCTAATATTCAAATATGTGCCTACGTAAAACAAAGGTGCCAGCTTTAATAAAGATAAACAAATAAAGAATAGATGTCATCTATTATCCATTTATAGTGTATTATACTGTTAGCAGACATCATAATGTAAATTATAAGTCGTCATTTATAATCTTAATAATCCTTTATTTTTATTCGAATTTATCTCATGTTTTGAAATCACTATCACACCAAGCCTATTTATCTATTTAGTCATACGACCTTAGCATGATATGCGTGTTTCGTATTTAAAACACAATATCCTTAAGCAAACTTTAAGGCTATCTGAGCCATTTAAACCAAAAGTAAACGTCGCATTGTAAAATATTTTATTTCTTAATAATTCTGTTGGCTTACACGCTTTGCTGCGAACTAAATAAACTAAGGAAGAAATAAATTAGCAATGAAGGAGACTGAAGAAGTCTGAAGTTGGAACGTAACGGTCGACGTAACGGAATACATACTATTATCTTAAGCTGTTTAGCCCAACCCTCCGTCAAACTAATCTAACATGATGGTGGGAGCAGCCTCATGCCGAAGTAACACTACCTGTTGTACAGACCGGAGAAATAAAGCCGCTCACCACTCGCACCTCAGAAAGGAGCTATGGCCAGTAGAGCAACCTCGCTGATGCCGGCCGGGCCGGTAAAAATGGGTCAGTTTAACGATTGTTTCCATAGCGCGAAAGAGTTGTATGTCTATGAAAACAACCAAGGCACGCTCACTTCCCAGCATTGGTACATCCAACTGCCTACCAAGTGCCCTATTTAATCCTGGTTAGGACCGGACTTCCCTAGCTAGCGAGGAAAAAGTGGGTGATAGATAAGTTGATAACAAAAACGATGTTTAACATCATTTTCACAATAAAGAAAGAAAAATATTGAATATGTAGTAAGTAGTCACCTGCCTTATCGTTGTAATTCACGGTCGACAGCATATATGGCCGTGAAAGCTAGGTTGCAAAGATGACGATATACTCCGCGCCAAACAATGGCTGATAGTTATTATTGAATACTCGCCTGTGTGCGGAGGCGGGGATTATTACATTTTTATTTATATTGTTGGCTATGAATTCCCGACGACGTTGTTGAACCGTTTTCGAAAAAAACTGAACAGAGCTGAGGTTTAAGTTAATTTAAGTTTCGCTGTGCCTTTTTCCGCACTTAGCCTCACAATTAAATAAAAAAAAATCATTTATTTCCACAAGTAAGTCTACATTAAAGTTAAACACTATCTCTCCACACTAGGCGATGCCTGTCCTGTGGAGAGACCAATTAGACAATTAGGCCATTGTACGTGATTTCTTAGAGGGGTTAAGGAGTAAGACACCACGGGAGCTTACTCCGGATTGGCGAATGTTCCATGCCTTCAGACCATGGTGAATCCTAGGACATGTCGGTTTCCTCACGATGTTTTCCTTCACCGTTGGAGCGATGTTATTAGCGCACAAAACTTTTTCTTATAGAAAACGACATCGGTGCGCGGTCGGCCAGGATTCGAACCCACGAGAGCCGAGACCTAGTTGATACATTTAACTCTAGGTGCACTGCCTACCACTCAAGCTGTTACAGTTCTACTCCATCCAAAGGTTGTCTGGAAGAAATCGCTTTCAGCGATAAGGCCGCCCATTTGTGCAACTTAATTTTAAGCTTGTTTATTATTTACTTTTGTATATGTGTTTTGTATTTTCTTTGTTTATGTTGTGCAAATAAAGATTTCTATCTATCTATCTATCTACATTTCAGCTATAGAATAGTTAAGTACCCAGATGCAAGCCTGTGTCATAGCAATAAAATGTAGACTCGATCATGTCAGAACTCTGAATTTCACGTTTGAATCGTTTTGTTTACCCAATTTTTGGCACCGCACGGTACTCGTAGGTATACATTACAACGGAGTCTTTATATTATTACGGTATTCATACGTAACGGACAGTAATTTTCAAATAGAAAGTGAAACTGGCAAAGAGTACCCGGTAGGAATGCATGTTTGTTTATTCATTTGGAATTATAATTTTAAAACAAGGTTTAATTAATTTGATGGGTTACATTTTCATTTAGTTGTTGTTTGACTATTTAGTTATTTTTTTCAGTTAAAAGTTAGTCTGCTTAAAATTGTGTTGAAAGTTTATATTAAGTGGCATTGATCGAACGACGAAATTGTATTAGAACGGTCTTCATTGTCTGGTACCCATATTTAGAGCCTAGTTGCTTAATTTGAGGCTAAATGGCACTTATAACGTCCTGTTTTTTGTTGTTACATTGTTATTTTGATCAAAAAAATCAGCTGTTATAATAATATACGCGTACGTACCTACATGTGCTAATGATAAAAATTTGCAGTTTCACTATATCACCTTTGAACAACATTCAGTTATCATCAAAATGACGTAGTCAGAGTGTATACTATAGTGATTATCATGGACTTACGCAACTAACTCGGGTTTATTGACACAGGGCACAGTTAGCAAACAAGAATACTTGTACAGTGCAGACTCAGTACAGTGCAGTGTATCCCGGCTTAGAAATTGGTTGCCTGCAAGTATCGCCCATAGGCGATAAGGCTTCCCATTGTGCCACTTTATTTTTAAGTTTGTCTTTGTATAAATGTTTGTATTAAGTGTTAATCAGTCTAATTATCTAAATTAGGGTTACACCATCTCTTCCCGTGGGTGTCGTAAAAGGCGACCTAGGGACCTAGGGGAGACTAGCAAACCTAGAGTTCTCCCCGCGCGGTAGCGGGTAAACTGCTTGGTCCCTAGGTGAGTTGGTGTCAGGCAGCCGGCCGTAAAGGGTTTTGATTTCCACGGGACTTACGTGGGTGAAACCGCGGGACTCAGGTAGTCACACATAAACTTACGTAACTATTTAAGGGTTATTGACACAGTGCAGACCGTAAGTAAACAAGAATCTTGGAACGATTTCAGAAATATAACTATAGTAAACCTTGGAACTGTTCAAGGTTGACTGTTTCTATCTATATGTGTACCATATGACTTGAAGGATAGTCTCTCAGTTTTTCCCTTGGGAATATCGGAACGGAAAGTAGTGTTGTCTCACTCTATCAAAGTAGCCTTGTGTCGTCTCACTCTATCGCTACCTAACAATAAATCTAAAATCCGACTTTAATATATATCTAACTCTAAAAATAAAGAAGTTTCATACAACCCTTCAATCCTCATGTACACAATTAAATAAAAATAATAATAATAAAATTTGTTTATTTCCACAAAAATGTACAAATACAATTGGAGGGTGAATTTCCAGAAATCCATTTTTAGTGAAACCCTACATCTATAAAGGAATCCCCATTCAAATTTTGAGACTCCTAACGCTTGTAAATAGATTCTGAAATATGGTGGTGCTAATGAATCAGTGATTCGATACGTGTGAAGCTGTGAAGCCAAGGGGGTGGGTTCGAGAATTGGAATAAACTATTTTTTTTTGTATAATTTTACTAACTTAAAACGCCGCCCGTATCTATTACTTGAAAATTGTTTAGACCCTAAGTATCGTAGCGAGCGACATCTGGTAGCAAATAAAATATAGGAAACCCTAATTCTGAAGTTAATAACCTTTAGGCATTCTATGTCCTAGTAAATTACCATATTATGTAGCTAACAGAAATACAAAATACCGTTAGGAAAAAATAAACATGTCGCTATATCCGGCCGGCGGCGCTCGCGTCGGTGTATTCTGTCTATTTTTGGAGCAAGTGGGCGATAGGTAAAGTTAAGGCCACGCCAAAACCTCAGCTCTCCATATAAGGGGGACTAGCTGTGTCCCGCGGTTTTACCCCCATAAGTCCCGGTGACGACTACATTGCATAATGAACACACTCTCCAAATATCAGCCTGTCTACTATGAGGGGTTTGGGCTGTGTGTGATGGATGACTGATGAGTCACTCAAGCTCTCTACTATGAACGGTTTAGGCTGTGCGTTGGTCAGTTAGTCAGTCAGGGCAAAGCCTTTTATAGATATACGGAGAGTAACGTCCGTCGTCGTTGCGTTCACGGATTTCGCTTGGTCCAGTGTTTATTTTAGGGTTCCATACCAAATTGTGATAATGGTACGGAACCATTCGTGCGCGAGTCGCACTCGCACTTAGCCGGTTTTAGTAGTTACAACGCTTACCTATAAATTAAAGAAAAAAAGGAAAATCGCAGCCGCAGCTACCTGTAGCTTACATATTAAAGAAAAGATATGCGAAGAATTTTTCGCGCCAATAACTCTACTTTTTTAATGCTGCAGTGAAAGTGAGAGAACAATACATGCTTCGTTGCATAGCATAACTCTTTTGTACAGAGCAGAACATGTGTCTATTTTCTTATTTTATTATTATTGTAGCCGCACTCCACGGTTTCACCCGCGTAATTTACGATTCCGCAGGTATCTATCTACATACCAAGTTTCATCGCAATCGGTTTAGCGTAATTTTGCGGGAAGGAGCAACAGACACTTTAAAATATTAGTAAGAAAGAGCAGATAGACACGCTATATTATTGTGTCGATTGACAGTCTTGCTATTGCTAATAAAAATATCAAATTGTGAGAACAAATATAGTGTGGTAAAATCGATACAAAAGTCTATAATTCAATAAGAATCGATAATTTTTCAGTAAAAATAGACATTTTAATGAATTCCTGTTAAATGGTTCATGTATATATAGAGAATTTTCGACCAAAGCATTTTTATATGAAATTTTTGATATGATCCTCTATTGATAGACTAATAAAATTAATAGGGTAGATAGCTAATGAAGTAAGGAAGTTTTTGAAGTTGGTTTGGAAAAAAATATATATGCGAGTTTCTCTTTTAATTGCTCTTTAAAGTGTTTATAGCTTTTTGTCTACGCTCTCTTTATGAAATACTTTTTTTATTTGTAACAGGTAACATGACCCTATTATTCAGCTCCACATTTGAAAAAAAAATCAGCCAATTATCTCAATTATTAAAGTTAGTATGAGTAAATAGGTCTCAGTGGTCGCATTTTAGTAGAAACAGACAGACAGCGAAGTCTCAGTAATAGGGTCCCGTTTTTACCTTTAGGTACGGAACCCTAAAAATGAGAAAAAAGGCCATAACTCCTAAACTACGAAAAATCGCGGATCATACATGGGGGTGATTCGGGTACCCCTTAAGGTCCTCTACCTCTGGACTTTCGCTTGACACTCGTTTCTGGGACACCCTGTATATTTACAAGTCGCACATAGACCTGCCGGACGGAATAGTTTTCCCGGACCGCTTACCAATGTTTTTGGTTGAGCGTTAGATAAGGAAGGCAGAGGTAGGTACATACCAATTTAAAACCAGTTTATAAAACAAAAATTTTCATCTCTTGTTTTCGTTAATAAATTGCGGCGTACATAAACGTTATTATCATTTGAAAATAGAACAGTATTATGTATTTGTGTTATGTATGTATACATGTATTGAACTGATAAAAATGTGTTTGCGCAAGTACCTAGTTGCTCTGGATAAAGAGAATTCGTTTGACTTCTTTAAATAAATAAATATTGCACGACGTTTCACACAGCGCAATCTAACCCCAACTAAGCACTAGGCTTGTACTATGGGTACTAAGACAAAAACATTTGCCATATTGAGATGTCAGGAATTGATAAAAAAAAGCAAAATGTCTAACTATAATTTAAATTTCATAAAATTGTCAATTAAAAAGAAGGATTTCCCATTATGTATGTCGACACAATACATGTGCGAGAAGAAGAACTTTCTCGAAACGTATTATGCCAAAAAGCTTGTAACCGATTTGTTTCCGCGGCGTAACGTTAAAACACGTAAATATTATGACCCCTATTACGTGAAAGCTATGGAGTTATGGACCGGTGCCCAATTTTTTTTGTCTTCAAGGCAACCCGCTGTATTTAGTACCTACGCCGATCGTGAACTTGAATTCATTAAAAACAGACAGACAAGCGAGGTATAAGGTAAAGGTAACTAGGGCATGCAATATCGGAAGGTTTTCAATCCCGGGGCGATATCGATATTAAGAGCTCAATCCCGGGATCCCGGGATTGATACTGGGATTTTAGATATCGTTAAAAAAGCGAATTTAATACAATAAAAATGTGTTAAATATAAAATATTTAATATATTTAAGACTCTAGTGGTTTCATTACGTAAATAAGTTACCCCGAGGGCCGTCCACCCCATCATTTTGGAAATATGGCGGACAAATAGCCTAAACCCGAAAGTGTCTAAACTTTCGCGACAAATTCTAGGCGCACCACTAAAATGATGTTAGCAGACAAATTTTGCATGCGAGCTTGTATAAAAAATACTTGTCTTAAAAATTGCAATGAATCACGTTACTTTTATTGTTTTAAACATTTTAAGAAACTCCCTACGCTTCTAAATCTTTACAGATCTCTTCCTCAGGCGAGGATTAATTTGGGTTTATTTTTAATAGTTCTATTCAATCATTCCATGAGGAAAAATATAGCTAAAAACCTTAATTTATACCCAAATAGTAAATTGCTCAAATCTCGATATCGGATCACTCAATCCCGGGATTATAATATCGAACTTTTGCGTCCGAGATCCCGGGATTACGATATCCCGGGATCCCGGGATTCATGCCCTAAAGGTAACCCATATGAGATCATCATAATATGGGTTCCTTTTTTTACCTTGTACCCTTTTTTACCAGTGGAAATGATAATAGATACATTTTTATAGGAACAGACGATAAGGCCGCCCATTGTGCCACACTGGATTTAAAGTTTTCTTTGAAGTATTTGTGTAAAATTTGGTAGATTAAAGCAACAAATTAATAAGTTTTGTATCAGTTGTATTACTCGTTGTCCTACCCTAGGTGATGGACGCGACGCGATATAATGGCGAGCATAGTATGCTTATGAATGACAAAAGTTACTAAAAAAGTTAGCCTATGTTACTCAGGGTGAATGTAGCTTTCTAATGGTGAAAGAATTTTTGAAATCGATCCAGTAGTTTCGGAGATTACCCCCAATATACATACATACATACATGTTACCAACGTTACTTCTTTATAATATTAGTACAGATGTGACAGATTTACGCGACAACGTAGGCCACAATCGCAACAACTAATGTATTTGAGATATTTTCGCGTCGAGTTTCGTTGCCTTATACCTTAGCCTTATACTAGAGCGGTCCGTGTCCGGGCCGGCGCGGCGCGGGCGGCTGCGGGGACGGGCTACTTTTGTTTGAAGACAACACGGACGCGGCACGGACAACAGTAAACACAAAAGCTGTCTTCACACATACACAAGTAGCCTATTTCCCGCTCCGGCCCGGACTCGGCCCGGTCTAGTATAAATCATCCCTGTCCCTGGCCCAGTCATCTCAGTAAGACAACGGGTTAAAAATAAACGAAAAGTTGTTTATTTAGTATTTTTACATTGTTTGTATTTTTTTACATATTCGTCGACTACTTCGCAATATTAGAGGCGCTAATTATATTCGCAAATCAGATAGGTAAAACTACAAGGTCAAATAATGAAACAATAATAATCTACCAATGTTTATAATTTCGCTTACAATTTTTAAATTTAATTCTTGGATAATTAATTAATACATATTAAATTTGTAAAGTGTGGGAGTAATAAACGTTTTATTTATTTACTTATACAAAGGATAAAAACGGGACCCTATTACTGAGACACCGCTGCCGCTGTCTGTCCGTTTGTCACCAGGCTGTATCTTATGAACCGTGATAACTAGACGGTTCAAATTTTCACAAATGATGTATTTCAGTAGACGCTATAACAACAAATACTAAAAACAAAATAATTGTAATATCCGTATTTCCGCCATTTGGTAACTGATAAGTCACGGGCGGAGCGCTGTCGCAGCGCAGTAGCGTTGCAAATTTCTTCATAACCAAACGCCTAATTCTGTGGTTGTTATGGTAAACGTATATCAAAGTGACGATTGATCTAATATGGAGTTGTTGGTATTTAGAGGATAGGAAGACGGTAGCAAACAAAACAAGTTCACATTCCACGGAAAAATCGAAATTGCACCCGAGAGCCCAGTACCCACTGCGAGTATCCGGCCACTAAGTCACTGAGGTCGTCTGCAATATGGGGGTCATGCGAGGAGAAAACAGACGGCAAAGAACCGGCCACACTACAGAATAACTAATAGTTGGTAAGACAAATGACGTCATCGAGATTCTTTGTCGATCGTGCATACATACTACTATAAATGACGCAAAATTTGTTAATGGGTCAAGGTATGGATTTCTAATACAACGTCAAAAGGTGTAGGTGCAGTCTGGGGATTTTTTTGGAACTATTTCTAACTAAAATTGTTATTATTCTTTTCAGACATCATAGGATTACTAACACCAAGGATCTTTGTAACACCAATTTATGTACCCTTATTCGCAATAAGTGAATTATGATTATGATTAGGATTCAGTCGTAGTGATTTTCGGGCATTTTGGGAAAATGTCTTTTTGATATTCAGGCATATTGAAAATGAGGTATTTTGAGATTTAGTCCTACTCTCAACTCTACACTAGGTGAGCCACACCACTTTAAGAAAAAAAAAGTAGTAGAGAAACATTTTCTCAGTCGATAAAATATTTTTCGTGCTCGTATGCTATCGCTATCACTGGTGTCTAGTTGCACAACTAATCAGGCAATTTGTATGCATTTTATTTGCTGGTAGTAGCGGCTGGCTGCGCATGCGCACCCATGGTGTCCCAGTGAAGGCCATATTGCCCTAAAACTTCAGTTTCGTAATATGCAAAGAAGACAAATATTACCTAAACACCGTTCACAGTATAATTAAGAATTACAAAAACAATACACACACGTTTGACGTAACTTTGCCAAATTGCGTTAGCGCCGAGCCGTCTCACGTTTACGAAACATACTCATCGGGTGAGTACAGACTAGACAGACAGTATAGACTGCATTTGCTAAATCCTTTCTGTGTATTGTAACTTTTGTAACGCTCTTACGAATGGTACATTACAGGTAAAAGTTCAGTTTCCAGAGCATTTCAATGTTATGCGTTCCTGCGAATGCTCGGCGCTCTGTTCAGCGTAATGCTCACAGCGAGTGTGCATTTACCCGTAACATTTCGTTGTACCTCGCGTTTAGTGTTTTCTGTTTTTGCTATCGATAAACTATCGATTTAATTGATTTTGCCTTAACTATCGATAGCGGACTATCAATCAGCAACACTATCTTGTATGGACAAACATAAAAAATAACCGGGACAAACACAGCCATCAATTAGTACCAACCTATTTTAGTTAACACGTACGTGTACGCGTCTCATGAATGTGAATAAAATAACCTTGGAATTTGAATATATTCAACGTAAATAAGTCTTTGAGTTGGTATCTCTGGCGCTTGCGACGCAGACGGCTACGGGTTCGATTCCCTTCAACAAATATTTGATTTATTTCAATCATATAGATTTAATAATCAAAGCGATAAAATGTTTTGTCCTGACCGACTGACTGAGTAGGTTGATCCATCAGTCAGTCAGCACAGCCTAAAGCGCTGAAACTTGGAGAGTGTGTTGTTTATAATGAATGATGTAGGAATCCGATAAGAAAAAGTTTTTAGATATTCCCATGAGATCGGGACTTACGCGGGTGAAACCGCGGGAGACAGTAGTTGATAATAATGTATGTAACAGCTTGACGACTACTATCTCACCAGACCATAGGAATAATGTGATCTAATATTTAGCACGCTTACCTCGAAAATGACGAACATAAAACAAAAAACTATTTATAGTTTCGTGATGATGTCAGAAAATCGTCGGTAATACATATTAATAGGTACTACTAATACGTAATTGGGCAAAAACTAAACTAGATATTTTAACCGACTTCTGAGCAAGGAGGATCTTAATTGGGTTGCGGCTATCATTATCATTATTTTTTAGGCCCGTTTGTCAGTTGATCACCTACCTACTTGATGATGGCTCGGTCGATTTTAACGATTGTTTGATAGAACTAAGCCGCGGACAAACGGACAAGAGGAAACTATTAGGGTTTCTTGTTGACCACGAAATCCTAAAAAAATATACCGGCACGATAAAACGCCCCGATAATAGAAAAAAAAAGAAATAAATTGTGCATGGTTTTCGTATGTTTGAAAATGTGCGCTATAACCGTTCTCGCGGGAATGCATTTCGAAGTACCTAACACAGCTTTAAATATTTCTATGTTTATACCTACTACCTACTAAGGTAATGATTAGTTACTTATTTTCTCACAATAAAACCGGCATAAATCAGAGCTACTACGTTCCTACATAAATAAATAACCCTAAGGAATGTTGCGAGGAACAAAAAGTAGAACCACTATCCCACGACTGGGGCCTTACTAATAGATCTAAATAACTCGTGCAGCTCTCTAAACAGGACTGATTAAATTCTCCATTTTAAAAAGGGAAAAAGAAAACAAGTTCCTAGGGTGGCTTTTAACTAAAATAATACATGTAATTATAATAAGGTACATACGAAAGAAATATTTCTTGCTAGTTTTTTTATTGCATACTTTGTTGGGCGCGAAATTGATTTTTTTTTCTAGTTTTTTTCGGAAAATAATCAAATTGAACATAATTCAATTGCCTAACGTTTTCGCTAAATGAAGCATGCTCGGGCCTTGTTGGTAAAGTTAAATAGGTAGATAATGGAACGAGCTCCAACCCATATCCCATAATGGCTGCACCAGTTTATAAATCGGAACAGAACCACTCCGCTTAGCGACACAAACGGTTCGGGGAGAGGTGAGTATCAGCGATTCAGCGGCCGAAGCGTCTTATCAAGTCACGCTAACAAAAACCTAAGTACCTACCTACATACCTATAATACTAAAGAAAGACTACAAAAACTACCAAGGCGGACTTGTTTTTTATCCCTCCTTTTCACCTTGACAACGTAGGTATCATAAGTAAGTACCTACCTAAGTAAATCGAGCGTAACGTTCTTTTACGGCAATAAATTAACAAGCTGCGCTTAGCATTTTTACCCGTATAACTTCTGAGAGCGCGGGGATATCGGGACAAAATGTAGTCTAGATTTTAATTATAAAGTGTTTCCTGCACAGGAATACGTGCCGATGCGCAAAACGAAAGAAAGCAATTCCTAAATTTATCTCGACCGGACAGGCACCTGTGGCGCAATTGGATAGCGCGGTACAACGGTTTTGTATGGTTGCAGGTTCAAGTCCAGTCGGGTACAAAACATTTGAAAAGCATTTAAAAAGAATGTACTCGTATTTGTTTTCGAGAACTCTAACTGTCTACCTTCCAAGATTTATCGCAAACGGTTCAGTAGTTTTTGCATGAAATTGTAACAAACATGAAGAGTCCGGAATTAAGATTTTAGAATCTTAAACGAAACTACGCTAAATTTTAACTCGATGAAACTGGATTTAGTAATCGATATCACTATTAAAATAGGTAGGTATTGTAGATTCGGTTATCTCGCGTGCCTAATCTAATAAGCCCAGGAAAGACGCGCAATTTGACTGCGATGTCTGTGGTTTGGCTAGTAAAACTCCGGCTTAATTTAAAACTACGCTGCAAAAAGTGGCAAATTCGATTCCAACTAAAAAATCTACCTTAAATATTCCACTATTTCTACCCTCAAGTAATATTTTCATTTATTTAGGGGGCGTCCATAAATTACGTGAGGTGTTTAAGGGGGGGAGGGGGTCGAGTCAAATCTCATCTAATCTTACGTTGGGGAGGGGGGGGGGGGGTCTCGGCAAATATCACGCAATTTTTTTTCTGATTGAAACAAAAATAAAAATTATACTATTTTGGTCCTTTTAATCCAGATTGTACACACTGAAAAAAAAAATTCTGCTACCGGAGCTGTATTTTACTGCTCCAGTAACTGAACACACTCAGCACACGCTGAAGTTTTTTTTTCTTTTTACAATAACAATCCAACGCGTTTACGTAAGAAACCCACATTTTGAAAAATCTCACGTGAGATTGGAGGATGGGGGAGGGGGTTGAATAAAATTTCACGACATCTCACCAGGGAGGGAGGGGAGGGGAAGAAAATGTCAAAAAACACCTCACGTAATTTATGGACGCCCCCTTATCTGTAGCCTGTCACGGCCTTTGCCGTTGCCTTTGCCATCTTTGATTTCACCGGTCTCTACATAGTCCCAGTTGGGTCCAGTTCCTAAAGTAGAGTCCAGCTCGTCCCGCCATCTTCCGGGCCTAGCGCGGGCGCGGGGTCACGGTATGTGGAACAATATTAATCTCAATTTAGGTATACTATTTTGTACTAGCCTACTTTTGAAGTTAAGTTCCCTCCCTGTTTTTACCCGACTACGGCAAAAGGAGGATTATGTTTTAAATGTTAGTATGTTTGTCTGGCCCTCAAGCAAATAAATGAAATGAAATAATGTATGGTTATGTTACTAAATGGAAAGGGTACATACCTAATTCAAGGAAAAAAATGTATTTATTGATATCTCTAGTCGCATGTTTCCCCCAAAACGTAATTACTTAATCCTATTAATTATACTAATATTATAAATGTAATAGTCTGTGTGCAAGTGAGTAAATGAGTATGTTTGTAACTCCTTCACGCATAAACTACTAAACCGGTTGTGAAAAAACTCGGTATGGCGATAGTTGGATGTCTAGTAACACAGGCGGTTTATCCCGATATTCCCGCAGGATCGGGACTAGGGCGGGTGAAACTGCGGGCGCAGCTAGTGAACAATATATCTACATCTAGGGTAGGAAGTAGGTAGGCAAAATTTTTGCCAATTAGGTAAATGCTTATTGCGCGTAATTATATTTGAATAAGCGAGGTTTAAGATAAGTTTGTAGCATTATTAATGAAATTTATGGATATTAGTATTAATAATTAAAATTTATTGCGTCTTAATGTCAGCAATCAGCTATACAAAAGAAGTAGAATCAAAATTATAATTTTATATATGATACTAGCTGCGTCCCGCGGTTACACCCGCGTAAGTCCCGATCCCGCGAGAATATCGGGATTAAAAGTAGCCCATGTTAATCAGGGTGAATGTAGATTTCTAGTGAATGGTGAAAGAATAATTGATATCGGTCCTATAGTTTTTGAGTTTATTCTTTACAAACATAGAGACACACAAAAATACAAATCTTTCCTTGTTATAATATTAGAAAGATTCTTGAATCAGCGGGAGATATAAAAATTTTGTACAGACAAAAGCAATAAATTGTCTTTTTATGGAACTTATTATATTCAACAGATGTCATAAACACTCAGTTGGTCTTTTAACCAAATTATAATAGGTATGATCTAATTTACGCTAATAACACCTTTGACACCTCAGTCTAACAGCTAACACCTTATTAAAATTCTTCCGTAAATTATTGTGAAAACCTGTGCTAAATCTGTGTTTTTTTAACTGGAAACTATGCAGGATTGTTCATTGATAACCAATAAACAAATTAATATATAGTGACTTAACAGTGTTGCGGATTTAAGTGATATTTAAACAAAAACAATTATCAAAATATTCCGTGAGTCGAGTGAATGACATTGCAAGTTACGCACGCACCGCACAGGAGTCTCACGGTTGCTGCTACCGCGTAAGCGCTAGATTGGCTTGCGTACTGGCGGCCGGTGCATGCGACGCGTCATAGCTGCATTCGACAAGGATTATTTACCTCAGAGCAGACACTTGGTACATCTGAGATCTATAATGAAATGTGCTGGATGTTTAAAACAGGCGGCGAGCGATAATGTATTTCGCTGCACGAGTCCTTCGTGTAAGAAATATTTTTGTTTCGCCTGTATTGGCACGTCTGTTTCGTCCCTATCGGTGGCCACGAAAAGAGTCTGGATTTGTCCTGGCTGCAGCGCGGCACAAGGAAGAGGAGGGGATAACAGTCACACGCCGATCGCTCCGATGAAGAAAACCGGTGAGTTCATACGAACAGATGATGACACCTCGACCCCCCCGGTGGTGGGGGGCGGCGAAGGGCTTGAGTTGACGGTCATTACGCAACAGCTGCGCCAGATAACCATCAAACTAGAAGAGGTAACGCAGTCTCTGAATTTATCCCACGAGCGGATGGAGGAGCTCGTAGCTACCATACAGGCTAATGAAAGCCGTATAAAGTACTTAGAAAAAAGAGATGAGGAGCTCAGATTTCTGAAAACTGCAGTAGCTCAACTGAAAACCGAGCTCAACTCCCAGGCTCAAAATGGGCTCGTTAATGAGATAGAGTTGATTGGCTTGCCGGAATCCCAGGCCGAGAATCTACAACATACTATCCAATTAGTAGGCACTAAACTGGGAGTAGAGTTGAAAGAGCAAGATGTTGATTGGGTCAGCCGCGTCGGCCCCCGCCCGCGTCCAATTACGACGGACCTAGAGAGCCGGATGCCGCGTCCAGTAGTTGTCCGTCTTCTGCGGCGTTCGAAGCGAGATGAAGTTCTTAAGGCAGCTAAATCACGAAAAAATATCACCAGCACAGATTTGGGAGATCCGGGTACTTCGCGAAGAGTATTTCTAAATGAACGCCTTACAAAGGAGAACAGGATGTTATTTCGTGAAGCAAGAATCCGCGCTAAAAAAGAAGACTACTCTCACTGTTGGTGTAATCAGGGTGCGATCTACGTCAGAAAGAGAGATGGAAAACCAGCGATACATATACGAACGCAGAGTGACCTTGATAATGTTTTTCGTAACTCTAATAATGGCGAGCCAAGCACCTGTACATAATTATAAAACTTTATTCTGTCAACTTAAAGGTAGAATACCATTAATGTGGTTTATTTTTCTGCTAAAAAAAGAACACGATTGTCTCGCTCAGATACTTGCTTGTTTTTACTACGTTATTAACTGTGCACCTCTTACATATACATATATCTATCTATTATTGTTATATATACCATTATATACATTATTATATATACTATACAAAGTTATATTTGAATGTCAATCTTGTTTGATTGTCATGGCAACACTCTATATGGAAACACAAAACACTACACTGATTAAATCAAATGCTCTCAACTTCAGACTTAGGCTCTCGGTAGTACTTTTAGGCCTAGTAACTCAATGCAAACTTATGACACCTAATAATCATAAGATCTCCCAGTACTGTGTCTATCGGTATAATTTTTGGATAAACTCAATACAAAAATGATTCAAATAAACTCAAATAATATTGGAGATGATTTGGATACAGTTCAAATAGAAACTTTGGTGATGAATGAACCCGAACAATGTAAAAACTTTTTTACAAATGAACACAATTTTAAAATTCTCACATTTAATATTAGAAGCATAGGGAAGAATTTTAATCAATTTCTTATATTCCTGTCTCGGATAGGTACTCGTTGTGACATCATTATCCTTACAGAATGTTGGCTGAGCGACATCACTGTTCTGCCGCAATTACCAGGTTACAGCCCACATAGAACCCTTAAAGTAAATAATCAAAATGGAGGCGTAGTTGCTTATATAAAAGAGTCACTTAATGCTTTGGTATCAGAGCCTATGCTTGATGAAGCTGAATGTTTGCAAATAAACATATCTCGATCGTTGGTAGTACTTGGCATATATCGCTCGCCCTCATTTGAGAACCTAGATAATTTCTTAAGATCTTTAGAAGGCCATATTAATGTGCTCAATATCAAAGACACGCCATTTATTATAACAGGGGACCTGAATGTTAATATATTATTGGATGTAGCAGAAACAAAAGATAGAACGAAATACTTGCAAAGCATTGACTATATGGGTTTTATGGCTGAAAACGGCTTTCTGCCGGCGATCACACAACCTACTCGAGATTCGTCTTGTCTTGATCATGTTTATGCAAAAGATTTATATCAATCAAGTGTGGGTGTCGTCTGTAAAACGTATATCACTGATCATCATGTCGCATTGTTTGGTACTAACCTCACTAAACAAAAAGCTGTCAGACCTCCTCGCTTTGTTTTGAAAAGGGATGTGAATGGTATTAAAAATGACCTTGCAAATGTAAACTGGGTGGATCTTCTAAGTGATTGCCGAGACGTTAATCAAATGACAGATACGTTTAATAAAAACCTGATGGACATTATACATAGGCACACTCGTATGGTAAAAACCCCTAGATCGAGATACACTCTAAAGCCCTGGATCACTCCAGGACTAATTAAATGTATGAGACAACGTGACAGACTACATAGACTAGCAAAAGCTAACCCAGCTAATGAGGTAGCCCAATTAACTTACACAAGATACCGAAACTTTTTTATTGAATTACTCAGGTCAGTTAAATCAGACTACGAAGCTGCTGAATTAGATGCAAATAAAAACAACCCAAAAAAACTGTGGCAAACGATAAGAGGCATCTGTCATTTTAATCCTCAGCGGGGGGAGGCCAGTGAACTTTTGTCACTTGCAGGCAGTAACAACGACGTGGAGTCTCTTAACATCTGTAATACTCACTTCACTACTACAGGGCACAAACTGGCTAATAGAATACTACAAAACAACAATAAAACGGAGTCTGAATTGGCAACACAAGTCAGGATTCACCAAGCTCCGGCAGAATCATTTTTCTTACACCCTACTGATTACAAAGAAATCGAAAAACTAATCATGGGTTTAGTTGACAATAAAGCTCCTGGCATCGATAAAATAAGTAATTCTTTACTGAAGGACATAAAAGAGTTTATAATTCAGCCTTTATATTTAATCTTTAACTGTAGCTTGTTGAACGGAATTTTTCCAGATGCTTGGAAAATTGCAGTTGTCTGTCCGATACATAAAGGTGGACCTAAAAATAATGTAGATAATTATCGTCCTATTTCTCTTTTGTCGGCATTCTCTAAATTACTAGAGAAACTAGTGAATATGAGACTGACGAGTTTCTTGGAAAGCCGGAACATAATTTCTGACCGCCAATTCGGTTTCCGTAGGGGAAAGTCTACAGAGGATGCTGTGTCACTACTAACATCTTTAGTGGCATCTCATTTGGACGGGAGGCAGCAGTGCATCGGGGTGTTTCTAGATTTAGCTAAAGCCTTTGACACTGTCTCCGTTCCGATTCTACTCCGGAAGCTAGAAAGCGTTGGTATTAGAGGTGATCCTTTGAATTGGTTTCGTAGTTATTTGACGGAGCGGAGACAGTGTGTAAAGGTAGGAGACACGCTTGGAGACTCTCAAGCAATTAATTTTGGAGTTCCTCAAGGAAGCATACTTGGGCCAACGTTATTCATCTTATACATCAATGACATTCATCAATTGTCAATGAGAAATGCAAGTGTCATATGCTATGCTGACGACACGGCAATTCTTTTTAATGCAAAGACATGGAATGAGACGTTGTCAGTGGCGGAGCAGGGGATGAACTTTGTACACCAATGGTTGCAAAGCAATCTCTTAACACTGAACACAAGGAAGACTATGTACTGCTGTTTTCATAAAACATTGGCCTCTGCCCCTCCAGTGTCGTTACCAGCTATGAAAATACATATTTGCAATGGGGTGGCTCTGTCTTGCAACTGTGACGAACTCACAAGAGCGAAGGTTATTAAATACCTCGGGGTTACGCTCGACGAACATTTGTCGTTTAAACAGCATATACATAATCTCTCCGGCCGAATAAGGAAAACTATAACAATAATGAAGCAGTTACGTAATTCGGCAAATTTCGTTACACTAAAATCCGTTTACTACGCTCTTTGCCAGTCATTGATCATGTACTGCATTACTTGTTGGGGATCTGCAGCCAAAACCAACTTAATACAAATTGAAAGGGCACAGAGATCGGTGCTTAAAGTAATGTTGAATAAGCCTCGCAGGTACCCAACAGAGGATGTGTACAGGGATACTGACGTGCTTAACATACGCCAATTATTTATACAAAAAACGTTCCTATCCATGCATAAAACCCTACTAGATTCTGACAAATTTGATTCTTTATCACAGAGAAGAGTTTACTGCCTTCCCTATGTTACTATTAAAACTAAATTTGCAAACCGTTTTGGTGAATTTAATAAAATTCACATTTACAATACAGTAGTGAGGCATTGCAGAGCTGATTTTCGGAAACTTGCAGTTCGCCAAGCGAAACCAATTGTTAGGAAATGGCTGTCTGGTATTGGTTATGATGAAACGGAGCGGATAATTACAATATTACAATGATATATATGTATACTATATCTATATATATAAATTTTATTTATTTATCACACAATATATATTTTTATTTGTTTGTGTATGTATGTGTGTATATATTATATATGGATTATATATAAATTATGTAATATACCCATCTTTTATTTTAAGCATTAGATACTATCACATTATACTTGTTTTTCTTTTTAATGGATGTACATAACTTACAATATTTTCATATTATGCTACTTATTGTTGGACGAGGGTGTAACAAAAATCATATTCTTTGTAAAGTCGTTTTAGACCCCTACGATACAGGCGTAGCCTAGTGTGGGGATCGTTAGATATTTTTAGTTAGATATATTCTCCCTGCATAATTTGGTATTTTTTTTTTTGTTTTGTCAACTTGAACTTATTTTGTAATACCTACATTTCTTTTTAATTTTAAGATTACTTGATTGTGCAGCAAATAAACTATTTTTCATTTTTCATTTTTTCAACATAGGTCTTACTGTGACGGAAAACATTGTGAGGAAACCGACATCTCCTAGGACTCACTACAGTCTGAAGCATGGGACATTCACTAATCCGGAGTAGGCTCTCATGGCGTCTTACTGCCTAACCCCTCTAAGAGGAGGTCTTGCCCTGCAGTAGGACTAATGGCCTTAAATTTTTATATTTATTCATTATGACCTAATGGAACACTGAATAGCAACAAAATAGTAACACATTGAGATGATAATGAGAATAGTTGTGCCGTCAACTACACTATTTTAGCCATCATGATTGATTACATACAACAAAGAAGCTCATTTCAACAGGTTCCCAAGACTCCTCTCATAATGTCTCATTGTGTCACAACACATTTGGTTGGTGTCAATTACAATCAATTATATAAATATGACAATTACTTTTCTATCAACACTCTCTTAAAACTCGATTGAGAAAGCAGACTTGAGACTCAAGTCAAGAAATATAACAGTTCAAAAATTTAGAAACAATCTATCTATAGAAACAGTACCCCTGAGGAAGAAATCTGTAAAGATCTCGAAATGTAAGGCATTGATAAAATGCTTCAAATTAAAACTAGAAAATGAGTTTAATTTTAACAATATTGATACAGCAGCTTGGTGGGTACTGTTTGAACACATATTGGATGACTCACACTACACCGTGCCATGTCCGAGCCGAGCATCAGATGTAGCACAGTCAACTATTATTACATATATTTTGTATGAACCTATTCATGCTCTACCAAGCAGCATTCTTCAGTGTTAGGCCACTGGCATACTGTACTGGTCTGATATGTAGATTCAAATGGCATTGTTGCAACTATGACAGATGCACAGTTATTGTAGTAACCATGTCAAGAAGCAGAATTGCTAGCACAATGTCCGGCCTAAGCTATCTGGAAAATTTAATTAATAAGAATACTGAGAGCAGTATAAAGTTTCTGTATTAGCTTAGGTTATAGTGTGTATGCACTGGGAGAAATCTAGTAGTCTAGTAGCATCTATATGCTATGTAGCATCGGTTTAGAATAGGGTTATCCTTTCTTGTCAAAAGCGACTCAAGAACCTGAGGAGATAACTTAGTACTGGCTATCTTAGATAGTGAACCTGGAGTCGCAGTTGCAGATAAACTGTTTGATTCCAAGGAGGGTTGTTGTTCGGCAACAGTCAGCCATAAGCATATTGCCAAATCTATTTGCAGTAGGTGTGGACCTTCTGTGCCAGATTTCAGTGGACCGAGGGCTCTCAAGCGAAATGCAACTGGGAATATCAATTACATGAGATGATTTTTAGCATCTTTGTAGGTATCCTTCTCAAACAGAAAATTCATGTGACATCTAAAAGTTTTCTATTTGTCTTACTAAGAAACCATACATACATGAACATAATGTGTTGTACAATTTTTCTCTTGCTGCACTGCTACATTTATCGAAAGCAACAATGCAACAGCACAGCACCCACCTAAAACCCCAGAGTAGGAGAAAGAACAAAATACTCTCTGCAACACTTTCGCCATCCCTAGCAAGCAGACTAAAAAATTGTACTATAGTAACGAGAAATCTAGATATTTAGAGTTGGTTTGATAAATTTAAACATGAAGTAGGTAGTAAACTGTCTAACTAAAAGGTACTTTCTAGAACCTCTCTACTAGACACATACCTGTGGGTAAATACGTGGAATTTTCTAGAAGTTGCTGATTTTTTTGTAGGACGTGTTGAGACTTGTTGCACAAGTGTGTGGTTTTTAACGCCTTCTTCTATCAGATTTTAATGTGGTGCAACAACTTTTTATGGCTTTCCAAATATGACTAGCGGTTTTTGAATGAAAAATAGGTAGTAGGTTAGGTAGAAAGGTTTTAAATCTACCCTACATGTTGTAAAAGTAGATTTATGACTAAGAAGGGGCCACTAAGGTGGGAAGAGAGTATTGGTGCTTTAAAAACATAAAATAACAAGTTTCGCCGAAGGTTTTGCAGATTTCTCTACTGAAAACGGACCTTGGCTATGCAAATAAAACAGTTTCGTCATGGTGAAGCCTCGATTTGACCCAAAAACTATTGTAAATTGACTTCAACCGAGTAAGGTTAAGTTCACTAAATATTAAATGAAAAAGACGTGTAACGAGCTTAAATTGCTAATAGAATTGTATTTTAGACTTACCCGGATGCTTCCGTGGTGGATTTTTTTATAAAAAACCACCGTATAATTTGTGTTTTTAGTTTTCCACTGTGCACGAACAAATTCAAGTACACTTGACAGATGACTGGTTGGTCGGATCAAAAGATGGCCGCCGAATTTATTACGTCATTCGGCGGGAAAATACAAAAACTACATCTATTTTACAATTATTTCGGTAAACTAATCCAAACTCGGAAAACCAATTATTTAATATATTGTCTTACCTCATAAACGGAAGATGTCTGTGTCGAATCGGAGAAATCCGATGGGAGTTTTTAGTAGAACATCGAGTTTGTATTCAGTCCGATTCCGAGCGCTGTTGCCAAGTCGCGATTGCGTCAGAAACTAATGAGCGTTCAAAATCACACATTTCAAAACACTTTTAACGTTCTTGTTAAAAAACTTGCACTAAACAGTTATTTTCTAATAGATTAAATGAAAACAACAGCTTTAAAATTTACAAACACTAAGGAATCCTAATAGAAATTATTGTCTGAAGAGCGGCAACGTCGCACAATTTCTATCACTTTTGAACAAAGAAAACTGTTAAAATTTTGTTTTAGACCTATGTTATTCTATATAATTTGCCCCTAAACTTGGTTTGCAGCTAAAAATAATAAGAAAGATAAATATTTTCTAGCTTTAGCTCTCACACACGTAAATCCAAAGAAGGTACAAAAATAACTGACAAGTTTTTCTTGTTTATGTTTCGTTTACCGTTGTAAACAAAGGCCACCAGTGCTGCCATAAAAATCTGAAATTTCTACTATTTCGTACTGTTTACTACCAGTCAGTTATTTTAGTACCTCTAAAAAAAGCTATAAAAATGGTTCTTTTGCAAACCTATAATATAAAAATGAATCACTGAATGCATTGCAATGTGCAAATCTCGAGTGCAGCTAAACCGATTTCGCTAATTCTTTTTTTGTCGTGTTTGCTATTGTCAGGTTCCTATGAATGAAAAAAAAAATGCTGAACCGATTTTGATGAACGTTACTATGGAGATAGAGATCTATTAGTTAGGGTAGGGTAGAAGTAGTGTAGGGTTGAAGGTCTTTTTATATATAACGGGCAGGACGTCTGTCGGGTCAGCTAGTTATGAATAAAATGAATGACTTTAAAAAGACAACTGCTTGCTCTAAGGTTGAATGGCTAATATAAACTGTCTAAATAGCTATCACGGTTTATGAGATACAGCCTGGTGACAGTCCGCCCTTTCGGTGCGGAACCCTAAAAATGGGTAAAATGAGAAATTGAGATATATATTATTAATAGATTTTTATTGTAATAAAACAAACATTTGAGGAGGTTAGGAACAAAAGGTAACATTTACACAATTTCGTTTATTCAATAAATTGAGAAAATATTTTTCTAGTTAATCTGTGATAATATTATTTTGTTTTTATTTGCCATAATGGTGTCCATTATTTAGTCGATTATAATCTACTTAAAGTATTTGTGTAGGCCTTAAAATTATCCCAATATTCTACAAAGTATCTGAAAAATGACACCTATTGATCCTATACCATATCTAATAACTAATCGATTCTAATGTCGATGTAATCGTCACAAAACAATTACTTAAAAACGTTTTTTTTGTCAAATGTATAATGCCATGCCATTTACTAAGAAAAATGTAATGAAATGTATTTATTTTAATGTAATTTGAATTCGATGAAATAAATGATTTTGAGAAAAATGACACTCTTTGATATTGAAGTCTTAAGCTACCGTGGTTGAGTAAAAATGATACTTTTTGTTCCGGAAGCAGCCTAACGAGTGGATTTTTCTATGAGAAATGAGATTTATTTGATCTGTATTATTTCAGATTCGGATGAAAATCAACCTAGTGAGCCATATTTCAAAAAAAACACAAAAATAACCAAATATGTAATTGTTACCTTTTGTTCCTAACCTCCTCATTTAATTTTACAATTAAGATAAAATTAAATGATATAAAAATCAAACTTAAGATTAAAGATAATCAATAAACAACCTTAAATTTATACTAACCTAAACTATAAAGTAGTACACAAAATACAAAAAAAAACATCCAATTTTATTATGCCAGTTACAAAACATCATAATTATTTTTCAATCAAACGTATCAATGAGCTTTTTATCCCGGTAGAGGGCGTTGGTCGACTGATTTTAGGTTTGAATTAAGAACTGCCAAACAGGTGTTTTTTACAACTCTCGGCGCCAAATTAGCCATATCGGTCTCTAACCGAAAGAAGAAAAAAACTCAGCGTTTTCATTTTTAGGGACCATCATAAAAAAAAAAAAAATCATCCGATCCCAGCGCCATCTGCTTACAGCTTTGCGTGAGCCACCCCATTATAAACAAATACAAAAAGTTACCATTTTAGTAGAAAAATCATTTGCTGACAACACTGATATTTTAATTCCTTTACCCGCGAAATACGAAAATAAAGTATCAAAAGGAAAATAAGGGTTCCGTTTTTTGCCATTTGGCTACGGAACTCTAAAAACAGAGCGCCGGGGAACAATAATGCGGGCGGCAGACATAGCTTCACATATTTGAAGACTTTTTAATGCTGGTGCCAGCTTCACATATTTGAACAAAGATCTGTACTTTGCCACGAGGAGTCCGTTTTTAGCGGACATCAAAGGTGAATGAATATGTGCAAATGTTTGTGTAGCCTGCCACACTTGTTTTCAAAGCTTTGCAAAGTCTTCAAACATGTGTTAAAATATGCGAAGCTATGTCTGGCGGACGCATAAGGTAAACTGTGGTTCAACCACGGAGTGCCACGGAACAGAAACAGAGGGTTCAACCAAATCAACATTTTTACCTTGATTTACTTAATTTATTGTTAAAACCTTAGATGAAAACAAAAAACAGCAGATACGTTACCTAGTCTCGGAAAATGACACGATAAAACTGCGTCTAGCTGACGCACTAGCCTCAGTATGTATGTATGTCGAACCGTTGCCGCGAGAGCACGTGCTGTCACACTGCGATTGTCTTTTTGAAATCCATCAGAATGCCTTTTTGCTCATTTTATAAATGCCTGCATCATTCTTAAAGACAAATGTTTTTAAATAAGTACAATAATTTTATGAAAATGGATGAAGGTGTTCCTAGCTCATTTTTCGAATATACGCAATATTAGATAGAATACACCGTATCTCACTAACTATGGTGCTATGGTTAAGCAGTGGCAACTTTACCATAACCTTGAAGGAGCTTTGGAGGTAACGAGAAAATCTATGTTTAACACTCAATTTTGTTTTCTCTACACTTGTGCACATTCACGGAACTAAATTGAATAAGATTATACCAAAATTACACAATTTAACCCGGTTTACAACATAGTTTCACGATAATAAAATTGGAGCACGCCAAGTTGTCTGCGCGTTTCCGCCAAAAACTCTACATGCCTAATAAATAATAATAAAATAATAAATAATTTTTAAACCAAATCACAAGTCATAAGTATAATGACTTGTGATTTGATTTAAGAGGTCCCTTCACGAAATTCAAAAAGTCGAAACGTAAAATTAGTGAAATCAAAAGTGGGATTTACATCATAAAACTAATGGCAGGCATTTTACTACAGCATTTTTGGTGCTTTCTTATATTCTGCTTGCTTGGCTTACCCGTGGCTTAGCGGCTATCGCGCTAGAACAGAATACCAGTAGTCGCGGGTTCGAGTTTCGCCGGAGACTAAAGATTTTGAAAGTCTATAACCATTTTTTATATTGAATTCTAGCTGACTTCGTATCCACAAAATATATGGGAAAATTACTTAACATATTTATTTATTTTCCCACTACTTTATCTAAAGTTTTATTGTATTTCATACTATTCTAGATAGATATAAATATAAATGATACATCATAGAAATCAATCCAGCTGTTCCCAACTGATTGCATTTCGGACAAATATAACTTATTTTATAATTATGCACCCAACTCAATATCTATACTCTATACTATATACATCCTATATTATCGAGGAGTAACATAGGCTATACTTTGAACCGCGGTTTCACATAGCTAGTCTACACTAATATTATAAAGTGGAAAGATTTGTATTTGTGTGTGTGTGTGTCAGTATATTTGTAATGAATAAACTCAAAAACAACTGTGCCGATTTTAAAAATTCTTTCACCATTAAAAAGCTTCATTATCGAGAAGTAACATAGGCTACTTTTGATCCCGATATTCCCACGGGATCGGGACTTACGCGGGTGAAACCAGCTAGTTATCGATAAAATTGTAAATGAGCTGTGTTCTTATTAGTTTTAAATTTCATTAGGAGATTTAACTTTAAAAAAGCTATGCAATGAAGTTTGTTTAAATTTATCCGGAATTTTTTCCAGTTTTATGTGTTTTTTTTTCAGTGGACTCACCTCCTTTTCCGGTTTTACAAGTACGTCATTTGACTTGCCTTCCGTGGGACATTGCAGAATATATTGTTTCATATTAGAAGTACTTTTTTGACTTTTCTGCTTATTTTTTTTACTTTTAGATTCTAATTTCAAATGAAATTGTTCTTTTCTCCATTTGATTTTTAATTTTATGTTTTCATTGTCGACAGAAAGTTTCGTTTTTAGTTTAGTTTTTTTATTTCTTGAATCTGAATCGAAGGTCACTCTTAACGCTTTGTTCTTTTTCTTTTTTTGTTTGGTCATTTTATTTTTATGAACATCAGACAATTTGTAATGTAGAACTAAATCGTTTTCTGAGAGCTTACGTTTTTTCGGATCTTTACGTTCTTTCGGTAAATCCGACATACGTCGTTTCGCGGATTTTTGATCATCCTTGCTTTTTGATGAGATTTTGTTTGCGTCACTTTTTTCGCGAACTTTATCTTCGGAAACCTTTGACTTGCGCCTTTTTCGCTTTTTCGTCTTCTTGACGTGTTCATAATTTGATTCATTGTTTGGTAGATTAACATCGAAACATTTTGGCGGACTTTTTGAGTTTTCAACGACTTTATTTAACCCGATTTCGTTCAAATATTCCTTTTTGAAATCTTCGACGTCTACTAACTCTTTGCCGAGCGGACTGAATTTAAAAATCGTATCCGTTTTGTGAGTTTTCGAGCTTATTGGCGGACTTTTTTGACTATTTGGCGAATTTTTCTGACTATTTGGCGCACTTTCCAATTGAACAACATCAATACTTATAGAACGGTCTTTTTCGAAAATCTCCAAACTGGAATCTTGTTTGATTTCGACTGTTTTTCGTTTTGGAGTCTCAAAATGTAAGCTATCATCGCTGTCAGATTTAGCTACAAATTCCGGGGGTAGTTGGAAAGTGCTGTTTGAGTCGTCTTCGTCGGCTGGACTGTTTTTGATAGAGTTCTCTTTATCCGGAGTTGGGATTTTTTCGGGTGCAGATACGTTCCCTTTGCTAGGCGATTCTTTTTCCAAATTCTGAAACAAAAAAAGACATCCTTGAGGAGTGATACGTATGAGTCACCGACGCAGGTAGACTAATTGGTCAAGTCAGTGCTCCCGGATTGAGTAAAGATACGTTGTTGGTTCGAATCCCGCTCTCCGTCGATCATGCAACGTGTTTTTGCAGAAGTATTGTTCCTTTCAAATAATTCTGATGAAGTCTGACGTATGAAGCCGATATTTTTTTTTTAATTGGGTTTGTTTTTTTTCATCATAAATATTTCTAATAATGGGTCCCGAAGTCCCGCCTGACCGACCGATAGTTTATTATTACAGTAACTCACATACCAATCTACACTAATATTTAAAAGAAAAGATTTCTATTTTTGTATGTGTGTGCGTCTGTCAGGTATGTTTGTTATGAATAACCTCAAAAACTACTGGACCGATTTCAAAAATTCTTTTACCATTAGAAAGCTACATTCACCCTGAGTAACATAGGCTACTTTTGATCCCGATATTCCCACGGGATCGGGACTTACGCGAATGAAACCGCGGGACGCAGCTATTCATAAATATTTCCAATAATGGGTCCCGAAATCCCGACTGTCAATTCATTATTACAGTAACTCACATACCAAAAAAAATTAAATTAAAAAAAACGGGCCAAGTGCGAGTCGGACACGCACACGAATGACACGAAGGGTTCCGTATACGTTTATCACAATTGGGTACGAAATCGTAAAATAAACACGGGACCAAGCGATATCTGTGAACGAAACGACTGACTGACGCCGGTTTATCACTAAATGGTGCTAGTGGTAAAAAAAAAACCGAAATAAAAACAAATATTTGTATTATATCGTTTTAAATTGTTCTTATAGCGGCTTCAGAAATATATTATCCATCTGCGAAAATTTCAACTATTTAGCTTAGCTATCACGGTTCATGATATAGACCCATAGGATAGCGCAGTACAACGGTTTTGTAAGGTTGCAGGTTCAAGCTTTGTAGGGCAAAATATGGGTTTTTTTTTCAAAACGAACTCTTTACTAATAGAGTAATAACTTACCTTATTTTCATCACATTCACTTTTCTTCGGTGTATTCCATTCTGTTACAGAAGCTTTTAGCTTGGGACTAGCGGACAACAGGCCTTGTAACGTTTCACTGAAAAATTATAAAAATAATTCCTAACTATATGAATAAACTACTATTTTGGGGAAGGTAGGGGAGGGTGAGTCCTAGGACATGTTGGTTTCCTCACGATGTTTTCCTTCACCGTAAGAGCGATGTTAATAGCGCACTTAAATTTTTCTTAAAGAAAAAGACATTGGTGCGCGGTCGGCCAGAATTCGAACCCACGACTCTCGGAATGAAAGTCGGGGAATCTACCACTAGACCAACACCGCTCATGGTCATGGTCATCAGGTAAAGAGGCTAATTAAAATACTTACTCAACAATTTTCCTTTTCACGCACATCGGTCGAGGTTTCATGATTTTATACCGCAGTTTTTCAACCATCTCTTCGTTTAAACCCATAAATAATGTACCTTCTAAGCTTTGAATTATTTTTGAAGGCGAAAATTGGTCTTTGAATAGACTATTCTGGTCTTTTAGGACTCTGTTTTGGTCTTTTGTTGGTGAAAATGGGGGTTTTCTAAGTCCATTTCCATCTTTTGTTGGTGAAAATGAGCCTTTTGTAAGTCTATTTTCATGTTTTGTTGGCGAAAATGGGTCTTTTGGGCATATGTTTTCACGTTTGTTGTGTTTTGTTGTGTTCTGGTCCTTGGTTGGCGAAAATGGGCCTTTTGTTGGTGAAAATGAAATTAAAAGACCATCTGAACGTTTTCCCGGCGTAGGAGCTTTTCGAGGCGGTTTCAAGTTGAGGTCGAGGCGGCTTGATTTAATGTTGGTGGATTCTGGGAAAATAAAAAAAAACTGTGAAAATCAGACGGCCCCATCTAGCCCTATGGTTAGCTATTAAGCTCGTGTTATGGTGACTAGTCAACGGATATAATACTTCTATTGTTTTTTTCTTTTATAAATAAATACATACATAAATATTGTACCTACATAGAGAGAGACCCAGACCAGCAACAAATATTAATTTTTAAGCATAAAATACCAGGGTTTTTAACCCGATATCCCGCAAATTCAAGACTTACGCGGGTGAAACCGCGGGGCGCAGCTAGTTTATAATATAACTGTGATTTACCTGCAGTTTCAACCATGGGAGATTCGACTTTAGCACATGGAGCTCTGAAAACACAAAGACACAAAAGTCACACTTGTTTTTTTTTATTACAGTACTGTTTTTAGTATGTTGTTAACTCTAGCTTTCACAGTTCATTCATATCATGAGATACAGCTTGGTGACAGACAGATGGACAGTGGAGTTTTAGTAACATGGTCAAGTTTTTACCCTTTGGAGACGGAACCCTAAAAAGTATGTAGACAGACAGACAGATTGACTGTTAAGTCTTAGTAAAATGGTCCAGTTCATACCCTGCGGGAACGGAGCCCTAAAACTAGACAAATGGTGTAATTATACATTTAATTCTGTGAACAACACACAGCGCCATCTAGCCCCGTGGTAAGCTACTAAGCTTGTGTTACGGTGACTAGACAACGGATATAATACTTATATTTTCCCACGGTTTTATCCGATCCTGATGTGGGTATTTTCAAAAATCCTTTCTTATCGGATGCCTACATCGTATAAAGAACTAACTCTCCTAGCAGTTTAGGCTGTGCGATGATCAGTCAGTCAGTCAGGATAAGGCATTTTATAGACAGCTATCTTCTATAATATCAAAATGAATCTCTAAATGTGTTGCTATGCCCAAATCTCGAGAACAGCTAAACCGATTTCGCTAATTCTTTTTTTGTACTGTTTGCTATTGTCATGAGAAGGTTCTTATGAAAGAAAAAAATGCTAAACCGATTTTGATTAATGTTGGTATGACTAGAGATGGGCCGACTAGTCGCCGACTAGTCGGGAAAGCCGACTTGCACGAAAGCTGTGTTTGGTTCCAAATAAATAAATAAATAAGTATTGTATAAATAAATAAGTATTGTATAAATAAATAAGTATTGTATAAATAAATAAGTATTGTATAAATAAATAAGTATTGTATAAATACCTGTGTTGTAGCGTGCGCCTGGGTTTGGTCCGCCGCACCGACATCCGCGCCGGCATGACGGGACTGAATTTAAAAATCGTATCCGTTTTGTGAGTTTTCGAGCTTATTGGCGGACTTTTTTGACTATTTGGCGAATTTTTCTGACTATTTGGCGCACTTTCCAATTGAACAACATCAATACTTATAGAGCGGTCTTTTTCGAAAATCTCCAAACTGGAATCTTGTTTGATTTCGACTGTTTTTCGTTTTGGAGTCTCAAAATGTAAGCTATCATCGCTGTCAGATTTAGCTACAAATTCCGGGGGTAGTTGGAAAGTGCTGTTTGAGTCGTCTTCGTCGGCTGGACTGTTTTTGATAGAGTTCTCTTTATCCGGAGTTGGGATTTTTTCGGGTGCAGATACGTTCCCTTTGCTAGGCGATTCTTTTTCCAAATTCTGAAACCAAAAAAGACATCCTTGAGGAGTGATACGTATGAGTCACCGACGCAGGTAGACTAATTGGTCAAGTCACTGCTCCCGGATTGAGTAAAGATGCGTTGTTGGTTCGAATCCCGCTCTCCGTCGATCATGCAACGTGTTTTTGCAGAAGTATTGTTCCTTTCAAATAATTCTGATGAAGTCTGACGTATGAAGCCGATATTTTTTTTTTGTTTTAATTGGGTTGTTTTTTTCCATCATAAATATTTCTAATAATGGGTCCCGAAGTCCCGACTGTCAATTCATTATTACAGTAACTCACATACCAATAAAAAATAAATTTAAAAAAACAGGCCAAGTGCGAGTCGGACACGCACACGAATGACACGAAGGGTTCCGTATACGTTTATCACAATTGGGTACGAAATCGTAAAATAAACACGGGACCGAGCGATATCTGTGAACGAAACGACTGACTGACGCCCCGGTTTATCACTAAATGGCGCTAGTGGTAAAAAAAAACCGAAATAAAAACAAATATTTGTATTATATCGTTTTAAATTGTTCTTATAGCGGCTTCAGAAATATATTATCCATCTGCGAAAATTTTAACTATTTAGCTTAGCTATCACGGTTCATGATATAGACCCATAGGATAGCGCAGTACAACGGTTTTGTAAGGTTGCAGGTTCAAGCTTTGTAGGGCAAAATATGGGTTTTTTTTTCAAAACGAACTCTTTACTAATAGAGTAATAACTTACCTTATTTTCATCACATTCACTTTTCTTCGGTGTATTCCATTCTGTTACAGAAGCTTTTAGCTTGGGACTAGCGGACAACAGGCCTTGTAACGTTTCACTGAAAAATTATAAAAATAATTCCTAACTATATGAATAAACTACTATTTTGGGGAAGGTAGGGGAGGGTGAGTCCTAGGACATGTCGGTTTCCTCACGATGTTTTCCTTCACCGTAAGAGCGATGTTAATAGCGCACTTAAATTTTTCTTAAAGAAAAAGACATTGGTGCGCGGTCGGCCAGAATTCGAACCAACGACTCTCGGAATGAAAGTCGGGGAATCTACCACTAGACCAACACCGCTCATGGTCATGGTCATCAGGTAAAGAGGCTAATTAAAATACTTACTCAACAATTTTCCTTTTCACGCACATCGGTCGAGGTTTCATGATTTTATACCGCAGTTTTTCAACCATCTCTTCGTTTAAACCCATAAATAATGTACCTTCTAAGCTTTGAATTATTTTTGAAGGCGAAAATTGGTCTTTGAATAGACTATTCTGGTCTTTTAGGACTCTGTTTTGGTCTTTTGTTGGTGAAAATGGGGGTTTTCTAAGTCCATTACCATCTTTTGTTGGTGAAAATGAGCCTTTTGTAAGTCTATTTTCATGTTTTGTTGGCGAAAATGTGTCTTTTGGGCATATGTTTTCACGTTTGTTGTGTTTTGTTGTGTTCTGGTCCTTGGTTGGCGAAAATGGGCCTTTTGTTGGTGAAAATGAAATTAAAAGACCATCTGAACGTTTTCCCGGCGTAGGAGCTTTTCGAGGCGGTTTCAAGTTGAGGTCGAGGCGGCTTGATTTAATGTTGGTGGATTCTGGGAAAATAAAAAAAAACTGTGAAAATCAGACGGCCCCATCTAGCCTATGGTTAGCTATTAAGCTTGTGTTATGGTGACTAGTCAACGGATATAATACTTCTATTGTTTTTTCTTTTATAAATAAATACATACATAAATATTGTACCTACATAGAGAGACACCCAGACCAGCAACAAATATTAATTTTTAAGCATAAAATACCAAAGTTTTTAACCCGATATCCCGCAAATTCAAGACTTACGCGGGTGAAACCGCGGGGCGCAGCTAGTTTATAATATAACTGTGATTTACCTGCAGTTTCAACCATGGGAGATTCGACTTTAGCACATGGAGCTCTGAAAACACAAAGACACAAAAGTCACACTTGTTTTTTTTTATTACAGTACTGTTTTTAGTATGTTGTTAACTCTAGCTTTCACAGTTCATTCATATCATGAGATACAGCTTGGTGACAGACAGATGGACAGTGGAGTTTTAGTAACATGGTCAAGTTTTTACCCTTTGGAGACGGAACCCTAAAAAGTATGTAGACAGACAGACAGATTGACTGTTAAGTCTTAGTAAAATGGTCCAGTTCATACCCTGCGGGAACGGAGCCCTAAAACTAGACAAATGGTGTAATTATACATTTAATTCTGTGAACAACACACAGCGCCATCTAGCCCCGTGGTAAGCTACTAAGCTTGTGTTACGGTGACTAGACAACGGATATAATACTTATATTTTCCCACGGTTTTATCCGATCCTGATGTGGGTATTTTCAAAAATCCTTTCTTATCGGATGCCTACATCGTATAAAGAACTAACTCTCCTAGCAGTTTAGGCTGTGCGATGATCAGTCAGTCAGTCAGGATAAGGCATTTTATAGACAGCTATCTTCTATAATATCAAAATGAATCTCTAAATGTGTTGCTATGCCCAAATCTCGAGAACAGCTAAACCGATTTCGCTAATTCTTTTTTTGTACTGTTTGCTATTGTCATGAGAAGGTTCTTATGAAAGAAAAAAATGCTAAACCGATTTTGATTAATGTTGGTATGACTAGAGATGGGCCGACTAGTCGGGAAAGCCGACTAGCACGAAAGCTGTGTTTGGTTCCAAATAAATAAATAAATAAGTATTGTATAAATAAATAAGTATTGTATAAATAAATAAGTATTGTATAAATAAATAAGTATTGTATAAATAAATAAGTATTGTATAAATACCTGTGTTGTAGCGTGCGCCTGGGTTTGGTCCGCCTCACCGACATCCGCGCCGGCATGACGGGGCCGGCGGCGCGCGGCCGCACCGCGCGGGCTTGCTCCTCCACCACCACTGTAACACACACGTTATTCTTAGCTCGACCACATAAGGCCGCAAAGGTAAGGTAAGGTATCGTCGCAAATACCACAGGGTTGCACTAAGACTGTATTGTATAGTGTAGTGTTATGGAAGTGCCACTTACATAGTCTTAAGCTATTTATTAACACATTTCAATTATTATAAAATATTTATGTTAGTCTATAAGGTATGTATTTACGGGCCTTGGTAGCCTGAAATAAATGCTTATTATTATAAGTAACTAGCTGCGTCCCGCGGTTTCACCCGCGTAAACGAGCGAGGAACGAGTGGTAACCGGCTTCATTGCTACAATACCAGTCTGGACAAACTGGTAGTGCCATTTTGGGCACGAAGCAACTCTCCTTTAAGAGAACCGAATCTAGCATAACTGGGTCTTATTGGTATCACCCGAGTAAATGCCGGTCACGTGGGAATACGGGATCAAAAGAAGCCTCCTCGATAATGTAGCTTTCTTTTGGTGAAAGATTTTTTGAAATCGGTCCAGTAGTTTTTGAGTTTATTTATTACAAACGTGTAGACACACTCACAAATAAAAAACTTTACTCCTTATAATACTAATACATACATACATATATTCCCTAACTTAAATATTTGAGTCACGCCCCCTTTCGACCAAAAAAAAAACCACGCCCCCCCTTCCTCCAGTCTAGATTATCAGGTCAGAACTCCTTATAAGTTCGGAACGAAAAAAAGGGTTTGATTACAAAATAAATATTTTTATTGCTCATTAAAGTTTTACAAAAAGTATTTGATATGTAGTACCAAATACGTTTGATAGCTCCCGTGAGGTTGGTGCGGGGCCAGTCTAGAGGCTGTTATGGTTCTTATTGTTCAGAAACTCGCCCACTGAAGAATCAATATTATGTTCTTGACAAAGGCGTCAATTTCAAATAATTTCATTGGTATTAAGCAGTCTGGAATGCATTGTGTCAGCGATCGCAGG
>OY292394.1:58610789-58658623 GCA_958496205.1 Idaea biselata | reverse complement strand
AACGTTTGGCGCGGTCATTACTTGGATGGGTAAACTGATAATTTGTGATGCAAAAAAACATTTTCTAAAAGCTTCTCCGTGTTTCAGAAGGCACATTAAGCAGTTGCACAATAAACTGCCTAATGTGCCTTGCGATGCACAGAGGAGCTCTAAAAAGAAAATGACTTACTTAAAAGTTCCGTAAAAGAGAGAGACAGCATTCTTCTTCTTTCCACATGGCAGATGGAACTGCTTCCTGCATGTTGTGATGCAGCAACCGAGGTTTGCACCGCCATGGCCGCAGTATGAACATCTCTGTTCCAACAATTATATTTATGATTTAGATAAATTAGCAGGATCTCTAAAAAGGAAACCCATTCAAGAGCTACTAAATCAAAATCTAGCCAGGGCCCTAGCCCGTCAGGGCTACACTACTGTAAATAACAATTCTTATAATTATATTAAACCAGAGAAAAACAGATGCTGCAGGTTCAGTATTCAGAGATTTCTGCACAACAGTAGCACAGATCACATAATACTAACGTACAGATACCTCATACCGTACATCAATTCTGAACCGTCGTAACTAAATAATTCGTACGCATAATTTGTAACTGCTGTTGTGGTCACTAGGTGTCGCTAAGGCTGGGCTAGGCTGGACTAGGTCCTACTGTCTGAATGTAGGGAAACTAGCGACATCTAGGGCCACTTCCAAATATGACAAGAGAGACTTGTTACTAAGCGTTAAAAGCTAAAATAATATAGATGGCGTAGCGTACGCCCGCGACTCAAGTAAGTACCTATCTGGACATTGTACAAACGCGCGAACGGACTGATTCGATAGGTAGGTATCTAACTAAAGTTTGCTTTGCTGCTTTGATAGGTAGTTAGAGGTAAGTATGTAGGTATTATGTCAAATTTATATTTATTTTATAATCCATCAATTCATCATCAATAATAAATAATGTTTTGAGTCTTTTATTTAATAAATTAATATTAAGTAAGTATGCTTGAACCACTTCCTCTGAATTTAGGACCCCACAATTTTGTATAGGTACCTATCTCTACCTACCTATTGGGTAGGTATACAAAGTTTTATAAAGTAGTATCTACTTATATACTAACTTCTTCATACTATTCAGTTCCGACGTAGTAGGTAATATTGTGATCTGTGGTTTCGATAACAAAATGCATTCTGTGATATTGATAAGATAAGCATGACCTGATGCAGGCTTGACTCCAGACGAGGAAATTCTTCAACGGCCAACAACAAAGACACGTAGGTAGGTAACTAGGCGTTACCTACTTACACGCATTTTTGTTTTTATAAGCCGGTTAATTTGTGTCACTGAGCTCCTCCGTGCCTACATTCTTTTGTGACTATATTTACCTACCTACTTCAGGTTTCGCTCCACTCCAACACAGGATTTCTTAAGAGGATAGTCTCCATTCTCTTTCTCCATACAAACGTAGATTAAATTTTCCTCCCTGTATAAAGACATTAGAGCAAATATGTTTATGCCATTTTTATTTTTTTCATTTTATTATTTTTTTATTTTAATTTTAATTAGAAAATAAAAATAAATAAAAAGGTAGATGTCATGACAGATACAGGTTTTATGGCATAAACATATTTGCTCTAATGTCTTTATCCAGGGAGGAAAATTTAAACTACGTTTGTATGGACAAAGAAAATGGAGACTATCCTCTTAAACAGATATCAGTCATGAAAGAACAATGGCCATATATTATTTGCGCTAACATTCTTGTTACATTAATAAAAAAATATAGTAAAATATTAATCATTTACACATAAACACAAATTTATTAAAAAAAACTTTGGTGGTTAAAAGATATGGAGACTTATTTTCCAAGGTATGGCCATTTTTCCATCATTTACCTTTTTTTACTTGACGTTAATACGTTACTCCACTTAAATTCTGTGTTCGATTCTGGTGGTCTGATACTGAAATTCTGATGTTAGTTATTAGAGTTTTAGGTACGTGTTTAAGTCAGTCAAGTAAAAAAACCGGTTAAGTGTAATAAAATTTATAAAAAAAGACAAAAAGTCTAAATCATTTATTTAAGAAGAATATTTATGTACAAATTAAAAACGTCGAGGCTTAAAATTATGATTTCGACACGCGCCCTCCGATGAGAAGAACCCACAAGAATCGTAAAAAAGTTAACCATCATAGGGGTTTACTTTTTTGTGATCAAGTGTTAAATTACAATCGTCACACATAACATTAAGAAGGTGGGTACTTTTACCATTTCCATACAAACATAATACCAAAATAGAATTATGAAAAATTTAGTTTTCTACTTTAATATCGGTATTATTCGGATTAAGATTTTATTTATAATAGTGCCTCCACCACAAGGTTTTCCAAAATATTCATTCGAAATTAAATAAAACGGAGCTACATTTCGTTCATTTTTACAGCGTAAATTACTTTTTATTGGAAATAAACTAGTAAATTACGCTGTACCTTCTTAATACAAATTATTTCTTTAAATATTACTAAACGGGACATTTACCATGTTTTAACTTGTTTTTGACGGAATTCGATATTTTACGAGTCTCGTGAACAAGCCAGTTGAAATTACTGGCGAAATATCGAGTCTCATCAAAAACAAATTAAAACATGGTAAATATCCCGTTATTTAATAATATTTGTAGTGAAAACAACCTTGTAAATTTAAAATTGTATATTAATTCTATAACTTCAACAGGAGTTACCAATAATCCTGTCCGTGAATTAATATTTTCTTTAAAATATGACATTAAAATAGTACCTAATATTAAATTGTACTTAAATTAGGTAATAGTACCTTAAATTGTGTATCTAATACACAATTAAAGTTTAATATATTCCTCGAATCTTTTTATGGACATGCCACACACGTCTTTAAGTAATTTATTATAATAAAGTATACTGGAGCTACAGGGCACAGTCAAATCTTCCTTGTGTCTCAAGTTAAACTGAAGGACATCACTGTATTCTTGAAATTTACTTAATTTAGTTATATAAACATAATTGGAAGGCTTAATTTTTATGAAGCCTTTCAAAAAAATGATAATTAAAATCAACGATTCAAAATTCCTATCTATTTTGAAGAATTTTTAATTTTGAACTAGATTGTAATGATTTTTTACGACTTTTACAATAATCATGAATCTTAACTTCTAATATTTTTTTAATTAAAAAATCAAAATGATTGAAATCATGATAATCATCTGGGATATTGATATTCTTTTTAAAATTTTGTACTAAATCAGCCACTAAATCACTTTTGTATAATTTGTTAATATTTTTGTTGTAAAAATCTAATAACTGGTTCACCAATTGGAATAAAAAATCACTAGGGGATTTGAGAGTGGGAGTTGCTATATTGGAATATGTTTTATTGATCAACAACAATTGCTTCTTATCAGTTAAATCAACTTGATTTTTTAACAATATATTTCTGCAATCTGAACAATCAAATTTATTTGCACAACATCTGCCTAGCCATCCAGCAAAATACACAACAGAACAGGTTTCCAATGTAACTGTCACTTCGGATGGATTGCCTGATCCATCCTGAGTTGGTGTTACATTGGAACTCGAACATGAAGGTTGATTGTCAACATCATCGCTTATAACACCTTGTAGGGTTACAGACGATGATGTTGATGGTCGAGGATTTGCGTGTTGTGTATTTTCCTGAGTAGCTACAAACAATTCGTGATCGGATTCACAATTAGTTTTATCAAATTTCATTAAGTTATTTAATAAATTTGATCGAAATGCTGATCTTAATGATTTTGATGTTGGATTTTTGTTACAGCCACCTCTGATTCTATAAATTCCAAACAGATTTTCAATTACATCTTGATTTAATCGATACGTAATCATAAATTTGACACCAGTGCCTGCTGTAAATTCCTCAGCGGAGAGTTGTTGTACTGCATTAATTGTTTGCATCATACCATCAAAACAGGGGGGGCGTGTTAAATGTTTTTGATTTTTTTTTGTATAACTAATTTTCTTTAATCTACTAAATATGTCTTTGCTTTTGATTAAGGTCTGATTGACTAAGGAATTTTTATTGATTGTAATTGCACATCGGTAAGGATTAGAATCAACTTTACTTCTAGAATTGAGACAATCAAACAAATCATTGCACAATTGAACAAAATCAGCTGTATGTTTTGCAGAATCACTTATTAACTCTCCGCTGTCTGCTGCAGTTTTAATAGAACTAGCAACAGAATTACTCAGAATTTGTGTTGCCAGTTTCACTTTCATTTTCTGGAAATTATTTGGATTGATATGCACTGGAGTCAATTTTTTTAAAGATTTGCTTTTATTATTTTTATCTAAATTATACACATTGATTATATCATTAAATGAAATCAGATTCCCTTCTAATTCAAAATCACCACTTATCAAATTATTTCGGACATTTTTGATTAAATGAGGAACGTCGAATATGGCAAATATTTTATGTCCATTAATAAAAAAGAAAGGAGAATCAACCGTAGCTCCGAGTTTTTTAATCATTTTTACATTTGGTGTGGCTTGGTCACAAACAGTAACCTTTGGTAATAAGCCACACTCAAATAATTTATTAATCACAGAATCAACAATAGTAGCCAATTTGTTCGAATCAACTGTTTTTGATGATAAAAAGTATGCTATCGGTATTTTCCAATTGGAATAAATACCTCTTACAATAAACACTAATGCGGACTTAGCCTCAGTTTGTATACGATTTCCACCACCAAAATCTTCAAACCCCTCTATTAAATCATATTTTGTTGTATACTCTAAATCAACCATAATACTCATTTCGTCAAAACATACCGTACATGCCCTTTCATTAATCGATTTTTCTGAAAATTTAATTTGTATATTATTAAATATTTCATTATTGATTCCTGGTAAACAATTTGTTTCTTGTAGCCAGCGCTGGATTGTTGATGGAGCGGCCAATACGATTCCTGAATTAACCATAAATTTATAAGCTGATGGTGATTTATAATACAAAGTCATGCAAAATTTTTTTTCCTTTTCCGTCCATTGTTTTTTTGATTTTGATTTCCTTAATTGCATTTTCGTTAACAATTTACTTGATTCACTACTAAACTTGTGCTTTGATATATCAATCATATTTTTATTATTAATCTGATCTTTAATTGATTTGTTTTTTATTATTTCGCGTTTCATTTTTTTCTTACAATCAACTAATCTATTTTTCAATATTTTACATTTAGGGGTGTCTTCCTCTACACATCTTCTCCTTCTCTTCGGCGTGGAACATGTGAAAATGGTGTAGTCCTTCACTTCTTCACTTCCTGAATTATCGGGCAGCTCATGGGACGCTCTTTTATTAGAATACACCTTCTTTGGTGTCAGCACTTTTAGGGTGTCTTCTTCTGCCAGTGCTTCTTGACCTAAAAAAGATTAGCATACTCAGAAGACATAATCCCATATAAATTCTAATAATAGGATAATAGGATTAGATTGGAATAATGATTTATAATCGTTTCAAAGTTACATGTTACAATAATTAAATCAATTTGATAATAAAATTCCAGAAATGTAGATACCCCTAATCAGTGTAGTCTTTAATCAATAACATTTTAATCATCGCATAATTGCAATTAATTAATTCACAATTAATTTAATTGCAATTAATCTGTTAGTTACAATTTATTTATTTAAATGAACTCATATTAACTGCAGGATACAACTTAAAAAAAAAACTAATATTTTTAATTGTTTTTAGAAACAATTAAAACTAACAATTAATATTGATGTTTATCTGTAGTTCTTTTTTTCGTTTCGCAGCTAAATATATTTAGCTGCGAAACCCTAAAAATCTAATTCGGGAAGTATCTGCCTGTCAGTGTTGGGCAAAGTTTAATTGTAAGGTACAATTAAAACTAACAATTTATTAATCGTTAATTGAAAAATATAAATTAACCATTGATTAATTGTTAATTGTGAACTTTTAATAAACAAATATTAAATTGTTATTTTAAATTGTACCTTGCAATGAAATTTTGCCCAACACTGCCCCTAATTAATTGTGTAAAACAGTATAACACTTATGAAACTCAAACATAAGTGTTATTTTCATTTCCAAACAAACATAATACCAAAATTGAATTATGAAAATTTAGTTTTCTACCTGAATATCGGTATTATTCGGATTAAGATTTTACTTTTACAGGGCTCCCATCATAAGGTTTTTTTAGGAATAATATGAAACAAATAAGATGTAAACTAGTAATTATTTACGCTGAAAAAATGAACGAAATGTAGTTCCGTTTTATTTCATTTCGAATGAATATTTTGGAAAACCTTGTGGTGGGGGCCCTGTAAAAGTAAAATCTTAATCCGAATAATACCGATATTCAGGTAGAAAACTAAATTTTCATAATTCTATTTTGGTATTATGTTTGTATGGAAATAGTAACAGTACTCAGTACCCACCCTCTTAACATCAAGTTAAAATAGGTACCTATATGATATAAAATGTACAGAATACTGCTAAAAATGAAAGTCTACATATCTTTTAACCGCAGAGATTATTTTTAAATAGGTACCTATATTTTCTATTATGTATTTATGCGTTAGTAATTAATATTTTACAAAATTTTCTATTTACTTAGGTACCTACATAATGATCCAGTCATATAAGCTTGAATTAGGTAAGAATCTCGGAATTCGAGATACCCAGCTATAAGTCTGGAAATACTTGTATATTGATACCCTAAAAGTTGTTTCAAAACCTACATATGGTAGGGTGTGCGCAACTATGAAATTTCAAGGTCGAAGGTCACAAAAATCGTTTTTTTGTGTTTATTTTGTAAATATCTCATTTCCCATGGGTTTTTTGCTGTTTGTATTTATTATCAATATTGTAGAATACAAAATTCTCTACAAATTTTGTTTAATTTTTTTTTAAGGAATTAAGGGATATTAAGCCGAAAGGGGTTTGTTCTAGAGGTCTAGGCGAACAACTTTTGTTCTACGACTTTTGGAAATTCGAAGTAGTTTTCGAAAATTTTGAGTTTAAAGTTTGCATGAAAATCAGTTGTTTTTTAGAGTTTGAGGTCATTGACCTTATAGTGCCCTTTTGTTTAGTTTGGATCACTACAATCTTAACATTAATTGCCTTTATTTACAAAAACAGCTGTTTTTTTTTTCAGTGATACAAATTCAAATTTTCGAAAAAAAGTTCTTATTTCCAAAAGTCGTAGAACAAAAGTTGTTTGCCTAGACCTCTAGAACAAACCCCTTTCAGCTTAATACCCCTTAATACCTAATTTTTTTTTTAAACAAAATTTGTAGAGAATTTTGTATTCTACAATATTGATAACAAATACAAATAGCAAAAAACTCATAGGGGCCGGCGCAGACCTGACGGAGCGCAGCGCAGAGAATTTTTGATTGTCATAATATTATCGACCTTGTTCTCATTAAAATAATATTCAAAATCAGTTAACACACAATACGCGCGGAGGCGCGAGCATGCGCGCGGATTTATTTGTTTTGTTAACTGATTTTGAATATTATTTTAATGAGAACAAGGTCGATAATATTATGACAATCAAAAATTCTCTGCGCTGCGCTCCGTCAGGTCTGCGCCGGCCCTAGGAAGTGAGATGTTTGCAAAAAAAGCGCAAAAACCGATTTTTGTGACCTTTGACCTTGAAATTTAATAGTTGCGCACACCCTACCATAATAGGTTTGAGACAACTTTTAGGGTGTCAATATACAAGTATTTAGTTTTTACAGCGGGGTATCTCGAATTCCGAGGTGAACTTACTATAATGACTGGATCAAAACAAGATTTTCAGAGAAAGTAATTTATGGCCATTGTTCTTTACCGATCGACTTCAATATTGTGCACGCACAGAATTACATTATACCTACTTATTATTACTCTTTTTTTAAATTTTATAATTATTCTGACTTGTGGTGTAAGACTTGGTTTTCTGTCCAATTCGTGGTTCTAGGTCAAAGGGAAATACCATTATTTACCGTTTTTAGAGTTCCGTAAGTACCTCAAAAGGTAAAACAGAAACTATTATAAACTCACTTGCTTGTCCATGTGTCTGTCTGATATTTTTGGGTGAAAGTAAATGATACCTTGTTCCTATTTGTCCGGGTGAATTACAGTAGTAAACATTAGAGGAAAAAAACACTCAAGACAAGAAAGAATAAAACCGGCCATGTGCGGCACGAAGGGTTCCGTACCATTATCACAATTGGGTACGGAACCCTAAAATTAACACTGGTATCACGCAACGACGACGCCCGTTTGCATTTTATCTTTACCACTGACGCCAGTTCATCACTAGATGACACCAGTGGTCAAAATAAATCACGCATACGTTGCGTTTTACCGTGAAAAATCACGTTGGTTGTACGGGAGCTTCACTTATATATTTGTTTTTAGTATTTCTTGTTATAGCGGCTACAGAAATACATCTGTAAAAATTTCAACTGCCTAGCTATTACGGTTATGATATGATATATATCCTGATGACAGACAGCGAAGTCTCAGTATTAGGGTCCCGTTTTTACCCTTTCGGTATGGAACCCTAAAAAGATCGAAACATAAACAAAACACAATCAAAGTACAACAAAAACAAAGGTCTTTAGTTTTCATCATCTTTTGTTTTTCTTTCTGTTTAGTGTTTCAATATCAGACAGACAGATAGACAAGCGAGTGATGTTATATGGGTTCCTTTTTACCTTAATGAGGTACGGAACCCAAAAATTAATGTAATAGTGATTTACCACACCTTTATTTTATCAAACTAATAGCTGAGAACCGCGGTTTCAGCCGCGTAAGTCACGATCCCGCGGGAATATAGAGATAAAAAACCAGTCTATGTGTTAATCCAGATCTCCAGCTATCTGCATACCAAGTTTAAATGTAATCGGTTTAGTAGTTTTTGCGGGAAGAAGTAACAAACATTATTGTTTACTTACTGACTTACATTACACAAACTTTCACATCCATAATATTAGTAGAATTTTACGTTCTGCCTTGTAGCCCCGGCATAGAATAGGATTACTTCATCTCTTCCCCCCGTGGGTGTCGAAAAACTACTTGGTCCCTAGGAGGGTTGGTGTTAGGCAGGCGGCCGGTCGTCAAAATATTGCCAAATCTATTTGCAGACGTTATGGTCAATTATGGACAACTTACCTATTGCACCAAAACAAAATAACAAAAAACAATTGGGGGCATAGTGCACCCGGGGCTCCTGAGAAGGATGCAACCGGGAACATCGCTCGGATAAGAGAGTTTTTGTGTAAAGAAGTAACAAACATACTAATTTACTTAGTGGAATTTAAAATCTCAACATAATCGGAAAGAAAGAAGTCGGTCAAAATTAATTTGCCAGATTTGATTTGACCGGAAAGTATAAAATTGTCAAAACCAGCCATTGTCATTCCCCATTAATTTTGAACCTCTTGTAATGGTAGACTTGACCTCCTAATTTTATAGTATGGTTTAAAACTTAAATTAAGTAGGTAAACAATTTTAATCTCGGTTCAGCTGAGACATAGTTTGCTTTTTCAGAACTTTTCAGTTCATTTCACAGTAAAATTTGTTCAGTTTGAAGACAATATACATACATACATACATGTTACCAACGTTACCTCTTTATAATATTAGTATTAGATAATTAATTTACCTGAAATGGAGGGAGTGCTTGAGATTTCTTCTGATTTATAATGGTCAGGAACTGCAATTTTTCTCAATCTCTTTCTTTTACCCGATTCATTAGTTATATATTTTCTCTTAAAGTGGTCCACACATAGATGTTTTGATCTCAAGCAATGTGGGGGTAAATGAGTTATTGTCATATTACCTAAAACAATTAATTATATTATTATTTGTTATGTTGTTCATAGTTACTAAAATACCTCGTTTATAACTTATTTTTAGTTCAAATAAGATTTGATTGCAAGGTCAGATTAGTGCACTGTTTGATGTTGTTACTAAGTAGGTAGGTATGTTTTATGTATTAGGTCTATGTTTGTTATTATTACAATCTTATCATACTTGCATAAAGTTTGTACTGGCGAGGTCTCACAGAACTCTATGTACTAGTTTACAAGCTTTTATTTAAGTCAAAACCGATCAAAACATACTGTAGTAACAAAATAAGGAGGTAATTGATTTTACTTACCGCAATTCTCTATCCATATTTTCAGGCGTTCTGGGTCGTTCCAAGGGAAAGTAAACACTGACTTTTTGTCAGACGTGTTTTACACATAAAATAGTGGCATTTGTGCGGCGGCATTTTGCACAATGAATTAGGTAGGTTATTTATTAAACACTAAAATCGTTTGTCCGAGGTAAGATAGCCAGTGGTCGCAGAAAAATCGTCCAGTAAACCAGTTCAACAAGCCAAATCTTAGGAAACTTTCAGGGTCCGTATTCACGCCAAGTTGTTAGTTATCAGTTCAACAAGCCAAATCTTAGGAAACTTTCAGGGTCCGTATTCACGCCAAGTTGTTAGATCAGTTCAACAAGCCAAATCTTAGGAAACTTTCAGGGTCCGTATTCACGCCAAGTTGTTAGTTAGTATCAGTTCAACAAGCCAAATCAATAAAAAGTTTCAGAGTCCGTATTTCACACCAAGTTGTATCATTTCAAAAAGCCAAATCACTAGGAAGTATCGGAGTCCGTATATTTCACACCAAGTTGTCCAATTTAAAATAAAACACGAAATTAAAACAGCACTCGACTCAGAATCCAAAAGCGAAAAAGTTTGTAGAGGTAGGTACCTATTTCGAAGTTTTTCGCATTTGCGTTTTATTTTTACAGATGGCATAACGTTCAGTCGATATGGGTCAGATAGTTCCACCTACCATTACTAGATGTCGTCGTCACTTTGCCTTTAATTTTCTCAAAAATCTAAATAGTTCCATTTTTAACGGGATTTTTAATATTTTCCAATGCCAGATTTTTTTAAATAATAATGACATCAAAATTTAGAGGTTATTATATTGCATTCTTGAATTAAAAATTACCAGGAATACTAGTATGTCCATCTGTTGAATTTTTTTAGAACTAAATTTCTTTTGTTCGAGATGGGACCCCATGACAGTAGGTAAGTAGAAATATTTATGGAAAAATACTATTGCAAAAACACAACACTTGATCGACGCTGAGCAGGATTCGAACCAACAAAGCATCTTTACTCAATCAATCAATGACTTAACCAAGTAGCCAGTAGGTAAGTGTTCGAATCGAACAACATGAGCAAATGAAGCTGCAGGTAAAAGACAGGTCTATCTACAGTCTACACTAATATTATAATGAGGAAAGATTTGTATTTTTGAGTGTGTGTATGTTTCTAATGAATAAACTCAAAAACTACTGTGCCAATATCAAAAATTCTTTCACCATTAGGAAGGTGCATTCACCCTGAGTAACTTTTAATCCCGATATTCCCACGGGATCGGGACTTACACGGGCGAACCCGCGGGACTCTGGTAGTCTTTACTAAGATACTACACAATTAAATATTAGAAATCTTAGCTACATACTTACATGTTTCTTACATCTATCTAGTTCAGATAAAATATCTTTGTATAGAAAACCAAAGAGACCGGTGTCGTCGGATCCTTTCTGCACCAAACAGCATGATAGAAGCTAAAACACACAATTTGGACTTAGAAATTTTGACTGTCTGTGAGGCTGCGGTGTCTTAGGAAATATGCTAGGACGCTTGTTTGGTAGATAGCTGGAGTCTTAGTAATATTCTTATGCTATTTTTTTGTTCCAATATTCCCACGGGATCGGGTATGAGCCAGTGAACGCAAGAGGCAAAGTTAATAACAAAGCAATTTAATAACTTCACTTACTGCGCAAAAATAATGGCATTGGATGTCCCCAATAGCATAGAACTTGCCGTAGTTGATTTCATCGTCCAATTTTTGATGGCAAAAAGCGCACGGCTTTGGATCTTCAGTCACAATTCGAGCAAGAAACTTTGTATCCTTCTTCGCAACTTTTCTGAACATTTTCAAGCTTTTATTCAGGATATTATGTCGAAAAATATCACGAAAATCATTGCACTATTCCAATATAACACGAAAGAATCAATAAAACCCTAACATCTATAAACTTAGATAAAAATTGTTAAAATACGACGATAAACAACAATCGGCGGGAGTAAAATAGATGTCAAAACAAAACCCGCCATTTGTTGACATTGACGTTTAACAATTTTTTTGCTCAAAAACATGAAAAATGTAAGGGAATGAACAAACTCAATGAGTGAACTAAATCCTTCTTATTTTAAAGACTTGAAACGCGTAAACGCGCCTTAATTTTATTAACCTCTTTTGAGAGAATTTATTTATGAGCAATTAATCAATTTTGATTGCAACACTAAAATTAGAACGTCAAAAAAATTTAAGCCGCAAGGGCTGATTTATTTACATTTTTTTGTTGTTATTTTTTAGTAAATTTCGTAGAAATAATCAGCAAACATGAATTGATCTAGTCTTATTAGTAGAGCTAAGCAATTTAGTCTTGCAATCTTAACTTGACGGTTTTATAGTGCCATAAATTAGTAAATATACGAGCCTTTGTTCTACTGTGTTGAAGATACGCCGTTTTCTCTGCGTAAGGATTAGGATTTACACAGGAAAACGTGATTAAAAAGCTATTCGGAGCATCCTGTTCGAGTTTCTGCCAACAAAACTCATCAAACAGCCTTGAAATAAGGAGAAAATCGACTTCGATGTCACAATGGTCGACGTTGGTGGTTACAACAATGTGTGTTATGCTCAATTTTCGTCTAAACACGTCTTTTGACGGTAAAAAAGGTGTTAAATATTAAATTTGTGCTTTAAGATTCTTGTTAGAATTGTTTTAAAATGTCAACCGTGGAGAAAAGCCAGGGAAATTGGCAAAATCTAAGTGAAAAGCCATTGGATTCAAAGTATGAGAAATGTAGGAATATAACGGAGGAAATCTACAAAAGGATCAATATAACATTTCAAATCAAGAAACTGGAGGCTGGGAACAGCGAGCTGTCAGACAATAGGTAAGAAAAACAGATTCTAATAAGCAATTTTAATACAATTGGTGTCCAAGGTCATTCTCATAAGTTCTGTCTTTAAACACCTATTTATATTCTGTTTTAAATTTAAAGTAGAAAATTAGGTAAAAATATATTTGTCTGACAAGTTTACAAACCCGATTTGTAATGGAAGGTGGCCATTTTTTATCATGAATCTGGTTTTAGCACCACCAAGGAAAAACCTAAGAAATCGAAGACAGGGCACAACTTAATAGTCATTATTTATGGGCTTCGGCCTCATAAATTGGAATTTGATTTCCATACTGTACCTAGTGTGCCATAAGAGCGGTGTTGGTCTAGTCGTAGATACCAGGACTTTCATTTCGAAGGTTGTTGTTTCTAATCCTGCCCGCCTGCACACCAATGTCTTTTTCTTTATGGAGAATTTAAGTGCACTATTAACATCGCTCTTATGGTGAAGGAAAACATTGTGAGGAAACCTATGGCCTAAAGTCACGCAAAAAGGCCCAGTTATAGGGCTAGTTGCGGAAACAAGTAAAAGTAAGTAAGTAGGGTGCCATAGCCGAGGACACATTTGCGTTGAAGGCAAAAAAGCATCTCAATATAATCTTTGACCATTCCCAAAAAATAAATTTGTAAACTAATAACTTAACCAATCCCAATGGAATACCAAAAAAAAACTTGAGGACTGCACCTTTAGGAGAATGTCTACCTACTCTTTTCTCCATACAAACTTTACAAATGAAGTCAACTGTTTCCTCCCTGGATTAGACACATTAGAGATAATAAATTTATGCCATAAAATCTATATCAGCCATGACCATCCCCTACATTTTGATTCATTCCATATCCTAATTTTTCTAAAGTTTTATTTCTATTCTAATTAGAAAATAAATAAAAAAACAAAAAGTAGGGTGCATGGTCATGGCAGATATAAGTTTTATGGCATAGACATATTTTGCTCTAATGTCTTTATCAAGGGAGAACACAGTTGTCTATGTTTGTATGGCTAAAGAGTATGAAGAGTATCCTTTAAGCTCAAGTCTATACTCTATAGGATGTTTGTAATAAATACATGTATGATTTCAGTGACCAAATAGACAGTAACGAGCTAAGCAACGAGACAGACCTGTTTGCCTGTGACAAAAGCGACATATCTAGCAGCACGGGCGCTGAGAAACCTCCCACAGATTGTGTCAAGTTCATAAACATTAATAATAATGAGGAGAAGAAGAAACCTGTCTATAAACAACCGAAAAAGAGGTAATTTTTACAAGTTACTAAATGCACACCACACTTACTAGCTGCCCCTATAGTTTATGTTGTTGTTTCACATGTACAAGTCTCAATCGATTACAGTTCAGGAGGGTTACTGTGGTTCGTTTCGATACGACATCGATACTGTCATATGATGATTCTACTGTCACATTCTGATAGTAGGGTGACAGTAGAACCATCGTTATGACAGTATCGTTGTCGTATCGAAACGAACCGAAGTAACCCTCCTGGCTTACGCGGATTCGCCCGCGTAAGTCCCGATTCCTCGGAAATATCGGGATTGAGTTATGATTGAGTAACCTATGTGTTATTCTAGGCCTCCAGCTACCTCTATTCCAAGTGTCATCATCACAATCGTTTAGTTTTTGCATAAAGGAGTAACATAGTCAGATACATAATATACATGCATGCATACATACTTGCAAACATTTGCGTTTATAATATTAATAGGATACTAGGATTAAAAAAATATAACATGTAGTATATTGATTGATTGATTGATTAATTCTTTATTGTAACACCAATATAAAAAAACAATTTAAAGAAATACATAAAATAACTTATATCTAGGTGGCACAATGGGCGGCCTTATCGCTTAAAGCGATCTCTTCCAGGCAACCTATATCAGTTGTCTAGTACCCATAGTATGCACCTAGTTGTTTAGTTTGGGTCTAACCTTCGTTTACAATTAAAGACTATGATTTGACACATCTTTCTGAAGAAAAACAAGAGAAAAAACGTCAGATCGTAGTCTGAAATTAAAAATGAAGTATAGATGGCGTTGTGTGCAACATCCTGCAATATTGGTAGGTTCAGAAAGCGCGTAAAGAAGCGGGCGCCTCGCGCGTCGCGTGCGAGCGAGAGCGAGGGCTCGAGTGATGAGGCGCCGCTCTCGCGCGTTGCGGACGGTGTGCAGCGAGTGCGCGGGCCCGGACACCCGGCCGCGTGTGTGGGGGTGCCTAACGTCATCATACTTGCGGCGGGTACGTTTGGTTCTTCTTACAAGCTTTTTCTTCTTAGAAATATTTGAAAAAAAAACAATACTTCTAACACAACACACGATTGACGCGGGGCTGGATTCGAACCAGCATCTTGCTCAAACGGGGGTACAACTTGAACCAATTTGTCTACCGGCGCGGCGTCGGTTTTTTCTTCTTTTCGTGTGGCTCATCTATAGTGTAGGAGTTGTCAGGTTGCCTTAAAGCCGCTAACGTGACCTAACGACTGCTATCTGAGATAACAACCGAGACCAACTGTTTAACGTGCCTCTGAAACACGGAGCAGTGAGGGAAAGTGTTTTTTTTTCCAAAGAAATTACCAGTCACCCATCCAAGTAATGCATGCGCTTAGGTACGTTTGGCGATTACAATTTATGATTAGTTACCATACCCCATGTTATGGTAACTAATCATAAATTGTATGCCTAACTAACCCCATGTTTTATTTTAGTTGGGGTTGGTGTAGTAGGTAAATCATCAATTCGAAATTGACCATACCTTCTGCAAATAGTTTTGGCAATATTATTTCGGCCGGCCGCCTGCCTGACACCAACCCTCCTAGATACCAAGCCGTTTATCCCCCACCGCGCGGGTAGAACTTAAGGTTTGTTAGTCTCCCCAGATCCCTTAATCGCCTTATACGACACCCACGGAAAATATGGTGTATGTAACCCTATTCTATGCTGAGGCTTCACAGCACCCAGGGGTCGCTGTGGGATAACTAAAGTCTAAATTTAACAGACACGAACTGTTAATCAAATAATGACTTCTCCACAGATTTAAAATCGAAATCTCTAACTCCAAACAAGAAAGCTAATAAAGACACAACCAAGAAAGAAGTGCCGAACATACAGAAACGTAGAGACGGAGAGGGAACCATAGACAATGAATTGAAGAACTGTGCACTGTGTAGCTTGCAGTTCCGCGGGGAAAAGGGATTGAGGTAAGAGGAGGTTACGGGTTCAAATCCCGAGTCAAACAAATAGCTATGATGCCCATTCATATTTGTTTCTCCAAGACCAGAAACAAATATTTATTTTTAAGTGTACTTAATATTTTGTATGCTGAAAAGCAAAACATGGCGAGAACAACCAAAATGTAACAACTTTATGTACCTATGTTGATACGAAATAAATATTATGATTATGATTACTTGCCCCCGGTATTTCGCCCAACGTGCCACAGACTGCAACTGATCTGCAATTTTATTTCAATACTTTCAGACGACACATGAAGACGTCGAAATGTCATCAATGTACAGTTGCAAGTAAATAGACATCGAGTTTCTGTAAGTAAGAATCGTTTAAACATTGGTTACCATTTATATTGTTTGGTTACCATTTTTCGATTGGGAGTTTGGTTACCATTTCCATTTTTTTTTTTCATAAAACATGGTAATTGGTGGAAGGACACTAAGCGTTTCGCTTCGTCATTCCTCATTTGAGAGATTGGAATCAGCTGCCTGAAACTGTATTCCCTGACCATATAATTAGGTGGCTTTAATTCACGTGTGACCAGCTATTTTTAAGTACATGCGTGCTCCATCTTAGACTGCATCTACACTTACCATCAGGTGTGATAGTGGTCAATTACTGCCGTATACGTTATAAAAAAAATAACCAGCTTTTAATAAATATATGTAGTAAAAACAATAAAATGGTAACCAATTTTTATTTATTTTTAGTGCAATTAAGAGCTAGTTATATTAAGACAAAAAGTAATTAAATTTGGCAGAATGAGAAAGAGGATGGTATGGAAATGTTATACTGCTATTCTGTTCAATTTTGAAATAGACTTTTCTGTGTTTTGAGTTTTTGTTGATTATATTATATTTTATATTATAGATTTTATTTTTATTCTTCTCGGTTGGGCATTTGGTAATTAGCCAATGTCAATTTTCTAATATTTGCAAATTATTTGCATATACAGGGTAAACCATTTAGACCGTCCTTTAGGGTTTTTTTTCTAAACTAAAAGATATAGATAGAAATGCTGATAGAAGTTGCGTTCCCGATTTTGATAAAAACGATATATTATTTATCTGTAATAAGAACTCGAATTCAACTTTGCATCCAGAATAATGGATATAATTTTGAACAATTGTTAGATTCATTTTTTGTGTTTTATATTTTCTTATTAAAAATACTTTCTCCCGGTTCATCATATTTTGTTGATCTCCATTAGCCATCACTATCGATCGATACAATAATTTTAAGATGTTTATATTTTTCAAACATCCTAATACGCCATTTTAGTCGACAAAATCGGGGACGCAACTCCTTTCAGCATTTTTCGCGATATCTCTTAAACCCTTTTTAATAAACGTGAAGTAAGGTCGGAATATTTTTACCACTTCTTGTTGCTGTCTGTCAACTTTGGACAAAGACAAAGCATGTTTTTACTACTCCGACCTTACTTCACGTTTATTAATAAGGCCTTCATAGTTTAACTCAAATACAGCGACATGCCATTACAACGACGCGGCTGCTACACGCATGAAGCGTGTAGCAGCCGCCATCTGCGACTCCTCAAATTTTGTTATTATTTATAAGGCAGAAGGGATAAACAATGGTTGTATTATTAATTTAATGTAATTTAATGTGTATGTATATTTGATGTGCTTCTCTATCGCAATGGGTCAACTGTAAAGGTAAATGTAAGTTTTTATAAATAAATAATAATCCCCCTGAAGGCCGGTCTAAATGGTTCACCCGGTATATTTGAATTGAACAGAGTCGCAGTGATGAGCTGATGTCAGGGTTCTATCTAACTGTGATGTTTTTGAGGTCATGTGATATGTTAGTATATCTAGTCTTGTATGTTTTGTGTAGACCTATTTATTGTTCATTGGTTTCACTCGCGTACGTTCTCATCCCGTGGGTTCAGCCCACGAATTTCGACTGTTTTCTCGTGGTCCCATTTTCTTACTTCAAACGTAGGTATTTAAATGATCTTATTTAAATTTCCAAAAGTCGTTCGGCTTTCGGCCAATGATTAAATATTGGTCCCATTCATATAACCACGAGAAACAGAGAAAATTCTATCTCGTATTTAACACTCGGCACCTAACACCTAACACTTTAGGAACAATTTGATTTTTAAAGGAAAAAATGGTTTAGTTCCAAAAATAAATGCTTTTACTGAGACGAACTCGCAACCTCCGGTTCTCTAGGCGGACGCACTAACTAACTGACAAGAAAATTAATAAAAAAACCCAACAAATTTAGTTTCGGGGGGAACTTGTTATCATCCTAAACCTTTAGGAAATTAGCCAGTTTTGTCTCATTAGAGGAAAGTCTATCTACTCTTTCTCCATGCAAACATACTTGACTGTTTCCTCCCTAGATAAAGACATTAGAGCAAATATTTTTATGCCATAAAACCAGAGCATAAAACCTATATCTGCCATGACCATGCCCCTTATAATGCCACAAATAGAAATACAATTAGAATACCTATAAAAGAATCAAAACGTAGGGGCATGACTACGTTTGTAAAGTTTGTATGGAGAAAAGAGTAGACAGACTTTCCCCTTATTGTTCAAAATGTGCGTCCAGTCCAGTATGATAATTTAGGTCTACATAAAAACACTCGTAAGAAAGAGAGATGAAATTTCGGCCGTTTCGAGTACAAACTCTATTTTATAGAATAAATAAAATAGATAATAAATGATAGTTAATAAAATGAAATATTTCATAAAATAATATTATCTACTTAGTTGTAATTTTTATATCTTGTCAGTTATTATTACAAATTATTCGATTAATTAAAAACGTTGCTAAGCTGCGAGCCGATAATATGGGCGTTCAGGGCACAATCAGAAAAACAAAATGAGAATTATTATTTTTTCCTGAAAAAAAAATCATCTCAATCATCACTATTCATCACTCGCGACGAGACTGAATTTCTTAAGATGTACCTAGGTATTTTTCCTTGAAAAAAGTTCTAGAGCATTGAATTGTTTTTCTTTTATTTTTAAATCAGTCATGGTCATGTATATCTAAGATACATTTTGTTGCAATAAAAAACAGTCCGAAATTTTGTAAAAAAAAAACGTAGTTATCGAGTAACACACACACTCATGAGAGCATTTTTTTAACGTGCCCTTAACTTAACACCGGCTAAGCAATGTTTTAAGAAAGTTAAGTTTAGTCTTATTATCTAGCTAGAGTAAGGGTGTTGCAATATGAAAAAAAAATATTTATTTTTAAATTGCGGTGCTATTTAAAGTAAGTTTTTTTTATTTATTATATAAAATTTATATTATTATCCATACTTATATAAAAAATTTAATGTCCTGACTGACTGACGCACAGCCTAAACCGCTGGTTTGGATAGTGTGTTCCTTGTGGTGTGTAACGATCCTTATCCTGTTTCCTGTAAGACTCGCGGGCAGAAGCTAGTTATTAATATCATACGTGTACAATGTCGATAATGTATTTCAGAAAATTTGTTTCCATTAGATCTGGCGACACAAATATTATTGTCCCTACTGAATTTCCCGTAATGCATAATCAATGTCATTGGACTATAGTGTTTATACATAAGTTGCTGTTAGGCTAGTCAGTGGTTAAATTTTAATGTTCCTAAAATTTAAAATATTTTAATTATCTATATTTTATACATAGATACTATTTTTATTTTATTTTTCGTAATGGGAAATTTTCATGTTAATTAAACAAAAAATATTATTATTAGAGACACGGGTCTAGATTGCGTTGTAGATAATCATTGTTATTAATTACCTCGTCGTTTCGGAAATTGGGTCGCACCGGCCGTGGTCGCGAGAAGACTGAGAAGACGTGTCTTCTCGCGATCACGGCCATCCGGTGACCTAGTCGGTGGCACAGTCGGCGGTCGTGTTTCTAATAATAATGATGGACGGAAATCTTGTAAGTTTAAAAAGTGTGGTAACGTTTATTCCATACTGAATAGAACAACTAGAAAAATAAGATTTGAAGTTTATTTGATGACCCATAAAAAAAACGAAAATTTCCCATTGAAAAAATCTTGTTTTTGTTTTTAATGTTGTTTAGCATTGATCTCTATTATGTGTCATTTAGGTTTTTTGTAACAGTGTTGCCATTTTAAAACGTCTTTTACGACACTGTATAAAATTTAACAAAAGAAGTGAGTTACGGAAGTGTTGAGAAGATTATAATTTCATAGTTATTGGGGTTTGATTGGTTCCGATATTATGCATAACTTAGATATATTATAATTTAAAAAATGACGATTTCATGGTATCTCAAATAATTTTGTTACATAAATGGAATAGCTATTTCTATATAAAACTAGATTTTGTTTTTTAAAAACACTGGATTAACTTTGTCAAGAATTATTAATATAATATTGACATTATTAAGCCTTCCGGCAGTTTTATATGAAAGAAGGTCATTATGAAACTTTCACATTCGGTTACATCTTTACATAAAAACGGAATCCTATAAAAGAAATGTTGCCTGTTTGAAAAAAAAATGTTTTTAAGCTAAGCAATGCTTTATCTCTGTCTTTCGACTGACATTTATCGTCGGGAGAATGTGACAAAAGCTAAGGGAGGCCCCTTAGGACCCTACGTTAAAGTTTAAGAATATTATGTTATGAATATTTGTTTCTAGTCTAAATTATATTTATGTTTTTGTTTTAAATATGGATGGTGTATATTTTCGCAAATGTAGGTACCTACCTAACTTGCTAATCTGGTTTTTATTCTTACCCCCTTTTTTAAGTTTAAACTAGGTCCTACCATAGTATTTTGTTAGGTTTTTCCGGATAGACGGACAGTGGAGCCTTAAATAGAAGACGTACGCCATCCAACATTTGCTATGTTTTTGTATAGAAATACTTGGGAAAACCGCCGTGCGAATAAGCCTAGAGCATGTTTTTATTTGCTAGCTAGGATAATTCATACTAAATAATAATTAGATAGTTCATCTTGCCATACTGTATATTGCTGTTTAGTGGCCTCTAATTCGATGCAAAATTATTAAATAACGGGGTCTGTATTTACCATGTTTTTTTTTTAACGGAGTTATTTATTTCGCCAGTAAGTAATTTCAACTGGCTTGTTCACGAACACACACGTAGGTGAAGACAGTTAGGGGCGTCCATATCGAACTTCCCTCTTCCTAATTCGCTTGCTGCGTCTTGTTCCTGGTCCCCTACTATTGTCACTGAGCTCACTATGTACTCGATTCTATACTCGACAGACGACACTCACAGTATCGGTTCGCGAACTTCCTTTAGTGGTCTTCGTGGGTTTACACAACTTAACCCCTGGATTCCATGCGCTCGATAATTGATACCCATCCTCCCTCCCTGGAAAAACCCGGGTGTCATTATGCGAGTTGCCCAAGCAACTTGAACGGCAAATGTGACATATTTCCGCGCAAGTTGCATGCAAGTCTTGTCCAATGGAACCTTGACTTGCTAAGTTTCTTAAGAGGAAAGGATACCTCTACTCGTTCTCCATACAAACGTAGTCGACTGTTTCCTCCCTGGATAAAGACATTAGGGCCCATTTTATACTACCTACTTATTCTACTGAGGTGACCAAAATATCTTCTAAAAACCTATAGGTATGCATTATCAATATAATGTCATAGTTTTGCATTGAATTTCGTGAGACCTATAAATGTATTATTAAGAAATATTCGGCCAAGCCCAAACATTGTTCATAATGTACGGTTTAAAACCACATTTTGTGATTAAAAAAACATTTTTTGAATTAAAATTCGATTTATTAAAGTACTTAAGCTGGTGTTTAATTTTATTTCAGTCTTGGTAATAGAACAGAATACATAATAGTTTACTAACTGCGAGCCGCGGTTTCACCTGCCTGCTTTAGAAGTATTTGCGTGTGAGAGTAACAAACATAACTTGTTTATTTTTTACACACAAACATTCACAAGTTTCACAATTAGATTAGAATAAAATAATTGTACTATTTATGTATTCTGTGGTTGTACCCATTGATCTCTACTAGTGAGAGATTAAGAGGAAAGGATACCTACTCTTTTCTTCATACAAACATAGTAAACTGTTTCCTCTCCGTGGATTAGATTACATTAGAAAACATTAGAGAAAAATATGTTTATGTCATAAAACCTATATCATGGCCCTACATTTAATTTTTTTATAAATTATATTTCTATTCTAATTAAAAAATGAAAGAAACCAAAACCGTAGGGGCATGGTCATGCATGGCAGATATAAGTTTTATGGCGTTAACATATTTTTTCTAATGTCTTTATCCAGTGAGGAAAGAGTTGACTATGTTTGTATGGGGAATGAGTAGGTATCCTCTCCTCTTAAACTGTAGTTCTAAAAGTTAATTTATTTGCTACTAGTAGGTACCTACTAACCTATATGTATAAGTTAGGGGGCGTCCATAAATTATGTGAGATGTTTAAGGGGGGGGGGGAGGGGGTCGAGTCAAATCTCATTTAATCTTACGTTGGTGAGAGGGAGGGTCTCGGCAAATATCACGCAATTTTTTTTCTGATTGAAACAAAAAAAAAATATACAATTTTGGTCCATTTAATCCAGATTGTACCTACACATTGAAAAAAAAATCTGCTACCCGAGCTGTATTTTACTGATCCAGTAACTGAACACACTCTACAGTTTACACGATGCAATTTTTTTTTTCTTTTTACAATAATAATCCAACGCGTTTACGTAAGAAACCCACATTTTGAAAAATCTCACGTGAGATTGAAGGAGAGATGTCGTGAGATTTTATTCAACCCCCTCCGGGTTGAATAAAATCTCACGACATCTCACCAGGGGGGGAGGGAGGGACAGAAAATTTCAAAAAACACCTCACGTAATTTATGGACGCCCCCTTACTCTATGCTACTAACCTACCTTTAAACATGTAGGCCAAGCTGCAGGGAAATCACCTCTTACGTAGCCTTGCAAAAGGTGGTGTAACAAATTTTATGTTATTTAGCTAAGTTAGCTTGACATAAATTCAATTTCTTGACCTTGGGGCACGACGGGGTATGTCCGATATTTTGCTAATATTTCGTTTTTTGCACATAGTGCCTCGATAGTAAGTGATATGACAAAAGTGTCTAAGAACAGTATGTAGAAGTCAGAAACTCTTACATTCTGTCCATACATGTCAATTCTGTAAGTCTTACAGGTAAAAAGTTACAATCAAAAAAAGAAAAAACAACATTATATAAAATCAGTATAGATTTCTACGACAATTATTTTTTAATCGTTTCCATAATAAGCAACAACAAATTATTTGTGGTGGCTGCCTACAAGATGGTGCTAGTAGTACGACACGGTGTCCTATATGGCGTATTTAACATTTTTCTTCTTTTGATTGTAACTTTTTACCTGTAAGACTTACAGAATTGACATGTATGGACAGAATGTAAAAGTTTTTGACTTCTACATACTGTTCTTAGACACTTTTGTCATACGACTTATTATCGAGACACCATGTGCAAAAAGCATTTTAAACTCAAAATATCGGATATACCCCGTTGTGCCCCAAGGTCAAGAAATTGAATTTATATCAAGCTAACTTAGCTTAATAACATAAAATCATAAAATTTGTTACACCACCTTTTGTAATGTGATTTCCCTGAAACTTGGCCTATGAGGAACAATGAGGAGCTCATTGGCTCAGGTACTCCCATTGATCTTTCACTCCTCATGTTAAGCAGTTGGTCCCGGCTATTATCTCTAACAGCAGTTGTTATGCCAAGTTAGAGCCCATAGAGGCCTCATTGGACACTAGGTTAGACACAACACCACCCAAAAAGAAAAAGTCTAAAACTTTTATTGTAAAAATAATATATTCCTGCATAAAATGATGAATTAAACAATGTTATGTTGTTATAGTACCTAACAATTTATTTTTCATTCATCATCTTTCTTCACTCCCCACAGTTTAATTTCGTCTTCACTTGCCGTCAATAGACAGTTGTCCATAGGATGATGACTTATCGACACAACTGGCTTATCCTTACAATGTACTATTTTACCCGTTACTGTGCTACTTATCAAATCCCAATACAATACCTCTCCCGTCGCTGAACCAGAGATAATATGACTATCTCGCTCATTCACACAGTTTTCTAACATATAGTCTTTACACACATGCCCTGAAAATGTATTTAATAGTTCACCGGAGTCTTTGTCAAATAACTTTATTGTGTTATCATTACAGCTAAGAATATAGCATTGGCCATCATGTGTTAGGCTTCCGTAGGTTATGATATGGCCGGTGTAGTCGGAAGTCATCTTTCCTACGCGAATATCATATAAACGGACATGACAATCAACTGAGCAGGTCATTACTTCGTGGTTGGTTACTTGCACAGATGTAATTGTGTCTTTAGCGTCTTTTAAAACTTGTACAGGCTCTTGTCGTCTGCTATTCACGTCCCAGAAGGCCACTGTGTTGTCAACAGACCCGGAAACAGCCATAGTAGACTCTTCATTGTATTTTATGCAGGTTACTGAGCTTGCATGACCACGAAATCTTCTGACAGGCTGCCCTGTAGTCACATCCCATAATATCACAGATTTGTCGACACTACACGATACTATAAAGCTGCTGTCGCAAGAGCCTGCAGCATCTAGGACTTCGTTTGCGTGTCCTCCGTAAGTTTTTAATAGAAGTTGCCGGTGAGGGTTCCAAAGTTTTATTTTCTTGTCTGCACCGCAAGTTAAGCAGTAGGACCCATCTACGTTAAATCGCACTGCACGGACTACTTGTTGCTTGCATTTTATAGTTACTAAATTCGTTAGATCAGTCATTTTTCTAGATTTCTTGATTTTGTTTTCATTTTTCGTACGTTCGTTCGAAATTTTTTATTTTTTTTTAAGTAAAAATCCGTAAAATATCAAAACTTCTTTTACGTCAAATGTCAATGTCACTACATTTCTGGTACCACAGATAAAAAAACTCCGGTTTTTTTGATTTGTCAGGAAAGTTTGATGCGAAAGTCAAAGCTTCGTCATCTCTTTCTTTCTGCAAGTTGAATTCGATATATCTGTCTCATTCTAAGTCACATTTCACTTGAATCTTGGAACATTTCGATTGCAACAAGAAAGCAAGCTATCAAACTAGCCAAGAAGTGTGGCAAAGTGGAGGGAAGCAATTTGCGTTTTGGCCTAATTTTTACAAAATATGCGAAACAGATCTAATATCACACGTAATACCACACCAAAGCCAGAAGATGTGGTAGAAGCGAAACGTTGGCCGTGTAAAACATGCAAGATAAATTTTGAAACACGACAATTACTGCGACAACATAGAATGAAAGAACACGGGATCAAACAAATCCCTCAGCAAAAGATCGAGCCCACCGAAAAAAAGAATCTACAGGCTACGAATATACAGCGTACGAAGAAACTACAGCTGCAAAAACTTGTATCTGCCCGTGTGAGCAAAAGAATACAGATACAAAAGGAAAAGAAAGGGGATATGAAGAAAACGACAGCCGAAAAAGAGGTTTCGTCGGGCGACGATAAAATTTCCAATATAAACACAGAATTCGAGTGTCCAGTGTGTAAAAAAGCATTTCCTGTATTCTTCTCAGCCTCAAAACATATACAGAAGAAGCATAATGATACCAAAGATGTAGAAAAGTAAGTTTTTAGTTTAATTTTGAACAGGGCCACATTAAGGGCAATGGTGTGGACTTACTACTTTATGCCATGTCATACCTTTCCAATTTATAGTATAGGTACTGAAACTATGAGCAGAACTGCGTGTAATTTATAGCCTCCACACAACTTACCAAAAAATGAATTAAGTATACTTACTTATATTTTTTTTTATTAAATAATGTATGACAAAAAAGAAACAATATTAACATATAAAATTCAAAGTCTTGACTGACTGTCTGGTATGTGATTCACAATATTGCACACTCAGGCCAGGCGGCCTGCCCCGGGTTTTTGTTTCCTATGAAAAAGTCACCAAGCTAGTAGCACAAGTATATGATAGCATGATTACCAAGTTATACTTTTTCTGTACATATTCATTATTGGAAAAAAAAATAATAAATTAGCATAACATAAATGAAATATGTACCTATTTACAATTACATATAGGTTCATAAAACAACTTTTTTTCCTTTATGTCTTGCTTGGTGACTCGGTGACTATGACTTTTTCATAGGCACCTAAAAGATAGGCTAGTCCTAGAAACGTGAAAGGGTGCGCTTGTGTTTTCCTTAAGTTTCCAATATACGACGACACTGCCATTGACACTGGAATACACCTACAGCACACATGGAAACAAAATGGCGATGTGTTCACGAATTTTTTTATATGTGTGCTGTAGCTGTGTGGTCTGTTTTAGGCGTTAAAGGTGATTTAAATATGTGAAACTGCAAAACACAGCTGTGTCATAAAGTAGTTTACGTAATATAAATTGTTTTCTATTTTTCAGTGACCTAAAACCGATTCGCATTGACAAATGTACTTTGTGTTCTGAGAGGGTAGAAGATGAATACCACAATTGTTCACAAGATGACGAGGCTGGCTTGAGTTACAAATGTCTCGGTTGTCTGCGGAAGTTCAGCACTTTACCGGAGTTCAGTGTGCATATTGGTGTTCATCATGATGAAGATGCTGATGTTATGACTTTCAGAACCGTTCATGGTGAGTTGTTACTTAAAAGAGTAGTGCAAATTGAGAGTCTTAGTTCCGTCACAAACATAGTCATTTAAAGCCTTAATATGAACATCCCTGGGTAGGTATGAATAGTTTCTCACAATGTGGCGTATTTGCGTCGCTGCTACGACTTGTTTCTATAACCTATTAAGATTTATGATAGTCTTTTTATTTGGACAAGTCTACTTTTTACAGTAGATTTCCGTACTTTTAATTATTAAGACTTAATAGGTCTTTCACTTTTCATTGAATATTTTTAGATTTTCGCACATGGAAGGTGAATACAGAAGCTCAAGTCACCTCTCGATACTCAATATTCGACAAGTCGACCAAAATACAATGCCATCATTGCAACTTTGTTTGCTCAAAAAACCAGAAAAATATAACTTTTTTGTGCCCTTCTGCTATGGTAATTAAAGAATTGCCCAAAAAAATTGACGTTAAATACTTTAAAAATCATTACGGGCATGAAACACCTCAGTATGAGGTCAGAGATGAATACAAAAAAAACATGGTTGGTGAAGAAGATTCTGGATCGCCAATAAATACCAAGAAAACTTACCTACAATTTAAATCTCTAATGGAAACCATCATAACCGATGCGTCATCTGCCAACTTAGACAATTTAAAGAAATTACTAAACATGGCTGTAAAGATGCAAGACTATTTGGACGATGATGAGGAAATGCTGTCGCCTTTGAGTAAAACTATGACTGATTACCAAATAAGTGAAGAATTAGAGGATAAAGTTGGTTCTAGGACGAAAAGGAGAGTTGTTACTCCAAATAATAGAGGAGGAAAGAAAATTAAAACTGAAATGGATGACGCATTTGATTCTCTCCTATCTCCAAGATCAAAATCTCCACCTTCGTTTAACGACAGTTACAAACAGTTCATAGATTCGACAGCGTCAACCAAACCACCGTTAGCTAAAAAAGGCAAGAAAGACACTGTAAAGACTAAAATACAGTTCATACCACACCCTAGGAAAATTAAGGTGAAACCGGCCCCAGAGAAGACGAAGCCAAATATTTTACGTCCTAGTAAAGGGAACATAAGTAATATTTCAGATAATGGTAAAGAAGATGTTGAATATGAAGTCAGAGAACAAGAAAATGACTGTAATATACTTGTTTTTAAGATTTAGTATCCATTAGAAATACGCACAGGATTTTCTATCTAAACTAATTACCATTAGTGTTCTTAGATGTAACTTATATTGTTGATAATCTGCCAATATTTGATTTCTTCTGGATATAGTAGTTTATATTCGCAATAAAACTATTCTGTCTAACGATGATGTCCTTGAAACTGGTACGTTCCTGGAATACTTTCACAAAAACATTAGGAAAAAAAGACAAAAAATAGTCTTTCAAGATAACTTGTGCCTTTTCATAGGTAAGGCAAGGAGTGGGGAGCGGTTCGTAGTCAACGACGCACATGTCACGTGTGTCGCCAAACTACGTCCCGCCCCTAACCCCCTGCCATATTTAGGGACGGCCACGACTTAGCATATCAAACTATTAGGTTAATTATTATATTTTTTGTAAATTTTGGGTATTTTAAAGTAACGTACTGGGTATTTGCTAGGGTTTCACATTTAAAGGTAGGAAGTAAGCTTCTTCCAATTTACTTAATTTGTGGGCCTGCAGTGAAATCCTCTTGTCTTGAAATAATACGACGGTATTCAAGTTCAGGCTGCATAGTGATCCCTTTTGTATTAAGGTGAAAGAATACTTACTCTTTTCTCCATACAAGCTTTACAAGCCATGACCCTGCCCCTACACTTCGATTTTTTTCATTTTCTTCTTTTTCGTCATTATATTTCTATTCTAATCAATTATAGAGAAAGAGTATCTAGACTTTTCTCTTAAATAATTCTTATTCAGTACCTACTCCAATAGAATAATAAGTTTCGTAATTTATATTCCATAATTACCTATATTTTATACAAGGTGAACAAGGGAACAATTCTTATTACAGTTATCTAAAAATGCTGCAACGAGTTGCGTCCTCCAATTTGACAAAAAATAAAACAAAGGCATTTTGACATTTATGAAGATTTGAAAAATTAATTACCACGGAATCAGCTCGATTCCAAACTTGTTGCAAAACAAGTTACCATACTATGCTTGTAAACAAGAATTGATTCATATTTTCCAAAAGACAAGGTTCGTTCTCTCAAGAATAGTCAAGAATAAATAAATTTTGCAAAATCTAAATATGTCGTTTCAGTTTTTGTCCTAATCAGGGACGCTACTCTTTTGAGCATTTTTCGATATCTCTTATAGTTTAGGAAATCGTCAAGGTCTTTTTAAATGCCTCGCCCTGTATATGATTCGTAAAAAAACAATCATTACCATTTTGGTCCATAGTTTTTTTATGAATAGATGTAGCAATTAGTCTACCAAGGTAAGAATTAATGAAGCATGATAACAAATAATGAAAATGTTCGCAGTTATAATAAAAAAATGGAATTTATGCATCATCTATCTATCATTCATTATGGAGTCGCCATAAAAGTCAACTTTCGAACCCAGACTGCCATTTTTTTTTAGTATTTAATTTCAAATTTTGTCGATCAATGCACTGTAAATAGTGCTAATAACGCAAAATTAACATTATCAACATTTATATGTGACACAAAGGGAGTAGGTATAAATACGAATCAGAGATGATATCGCCGCTGCTAAGATAAGAGGCTAAATAAAATGCTCCTATGTTATTCTTATTAGTCTACCCCCTCATTTATAATTATAATAAGGATACCGGAAGAATGTTTACATAATGTTTTGTCTTCTAATAAATCTTACAATAAATTATTTAGCTTTTATTCGTCGTCGGGGGCCCATCTCGAAATTTTTATTCATTAAATGTAATGTTTTGTTTTATTTATAGCTTGTAAGAGTATCTGCTTGGTGTGAAAAGGATTTCATAATAAAATCCATTAAGGACATATCTCATTTTTTATTTATTTTGTATGATATAAGTGAGATAGAACCTTTAACTTAAAACTTAGGCAGTTTTAAGCGTACTATTTTATATACTTATGATTTTATTGTATCAAACATGCTGTCTACACCTCGCTCGGTAAAATCTTGTTATAAATTTTTCCAGCAGCACTAGTACAGTTTGGCAATTTCAACCGTTTGCGTCCTTAATACGTCCACGGTACGCTACAAAACGTATTACTGGCAATGGCCGCCACTGCTGCAGCGTCACCTATCTGTGTACGTTACTCTATGCGCAGCGTGCAGTTTAGCGGTATTTCTGGTTTAGAAAATTTAAAAACCGGCCAAGTGCGAATGGGACTCGCGCACGATGGGTTCCGTACCATTATCGTATTATACATACTTACCATAAAAAAACCTTGACAACGAAAGTCAAACTACACGATGACACTGACACTTAATCTTATAGGTGTAGTGTAAGTGTCATCCAAACCTCTATTTCAAAAACAGATCAAAAATGTTAACAAAAAATCCATACATTTATTTGAAAGTGACAGCTAAAAGTGAAAGTGACGGCTGCAAGGAAAGGGTTATGTTTTTCCTTTAAAAAGGATAGTCTCCATTCTCTTTGTCCATACAAACGTAGTTTAAATTTTCCTCCCTGGATAAGGACATTATAGCAAATATGTTTATGCCATAATAATATCTTGGTCATATGATCACCTCAAACATGTCCGACCTGACTGATATTGAGAGGCAGAGGCGTGCCATTGCGGTGCGAGCCAATATGCTAGCGCGGCGCTTTGCCCGCTGCAGCGACCCTGTGAAAGCTCAGCTGTTCACCAGCTACTGCACCAGCGTGTACACCGTGGAGCTGTGGTCGACCTACACGAAGGCAGCCATGCAGCGAATAAAGGTGCAGTACAACGACGCGTGGCGCGCGATGTACCGTCTGCCGCGGTGGTGCAGCGCCAGCGGCATGTTCGCCGCGGGACGCGTGCCCGCCTGGCCGGCGCTGCTGCGAAGCCGCTCGGCCGCCGCACGCACCGCGTTGCACCGCGCCGACAACGCTCTTGTGGCATCCGCCAGAGAGTGGTACCCCAGTCCACTTCACCAGAAATGGAGGGCGTATCATACGCCTATTACCTAGGCTGCTTATCACTCAATTTCTAATTTTGCATGTAACTTTAATTTAATTTTTCTTTTGTTTTTAATTTAATTTGGATTTAATTTAAATTTAATTTTAATTTTAATTTATTCTTTTGTTTTTTAAATACCTACTATACTATGGATGTAAAAATCTGGAATAAACAAATTTCATTTCATTTCATTTCATAAAACCTGTATCTGTCATGCATGACAATACATCTACCTTTTTATTTTTTTTATTTGATGGCGAAGATGGCGCTGAGGTCGGATGATCTTTTTTTTTTTGATGATGGTCCCCCACAAATGAAAACGCCGAGTTTTTTTTTCCTTCGGTCTGAGACCGAAGGAAAAAAAAACTCTAAAAAGGAAAAAAAAATATATGGCCAATTTGGCGCCGAGAGTTGTAAAAAACACCTGTTTGACAGTTCTTAATTCAAACCTAAGATCAGTCGACCAACGCCCTATGCCGGGATAAAAAGTTAGTGTTCCTCCTCATTAAAATAATAATAAAAAATAAAATAAAAAGGTAGATGCATAGTCCTGCATGCATGACAGATATAAGTTTTAGGGTATAAACATATTTGCTATAGTGTCTTTATCCAGGGAGGAAAATTTTAACTACGTTTGTATGGAGAAAGAGAATGGATACTTTCCTCTTAAAATTGAATTGTTTACATTTTTGACTAAGCTTCTGATATAGAATTGTGACTACCAACATCCGATAGCCATACAAACAAGAAATAAAATTATAGAAACTACACGACGACATTAACACTGACCCTTAACCACTGACCTCCATAATACAAGTCACTGAATAGTTTTAGTTTGCCCTTCTAACTTACAACAGCCCATACCCATACCTTCAGCTTCAGCAGCATACTGGTACAAATATATATTTTTTTGTATTTTTATATTTTTTAAAAACGGAACCCTTAGAGATTCGTCATGTCTGTCTGTTTTTATTTGCCGACTAGCAAACTAGCCGACTAGTCGGTTCCAAAATTGCCGACTTGTCGACTTGCACTATCACTTATGCTAAGGTAGTAGTGGTCTAGGGCCAATAGTTTCGGAGATATTGACGTTTTAAGTTTGACAGCTGTCATCCAAAATGAAGATCTTGAAGAGCTCTATCACTTATGCTAAGGAAGTAGTGGTCTAGGGCCAATAGTTTCCGAGATATTGACGTTCTAAGTTTAACAGCTGTCATCCAAAATGAAGATCTTGAAGAGCTCTATCACTTATGCTAAGGTAGTAGTGGTCTAGGGCCAATAGTTTCCGAGATGTTGACGTTTTAAGTTTGACAGCTGTCATTCAAAATGAAGATCTTGAAGAGCTCTATCACTTATGCTAAGGAAGTAGTGGTCTAGGGCCAATAGTTTCCGAGATATTGACGTTCTAAGTTTGACAGCTGTCATCCAAAATGAAGATCTTGAAGAGCTCTATCACTTATGCTACGGTAGTAGTGGTCTAGGGCCAATAGTTTCCGAGATATTGACGTTTTAATTTTGACAGCTGTCATCCAAAATGAAGATCTTGAAGAGCACTATCACTTATGCTAACAAAGTAGTCGTCTAGGGTTAATAGTTTACGAGACATTGACGTTTTAAGTTTGACAGCTGTCATCTAAAACGAAGATCTTGAAGAGCTCTATCACTTATGCTAAGGAAGTAGTGATCTAGGATCAATCGTTTCCGAGATATTACTTATCAGTTCAAGTTTGACAGGCTGTCTTGCTGTCATATTTTGTGCCTTTTTCGATCGTCTTTTGTTTTCGTAACGATCGTCTTTTGTTTTCGTAACGATCGTCTTTTGTTTCTACTCCGATCGTCTTTAGTTGTATTAAAAAAAAAAGGTCTTGACCAGTTGACACTCTTCGAAGACTTGACCAATTAACACTTTCATTTGCGGTAACTATACGCTTGACCAATTTACACTATTTTTTGGCTTGACCAATTGTCCACTACATCCTTTTCCTTACTATTTCGTGATTGTTTTATTTTAATCCTAAGCTAAATACAAGTCTCGAGTGGAAACATAGAAGCCAAAAACACTTAGGTACTACATGTAAGTGACGCAACAGTAATCGTTACATTTTCAAATATTGTGTGTGCTTTTACTCTTTATTCTATTAGAAATCAACTATTTTTTTTTTTGACCGTACCAAAATCGTTTTGGCCCAATAGGAAATGAAGTATGAAAATATTTTCACATTAAAATGACTATCTAATTTTGTTTTGGCCCGATTGGAATTCAATGTATGGAAGTAAAACAGTGAAACAATTGAAGGAGTGGCCCGAATGGGAATAAGCCACCTATAGTTCGTCAAATAAACCATAAAAACCACTCGAACCCCTTAAAACTCTAAACTCTACTCTCTACTCGAAACTATTATTTAACTTTAAAATAACCACCCCTTGATATCCAAAAAACAAAATTGCGACCTCTGACAAATGCACGCTGAGCCCAAAAAAAATTTAACATTTCAATGGACTATAAGTGTATTTTCGGTAAACGCGTGCGAAGTCGCGAGGTAGGATAGTAATAGCCTATTACTATCCTACCCCGCGACTTCGCACGCGTTTAATGTATACAGGTGTCCCAGAAACGAGGGTCAAGCGAAAGTCCAGAGGTAGAGGACCTTAAGGGGTACCCGAATCACCCCCATGTATGTTCCGCGATTTTTCGTAGTTTAGAAGTTATGGCCTTTTTTCTCATTTTTCTACTAAAATGCGACCACTGATACCTATTTGGTCAAACTTACTGCAATAATTGAGATAATTGGCTGATTTCTTTTCAAATGTGGAGCTGAATAATAGAGCCATGTTATCTGTTATAAAAAAAGGCGTAACACTAACCAAACTGTTACAAATTAAAAAAGAATTTCATAGAGTGAGCGTTGACAAAACGCTATAAACACTTTAAAGAGCAATTAAAAGAAAAACTCGCCTATTATTTTTTTTCCAAACCAACTTCAAAAACTTCCTTACTTTATTAGCTATCTGCCCTATTAATTTTATTGGTCTATCATTAGAGGATCATATCAAAAATTTTATTTAAAAATTCTTTGGTCGAAAATTCTCTCACTTATCCCTATTACGAAGACTTCGCTGTCTGACCGTCTGTCACCGGGCTGTATCTCATAAGCCGTGATAGCTAGACACTTGAAATTTTTACAGAGGATGTATTACTGTACCCGCAAATATCTAAGGGAGCTCCCTTAAATATTTGCGGGCATACAACAAACGTGATTTTTGACATAAAAACGCAACGATACCACGATGTATTTTACCACTAGCGCCATCTAGTGATGATTTTTGTCTTCCGCAAAAAAACTTCTGCACAAATCATAATTAAGATTTGTAAAAATAAATGTACTAAATAAAATATGAACAAAAATGTTTTTATGTTATTCGATTAGGCCGGGAGTTTCCCTTCAGGTTTAAGTAAGATAAGTGAGAGAATTTTCGACCAAAGAATTTTTAAATAAAATTTTTGATATGATTCTCTAACGATAGTCATATAAAAATAATAGGGTAGATAGCTAATGAAGTAAGGAAGTTTTTGAAGTTGGTTTGAAAAAAAAATAATAGGCGAGTTTTTCTTTTAATTGCTCTTTAAAGTGTTTATAGCGTTTTGTCAACGCTCACTGTATGAAATTCTTTTTTAATTTGTAATAGTTTGGTTAGTGTTACGCCTTTTTTTGTAACAGGTAACATGACCCTATTATTCAGCTCCACATTTGAAAAGAAATCAGCCAATTATCTCAATTGTTGCAGTAAGTATGACCAAATAGGTATCAGTGGTCGCATTTTAGTAGAAAAATGGGAAAAAAGGCCATAACTTCTAAACTACAAAAAATCGCGGAACATACATGGGGTGATTCGGGTACCCCTTAAGGTCCTCTACCTCTGGACTTTCGCTTGACACTCGTTTCTGGGACATCCTGTATAATAACTATAGTCCCTATTAATATTAGGGACTATAGTAATTTTTTTACAAATAAACTCTTTGTGTTCAATCAAACCTTATTTCTTTTGCTGGCATGGCAACCTATAAATTTTGAAAATTTTCTTTTCAGAGACGGTCCTTGTCAACTTGTCAATAGACGACGAAAAAAGTTTTCCAGAGTCGCTACTTTTTGATTTGATAAAATATTTTTACCTTTTATTTTCAGCAAATTAGATATAACTAGTCCCTTTAACCATTATAATTATAATAGTTCTTTTACTACAAGTAATTTTGGGATTTTATCATGACGTTCCCGAGTGACCAGTGAACATTGCTCCTGCTGGCTATGAGTAATCTTTTCATGCAGTATCACTGTACTGTATCCATAAGGATCGGAAGTATCCTGGTTCTTTATTACCTACAATGGAGTTTGAGAAGGCAATTATCATTGGATGAATCGTCGACTTGAAGTCCCAAGGAACCATTTCGTGTTATCTTATAATTATACCTGTCTTAGATTTTTATATGTACCTCTACCTATTAAATTCTTTGGAATATGCACGATTTTTCTTTCTCCTTTCTCATAAACCGTACAAAGTGGAAGGCCTAGGCCTTCCACTTGGAAGTTCTCCAACTTCCCTGCGGACTCTAGTAACCTAGTATCTAGGCTGTATATCATAAACAGTAATAGCTGAATGGTTGACATTTTCACAGATTTAAAGGTATCCGTAGCCGATATAACGACAACTATCAAAAATCTTTTGTATAGAAAATATCATAATACTTGTTTTCCAATGTCAGGTAGAGTAGGTACCCTACGTGTTCTTCTCTAGACCCTGGACTACCACCATGCAAAATATCATCAAAATCTGTTGAACCGTTTGACCGTGAAAAGCTTTTGCTTACAAAACAACAACAGGTACTCCTTTTCCAAGGTCAGGTAGAGACCTTCGCCAATCCCTGGACTACCACCATGCAAAATCTCGTCAAAATCTATGGATAAACTCGCGGTGGATTGGCGCGGGATGGTAAAGCGGTCACGCACGATCGATGGAAATCGACGTAAAATGGCTCACGATCATTAGGCGTGACGTCAATGTTTTCGACGTCGATGGCATCAATGACTCGTGCATGTGTATGGTGCTGTATGTGGTTTTAGGCAAAGTGTCAGTGTAAGTGTCCGTTCGTGTATTTTGAAAAGAAAAGATAAACCATACCTTACCTTGGCTCTATGGGGCAAAGCTATTTTGCCTGAGTATTTAGTGAATTAAAAAACATTTAAAATAACGAACATTGCTGTCAAAAATTTCAAACATTGTTTTTGTTTGGATAACGCAATTCTAGGAATGGTTCTAGTTTTTTAATGATTTCACTGGATTTCATATTCGCTAGTGCATTTTTTAGAAAACAATTGTATGTATGTACAAAGAGCTTTAAAATAAATTAGTACTTGCGGTGTGCTACTAAATGGAGAGTAAGTACCACAATATTATAATTCCTAAAAAAGTACCTGTTTCGAATTTTCGCCTCTAAGTCCCAATTCCGTGTATCAGGATCATCAGGATATAAAGTAACCCACGGAACAGTACAGAGTACGACTGCACTAATCTATATCTATCCTGAGTGATACGTACTATTTTAATTAGTAAATTATCAATTTCCAGAGTTACGAGAACTTGAAACCATCATAACAAAGTTGCCACTATCGCAATGTTGCGCGTTCGTATTGCCCGAATTCGGAGTCAGATGGAAGGAACTATCGAAAGTCATTCGAAACTCTCGTCTCCCGATGACCATGCCGAGTGTAGGTCGAGTGCTATGCAAGTATGCTAAGACATTACACGAAGAAGACTTGCATGGTATATTGGCCCGTTTGAGGTTGAGATGTAAGTCCTTATTTAAATTTAAAACAATGCCTACGGCTTGATTCGACCTTACTAGAATAAGCATTTCTCCGCATAAATCGTCATTTTCAAAGAAGTTGAGAGTCTCTCAAACACAAGACCATTAATGCGGCTTATTCCAGTTTGGTTAAATCAAACCTAAGTCATATTGTAATTGATTTATTTGCTTACACTATTGTTACACTGCTTTCTATATCGTAAAGTTAAAGTTGTAAGGTTTCCCTCAAATTATATTCCAGTGACATCAACCCAGAATCGTACTTGGCATGTTGTTCACTTACTGGAACCAACAGCCGAGGATGTACCGTTCGCTGACTTGGTGAGGACCCTGCCTCGACGGATACACCAGGCTCTTAGAGGGGCTAAGAAGAACATGAAACCAGAGGTAAGGTGGTCTAACATCTATTTATAAAGGGTTTGATTCCTGCCGGGGACAAGGTAGGTATGTATGCTGAAAAGTAAATATTTGTCTCTCTGTATATGTGTATGTATTTAGTAAAATTTTTTTTTGAAAATACCTACTACTATCGGGAATTCTAAATATAATATAATATGTTATTGTATTTATGAAATAATTTAAAATATTTCTAGAAAATTATACCTATTTGTTTACAGGTGGAAGCTAAAATGATAAATGATCTGCTATACATTAGTGTGCAACTAGTATCTGAGACCAAGAGAAGCTCGGTGCTATACCTGGCCACCCCTCCTGGCCAGCCAGTGGCCGTGGCCACCTCGCTAGCGGCCAGCGTGCTTGGCCCATGTGTACGAGGTAAACTATTATTCCTTATGTTCATGCTTAAAGGCTATCTACTAAACATATTTTACAAAAACAAATGCATCATCAAAACCCATTCCATGCAAGTTCTCTTTGTTAAATATTCTGTATAAGTTGCGTCGCGGTTTCACCACCGTAAGTCCCGATAACGGGGGGTTATCCTGATAAAAAGTAGCCGATGTGTTAATCCACATCTCAAGCTACATATCACCCTTTAGGCGCGGAACGGTAAAAGAGCAAAATGGTAATAGAGCATAACGTCAAAAGCGCATATTGGTAAAAGAGCAAAATGGTAAAAGCGCAAATCGGTAATAATTTTATTTCTTACTCCTCTTTGGGGGGGGGGGTCGATGTTAGGTCTTAGTGGTGTTCATCTTGCTAGAAGGTGGACACCTAGAAAAAGCTGAGAAATGCCTACTAGCAGCCACTTCTGCGAGTGCAAGGCAGAAGTGGTCGCTCATCGACCAAATCTCACACACAACGTCCACGCCACCTCTGGTATAGCCGCGCTTCCGCACGCCATGTGGGCTCACATTTTCACATGTGGGTCGTCCCTCCCGGGCAATGTTGCTATTATGGGGCTTGCACTATAACACCCTCACCGTAATAGTAATAGCCAAGTGTGTGAGATGCAGGCGAGCCCTCGGCGCCTTAAAACCGGGTCCCTAGCAAGGGGAGTCAACCCCGAGATAAAAAAAATAAATAAAAAATAACAAAATAAACATGGAAGACGCGAATTTTAAAACTATACTACCCCAGGAGGGTACCGGAAACGGAGAATCCCTCCCCGAGTCTGACTCGGGCTGCCCCACCGTATCTGGGGGGGGCACAAATTCGCAACGGAAAAATATCAACGAGAAGAAGGACACCACAAGCAGCAAATCTCTAAAACAACAAATCTTCCACAAGAGTATGTTCTCGAATAACTCACAAGCACATAAGGAAGTAAACAACACAAATAAACCTGAAACACCTGAAACTGATCACCACCAGCAAGTGGCAGGCTCACCAAACACAGATACTAACAACAGAAAACGTCTTAGATCTAGTCCAAATAACCACATAGAACAAACAAAAAAACAAACTAAATATTGGTTAAGCCAACCCATACCCACATCAAACCAATTCGAGGCTCTGAGCATAGACGAAGACACCGATACAGTAGATGTACGACCTGCAAAACAAGATAAACCACAAAAACCACCACCTATATTTGTCGATCGTGTCGAAAACATCACTCCTTTACAGAATCTGCTTGATGAAAAAGCAAAAGGAACCTATGAAATTAGAGTACTGAACAGCAACAGGGTTAAAATCCAAACAAAGACACCAGAATCATTCAGACAAATTGTAAAAGAACTGGAAGGAAAAGAGACTGAGTTTTATACCTATAAACCAAAGCAAGAACGTTCATTTAGAGTAGTTTTAAAGAATATACACCCATCTACAAACATCGATGACATAAAATCCGCCTTAATTAGCCTGGGACATGACCCTGTCAACATATGGAATATAAAACAAAGAAACACAAAAAAGCCCCTGCATATGTTTATTGTAGAACTGACACCAAAATGTAATAATAAAGCAATATACGAAGTCCAACATCTCCTGCATTGCCGTATTACATTCGAACCACCTAGACCAGTGCGGACTTTACCTCAGTGTGCAAACTGTCAGCAGTATGGCCATACTAAAACATACTGCCACCGCAAACCAAAATGCATTAAATGTGCTGGTGACCACGCATCTTCAAAATGCAGCCGCAAAGAGCGATCTGACTCTGTAAGATGTGTCCTTTGTGGCGGTAATCATCCCGCTAACTACAAGGGATGCAACGTATATAAAGAACTGCAAAAGCAACATTATCCTCCCTTAAGAACACGCGCCCAGCCGACAAATTCTGTCAAAAGCAACCATCCCCCAGAGCAAAACCGTAAAGAATCGTCTCATCCTAACAGTTATGCAAACGCAGTCAAAAATAGAGAGAAAAGGAAATCACCTGAACCTCAACTTGACCACCAAAACAACAAAACAGAACAATCAAGCGACATGAAGCAACTTATTGACATGTTTAAACAAATTATGAACCAAATGTGTACTATGACAAATCTTTTAACAAACCTAATGACTGTCTGGTCACAAAATTCAATCAGCTCAAAATAGCCCTATGGAATGCCGATGGCTTACCAAATCACTCATTAGAGGTACAATTATTTCTTCAACAATAAGAAATTGACATACTCCTCGTGTCAGAGACTCATTTCACGAATAGGTCACATATCAGCTTCCCAAAGTATAGTTTCTATCAATGCATGCACCCAGATGGAACGGCTCATGCTGGCTCTGCTATATTTATAAGAGAAAAGGTGAAACACTGTGTTCTAGAACCTTATTGTACAGAAAAAATCCAAGCAACTAAAATTTTAATAGAAGACACAAGGGGACCCCTGATTATATCTGCACTGTATATCCCGCCGAAACATAACATGAAACAGAGTGACTACGCTGCTTTTTTGACTACGCTTGGACACCGATTCGTAGCTGGCGGCGACTACAACGCGAAGAACACCGGATGGGGATCCAGAACGACGACCACAAAGGGGCGTGAGTTAATGAAGACTGTCAAAGACCTCAACCTTGCTGTGTTGTCTACTGGAGAGCCAACTCACTGGCCAAGAGACCCAAAACGAAAACCTGATCTTGTCGACTTCTTCATCATAAAAGGGATACACTCTAAACACCTAAACTGTCAATCAAGCACCGAACTGTCGTCAGATCACTCCCCAAAATTGGCAACACTAACCTTTGAAGCCAAAGACATTGAAAAAGACTGCCGACTATGTAACAAGCGTACAAACTGGCCGCTCTTTAAAGAAACACTAGAGGCATCTCTACAAAGAGTATCTCTTAAGACAGATGAGGACATAGTCGAGGCAGTGGAAGTTTTCAACTCGAACGTTCAAAAAGCGGCCTGGATGGCTACCCCAAACTCAGGAGAAGAACAAAAACCTTCCTACCCTACTTCCATACTTCAGCTACTGAGGGAAAAACGGCGGGCCAGAAAGGTATGGCAACAAACGCGCCACAAAGCTGATAAAACAAAATTTAACAAACTTGCCAAAAAACTAAAGATACTCCTCCAATCCTACAAAAACAGTGACATTGAAAGCTACCTGAAAGGTCTAGATGCAACTCAGGCAACGGATTATTCTCTCTGGAAAGCAACCCGAAAACTTCAAAGACCGACAGTGCACCAACCACCAATCACACAACAAGATGGCAAGTGGGCTAGAACCGGTGCTGACAAGGCTGAAACGTTTGCAACCCACTTAGCGAATGTTTTCACTCCAAACGATGATCTCGGATCCACTAAGCTAGACGCAATAACGGAGGCCTTGAACCAACCTTATCAGTTAGATCCACCAATACGGAAATTCACTAGAAGGGAAGTCGTCGCAGCGATTAGAAAACTAAATGTACACAAGGCACCAGGATACGATCTGATCACGGCCCGGGTACTGCGGGAACTTCCCGACGCTGGCGTAAAATTCCTCCTGGAACTATACAACGCAACGCTGCGGAAAACCTTTATTCCCCCGCAGTGGAAGGTGGCTGAGATTATCCTCATCCCAAAACCAGGAAAAGATCCATCAGATGTAAAATCATACCGCCCAATAAGTCTCCTTCCTACCGCGTCAAAAGTACTGGAAATTCTGTTTCTACAGCGTCTGTTGCCAGTAACTGCAGAGGCGAACGTTATTCCTGGTCATCAATTTGGCTTCCGTCGGGGCCATGGCACGGTTGAACAGGTACATAGATTGGTTGAAAAAATAAACCACGCATACGATCGTAAACTCTACTGCTCTGCGGCGTTTCTGGATATATCCCAAGCCTTCGACCGTGTCTGGCACGAAGCCCTACTCTACAAGGTTAGAATGAATCTCCCCATCAATTACTATCAATTCATTTACTCATACCTGACCAACCGCCACTTCTATGTAAAAAATGGAGACAGCTCAACGAATTTGTACGCCATAGAAGCAGGAGTGCCACAGGGTAGCGTGATGGGCCCTATGCTCTACCTAGTATACACCTCTGACTTACCCTGCTCTGAAAATGTCCTCACCGGAACATTCGCCGATGACACAGCTATCCTCGCAACTGACGACAGTGCCGTGGAAGCATCGAGGAAGCTGCAAACAAATTTGGACGCAGTATGCGCGTGGCTAAAGGACTGGCGGATCAAGGCCAATGAAACCAAATCTGTCCATGTGACGTTCACGCTCCGACGAGACACCTGCCCCGAGGTCGAATTAAATCAGATAAAGATCCCACAATCTGACAACGTTCGTTACTTAGGAATCTACCTAGACAGACGCCTAACCTGGACTAAACACATAACCACAAAGAGATTGGCACTTGGTATGAAGTTGCGAAAATTGAACTGGCTGATTGGTACCAAATCAGAAGTGACACTAGAAAACAAGCTCCTCCTGTATAAGTGTATACTCAAACCCATATGGACATATGGTCTGCAACTTTGGGGAACAGCCTCAAATTCAAATCTAGAGATACTTCAGCGGTTCCAATCAAAAACTCTACGCCAGATCACCAGTGCACCGTGGTATATCACAAATGAACAGATTCATCGCGACCTTGGAATCATAAAAGTAAAGGAAGAGATAACTCAAAGCATGAGAGCATATAGCAAAAGGGTAGAACTTCATCCGAATCAACTTGCAAGAGAATTAATGCTAAACACAACATTCAAAAGGCTAAAACGACGGGCGCCCCAAGATCTCATCTGATGAGATGATAAATAATATATGGACGTGTCACTGGACACCGTACCATTCATGCCGATCTCACAAATACCTAAAATCTCGCTAAATGTCGAAAAGACAGATCGCAGGAGAAGAAAAGGATTAATCAAAAAAAAAAAAACTCCTCTTTGTATATGAACAATACAACTCTGCTTTTTTCCTCAATTATAGGCTTGGAAATAAAAGGTTTTTTAAAAATGACTAATAAAAGGCATTTTTTTACAGAAAAAAAACAAAGTTTACTCATATAAATACACTAGCAGCTCCCCGCGGTTTCACCCGCATAAGTCCCGATCCCGTGGGAATATCGGGATCAAAAGTAGCCTATAGCCTTCCTCCATAAGTGGACTATTCAACCCCGAAAGAATTTTTCAAATCGGACCAGTGGTTCCTGAGATTAGCGCGTTCAAACAAACAAAAAAACAAACAAACTCTTCCGCTAATAGTAATAATAGATATTTAAAAAAATATTTTTGTAATACCTACTAAATATTTTTAGATGCAACTATTTTAAAAATCAGTTTTTATCATTCACTTACAATTTTTATTGATACATAAAAATATGTATCTATACCTAACATTATTGTTACCATCTTCTTCTAATATATAAAATTTCCATGTCACAGTGTTAGTTACCGTAACGTAACTCCTCCGAAACGGCTTGACCGATTTTTATGAAATTTTATTTTCGTATTCAGTAGGTCTGAGAATCGCCTACTATCTATAATTTATAAGGCAAAACAACGTTTGCCGGGTCAGCTAGTAATTGTATAAAATCTTCAAAGTTTAAACAAAACTAAACTTTAAAAAGGTAAAAATAATAAGCCGAAAACAAATTTGATGTCTCTGAGTAGGTATGTGGTACCTTACGTTCCCGCGTCGGGGGCCGCGGGCATGTGTCACAGAAGTTGATGGTAACCTACCCGTGCTTATAGTACCTATCTAACGTTTCCGCGTCCCCCGACGCGGGAAAGTAAGGTACCACATACCTACTCAGAGACATGAAATTTGTTTTCGGCTTATTATTTTTACCTTTTTAAAGTTTAGTTTTGTTTTAACTTTGAAGATTTTTTAAGTCGGGGTTTAATTTAATTTTTTTATTTCACCCTTTTTGTAAGGTCGATTTTGATTAAACATGCATATTGTTGTCACAGAAGTTAAGTCCTTTCATTTGATACCCCACTCGGGCATATTAGAATCAATCGCGTTTTATATCCGAGTTTGACCCTACATATACTTTGACCGGCTAAGCCGGTTTTGTTTAAACATGCATATTCTTGTTACAAAAGTTATGCTCTTTTATTTGATACCCCACTCGGGCATATTTGAAAACATTCGATTTTTACTGTCGAGCTTCTTCAACCCACATATTATATTATAAACGGCTGAGCCGATTTTGATCAAACATAGCTATCAACCAAAAAAAAAACTAAATTGAAATCGGTCCATCCATTCGTGAGCTACGATGCCACAGACAGATACACACACACACACACACACACACACACACACACCCACACACACACCCACACACACACCCAGACAGACAGACATGTCAAACTTATAACACCCCTCTTTTTCCGTCGGGGCTTAATAAAATTAAAATATGTCAACTTTTATAATTGTAAAGAATCACAACCTATCTTCAACATTACTTTTAGCAGAAGTACATAAAAAAATTACGTTTCTTTTAGATTTAAATAAATTCCTAACAAAAATATAATTGAACAAAAAAAATGATTCATAATTTGTAAAAAATCATCATTTACTACTACCACATGTGTAGGTAGGTAGGTACTCAAAGTTTTTTATATTTTTTAAACAAAGATTTATTTTTAAATAAATATTTTTCTTTATAGACATTTTTTTTATTTCCATAAAGATTGGTGCTTAAATCAAGCTCAGTAATAGGGTCCCGTTTTTACTCTTTGGGAATGGAACCCTAAAAAGGTTATTTACCGTTTTGCGCTTTTACCATTTTGCTCTTTTACCAATGTGATCTTTTACCAATATGCGCTTTTGACGTTATGCTCTTTTACCATTTTGCTCTTTTACAATTTCGCTCTTTTACCATTTTGAGATCGTTTACCGTTTTTCTTTTTTACCGTTCCGCGCCTAAAGGCGGGCCGGGGCAGAGATGGGCTACTTTTGTATGAAGACAGCTTTTGTTTAGCACGTTGTCCATGCTGTGTCCTTGCTGTCTTCATACAAAAGTAGCCTGTCCCGGTCTAGCATAAATCATACTTTAATTGTCAAATATTTCTATTTGTAACAGGACTAGGTTACAATAAATACGAGGATGCCCAACTGCACGGCAAAGACATTCCCTCCTTATTGCAAATAGCGGATCCAGCGTGGAACAGTAACGCAGACCACCTCGGCTCCGTACCCGACTACGCTCCGACCCCGACCTTGCTTCCAAACGGCATCGACTACACCCACAAGACATATGACCTCAACTATGTAGACCAGATCCTCGGACCAAACCCTCCAGTTCTCACAGAATTGGTGCTGAAAAAGGACCAGAAGTTTCACGGAATACCTCTAAGCTTCACGATGGCTGTGAAGAGTGAAGATGTTGGGAAGACGTTCAAGAACTGGGTGGAGAAAGGCGCTCTGTCTCCAACCTCGGAGTTGTTCAAAGTGTTCCATGAGATTAAGTCTAATAGGATTGTTTGTGTTGATAATGACTAATGAGGCTGATTAATGATTCATTAAATTTATGTTTTAATAAGCAGGGTGTGTCATTAACAGCTGAATACTGGTGTCCATCAGCTTGGCCGGACCATGCAATAGATTTATACCAAACTACGCTCATTATTTAGTACCTGGTACCTTTGTTCAGATATTTAGTATCTACGCGGTTTCGAAAATATCAACGATACAAAGTGGCAGGCCATTCTGACGTCTGGTTGACCAGTAGCTTCGATTTCTCGCCATCCACCAGTACATGGTCCACGTTATAAATGCCAAGATTTTGTACCTATTTGGTACAAACGCATATTATATATTTTTCACAGTCCTAGGAAGCTCTTATAAAATTTAACACAGATATAATACATGCTATTACATTTTTGGCAGGTACTATATGTATTTTTAGCTAGTAACTTTTTATTAAAGCTTGTAGAGTAGCGATAATATAACAGCCTAAATAAACTTATCAATCAATATTGATACGACAATAAAATGCATATAGACAAATAAAATCTTAGCACTATAAAATACTTTATTTTTTTAAATAAATAATGAGTTAACATAATTTAACATTGTAACATAATGTAACAAGCCGCTGCAGCGCTGACAATAATGTTACGTCTATCGTAAAGGAATAAGCCTCGCTTCGGCTGTGGGCGCTGAGATGTAGTCGATGAATGTCTAACTAAAACGTCAAAAACATCATTGAGCTTGCGGTAGCGTTACCGCAGTGGCTGTTAACAACTGCCTTCCTGTTAAGGTTGAGATCAAGGTTGGTATTGGTATGGTGAAGTTAGTATGACTGCACTTCATCACTTTCCTTTTCATACATGTTTTTATCTGCCTCACATACAGGCAGTTTTGTCCATCAACCACAATATTCTCCAATATTGTCCTTCTAAACAATTAGTCTCCCACATTGTTCTTTTGCCTATCGCCAGCACTGTTTTTATGCCTCGGGAACAAGTTCTGCCAATCGCCCACACTGTTCTTATGCCTCGCAACAAGTTTTGTCAGCTCCCACACTGTTCTTATCCCTGCGTTTGGGGACACGATCTGTCTAAAACAGATCCGTGACGGTTGCTCCTGGGAGTGCCCTGACTCTGGGTATGAAGGTGGGGGGTACCCCCCCACCTTCATACCCAAAGTGGTCATAGTTGGGGACGCTATAACATATATAAATAGTGTTCGGGGTCCCGTTGTTATATCCCTCGATTAGTCCTTCATCCACACCTTTGTCTTTCTGAGAGATCTTTAGTCAGCCTTTCACACTATTTTTGTCTTTAAAGCAATTTTCTTCCATCTTCTGCAATATTGTCCTTCTGAAACATGTTTTGTCAGTCCCCCACACTGTTCTTATCCCTTGGGAACATGTTTTGTCCGTCCCCCACACTATCGTTCCCCCTCGGGAACAAGTTCTGTCCATCCCCCACACTATTTTTCCCCCTCGGGGGCAAGTTTCGTCCGTCTGTCTGCTTGGTGTCCCTTTTCCTCGGCACTTTGTGTTTGAGCTTCCGATGCGTGTAGAGCGCCGCGTCGTGTGCGAAAGTGTCGCCACAGAACTCGCACTCCAGCGGCCGCTCCCCGGTGTGGCGACGGATGTGACATTGTAGCGTTTTTCTACTCTGTAAGGCAATAGGACAGGGTACAGGGTTAAACTTTTTGAACTTTTGGTATAGTGGTGTGGCTCACCTGGTCTTAGATGTATCGGGTCGCCCTAAGGCCTCTAACTTTGAACTTCCAAAATTTGTACTCATATTTACTGCTTTTAAAAAAAATGCTTCAAAAACTTTAGCACCTGGCGGGACTCGAACCCGTGACTACTGGTTTTCCGTTCCAGTTAATAAAGTCCGCTTACTAAAGTTTTTGAAAGCATTTTTCAAAAAGCAGTATTTCTTGTGTGGTAAACACTAAGAAATAATGTTGTCATATTTAGTTTAAAAAAAAAAACCCTCTTTATTTATTTAAATTAGTAGCGCCCGGTAAGTGATCGTGTGATTTTTTAGTTATTTAATATGTTTTTGTAAGAGGAGATGATTTTAAAATTCATCCCTTAAGGGGGTGACTATCCAGAGAGGTATGAAACTGAATTAAACTTACCGCAAATCCTTTTCCACAAAATTGACATATCTTATTTTTAGGCACCTGTTTGTTCTCGTGTACATACTGTATGTGTTTCATTTGCAGGTTCTTTGAACTGAACGTCTGGAACAATGGATAAATATAATAATATATCTATAACACTTTATTGTACCAAAATATAAAAATACAAGTATTACAAAAAAAAACTTAACACCATGGAGAAGGTCGAAGGCTACTTTTGATTCAGTTATTCCTGCGGGACTGGAAGTTATGCGGGTGAAAGATGCGGGTCCAGGGTCCCTGGTACATTTTTGCAAATTGATTACTATCAAGCTTGTTTTCCGTTTTAGTTAGTATTTATATAATTTAACAGTCATATTGCGTGGTACGTTGGTACGTTATACCGCTCCTACGCTCAAAAGTAGTAGTTCAGATCCTACCTCTGTTATCTACCACAATCGAGAGTTCCGTATAGGAAACTGTTGGGCGTCTCATCAAAATGAAGCTACAGAAAATTAGCTTG